>CM041777.1:78742641-78921090 GCA_023374045.1 Limonium bicolor | reverse complement strand
ATTTCTCTAGCCCGTTGGTTTAACTGTGGCTCTTCTCGTCCATCTTCGAGGTAACCTGTATTACTGTCCTTAGTACGGAGTTGACTACTTCTCGTGTTCCTAACACTACTTGTCTATGTATGGGGTACCGTACTGATACATTACTACTTACCCGACTAACTCATAAATAACACTACTAGAAAAACAGTATTTACCGACCACCAAATTGGTCACTAAGTCGTCGGAAACGAAATTACCGACACGACTTATCGACCAATTTGGTCGTCGGTAATCCCCTCGTCGGTAATTCAAATGCCGACCAAAAGGGAGCTTGTCGTCGGTAATTACCGACGACTTGCAGACGATAAAGGTTGTCGGTAATATTTTTTTACCGACGAAATAGTGACAAATATATTCGTCGTTGATTACCAACTATTTACCGACAACATGTTATTTTACCGACGACATAGTGACAATGATATCCGACGTTCATTACCGACTATTTACCGACGACTTGTTATTTTACCGACTAATTACCGACAACTGTTACAGTTTGTATTACCAACTATTTACCGACGACCTTCTATTTTACCGACTAATTACGACCACTGTTAGACAACCTGCTCTCTTTTACCGACTAATTACCGACAATTACAGTTAATATTACCGACAACCTACTATTTTACATACTAAATGCCGACATCCTTTGTAATTGTTTGCTACTCTTTTCCGGCTAATTACTTACCACGTACCAACAAAAGCTATGGTTAACTAATGGTCAGTAAACCGTCGATATTTTTTTTAGTTTTTTGTCTTTAAAATACTGTTATAAATAATAAAAAGGAAGACCATGAAATTCAAAAGTTACTAGAAAAAATTAGAAATTAAAGTATAACTAACATATATAATGGAGATTTTATAACACCAAAATATTGGTAAGTTGTTAAACATATATAGATCTATGTTTGTACCCAAAAGAGTTACTAACTAACATAGCTAGATTAATGCTACAATAACAGTTTGGATCAACAATGTCTTAAGACTTTCCACCTCTATCTGCACAGCTTGATCACATCTTCTCAATTGCAGCTTTGATGTACCAATGTTGGTGATTGAATCCAAGTAGTACTACGAAAAGCTTCATTAAATGTGATGGATGTGTGCAAGAGCAGCATAATGCATCTTAACATGAGGGTGCATTCTTAGCATTAAGAGCAGAGAAATCCCCTCTTCTAGCTACTGGTAAGACACAGGTGCAGGAACTCCGTTCATGGCAGGGGGAGCAGCTGGAACAGCAGCTGGTGAGTGGCTCGAGTCTTTACTCTTCAAATGGATTTTTAAATAGTTTTCAAAGTCAAGGGAGGAAACAGGTTCTATCATATTATATCAGCAAAAGAAGTAACTTAGACTTAAGGAAACATGAATAGATGTCAGAGATACACACGACCATTCAATGTAATTTGTAACATAATGAAGCACTAACTAGCAACAGAAGTGAACTTATCCATCTACATGTAAACATAAACAAAAAAGAAACTTAGACTAAAATGACAGCAGTATTTAAGGGAAAGCATGAATAGATGTCAGAGATACACACGACCATTCAATGTAATTTGTAACATAATGAAGCACTAACTAGCAACAGAAGTGAACTTATCCATCTACATGTAAACATAAACAAAAAAAGAAACTTAGACTAAAATGACAGCAGTATTTAAACCACTATAGACTGCTGCTTAAGAATTTCCACACTCCCATAGCTCCAGAAGAACATAAGGAGATAAATGCAAAAAATATGTGATTACACCCTCACATTTTACAGTAAAATAAGACGTTTACAGCATGCAATTTTATTGAGCATTTGAGCCAACAATTTGCAAAATTCTATAAGAGCAGAGAACCATAAACAACATAGAGAAGCATATTTCTATATTTTTCAAAGAAAAAAGTATTAAAGGAAACTACAGAATTCATACATCCAAAAAATAATAAAACAAACAAAAGTCACATATACCAAGTAAAGGATATTATATTCGCATGCCAACAGATCCAGAACAGGGAAGAACAGCCCCTTGCAAATTATGATGGATAGCTGCAGCACTATTGACATCCTATAGATCATATGCAACAAAGTTTACTGGTAGAAGAAACTCAGAGTCTTATCAGCTGGTACTTTATTAAAGCATATTGCAACTATATGAAACACTTACTTCAGACTCGACAAAGTAAACAGTGTGCCTTTCTTGCCTCAAAAGTGTCATCTGTTTAACCTGTCTGTTTGCATGATATTGATAGCAGGAAATGCATAAGAAGCTTTAAACCAGAACGGTTTGTAAACAAGAAGAGTGTATTTACAAAACAATCACAATAGCAACTTCATCAGAGCTCATTGCTAGTACAGTAACCATATCACAGAGGTTAGACATATTCCGGTCAAATATAAACCTATATTTAGATCACGTATTAACACCACTTCGGTGTTCACTCAGATGTTTGTATACTTTATCAGACCTCAAAATAATCAAGAGTATTTTAAACCCAATACAACCGGCCCTTGGTTCTCATTAAGATTTACACAATCCACAATTTTTCTACATGCACTGAATCATCAAATAAAGTAACCACTATGAGTTGATTGTGAACAAATTTTTTTTTGGGGCAAAAACAATGGTTGACTGATCTATCTAGTTGGATTGTAGATTGAGCATTCAACAATGGTTGGCTAGAGTAGCAAGTTTATTCCGGGAGGCTTAAGGAATGGGGACTGGAATAAGAACAGTGATAAAGTAGACCTGTGACTATATGAGACTTGAATTATGAAGGTGGCAGTAGGATGATTAAACAATCTGTTCTCCCATATATGATAGCACATCAATTCTATAAAAGCCAAGGAAGCAAAGACCTGAGTTCATTATGACAGAAAGATTGAAAACAACGAACTTTTTTCTATCATAATTAGTTAGAGTTCCTCTCTAGCTAATCTCTGAAGTATATATGGGAGTTTCGATCACCAAACCCGGATCTTGAAGATACAAAATGCTTTAAATTAGATAATGCTCCAACATCGATCTCTCTAGTTACTGAGTCATCTACTTGAGCTATTAATCAATAGTGAGCGCATCATCATCGAAAATGTATATATTTATATTTCATAATCAGATTGAGTTGAGTTATGTTATGTCATATGTGTTGGGACTGATCAAAGACCTAATGCCAAAACCAGGTTTAAGTGCATGAGTACAGGGAGCACAGGGAATCATAATCCTAATTGTTAGATCAAGCCGCAGTACAGGGATCTATGTTTAGTAGAAAATCAGTTTTTGATCAACAAAGAAGGTAATTGTGAGTATAAACGTGAAATGAGATATGCTTTAAACAAAGCCACCAAGACACACATTATACTAAAAAAAACCAGAAACGGACAGGGATTAGGGATGCTGTTCGAGAATCAAAAGGAAAGATGGAAATAAAACAACAAAACCCATTAATTTGAAATATAAACAAATGAACAAAGGCAGGGAAGCTATGAACACAGGTAACAGGCGCCTATCAAAGTGTGAATTTCAAAATCCCTGCTCAGGCGTGAACATAATATGTCGGGTGACATTCTGAAAAAACGCAAAGGCTCAAATCAAAGAATGCAACACACAATTTATACATAATACAGTGACTGAAACATACAGAGGAAGGTGGGATTCCGAATTGAAAACCCCAGATCAGTTCGCTTACCGCAACAATATACACGAACTTAACTGGTTACAGATACAAAGAACGGCAGTGATCGAATTCCATAATGGAGTTCATACCCTAAAAACTAGAATTCGGAATTTAGAGATTGAATTACCTCTGCTTGGAGAGGCGACAACAGATTCCACCAGCAACAGCAAGTCGGCAACGACGGATACCACCAGGTGACCGGTGCTAGGTCACGGCACTTTGAGCTTTGTTGGGAGTGTCACCAAGCACCCCGGCAGCACTAAGGAGGAAGAGCGCCACCAATGTTGAGCAGAAAATCAAGCAGAAGGCTGAAGCGAATCGCAGTAGAAGGAGGGAGAAAGACTTCGTTTTCGCATAATCGGGGAATAAGGAACCAAGAGGGAAAAATTGAAATTGATTCAAGTAAAAATGCCCGCTTAGAATAAAACCAAATGTTATTATTATAAAACTTACATTTAAGAAAGATTACCGACCAATATATCGTCAGTAATACAACAGCATAAAATACCACATTTTAGTTATAAATTATCGACCGCAAATGTGGTCGGTAATATGAGATTATTAATTACCCCATTTTGTTAATGGAAATACCAACCACTAGCAGTGGTCGGTAAATTAATTTACATTGTTTTAGTTATAAATTACCGACCGCACATGTCATCGGTAATATGAGACTACTAAACACCGTGTTTTGGTAATGAAAATACCGACCGCTAGCTGTCGTCGGTAAATTAATTTACATTACCGACCGCTATTTTGGTCGGTAATTCATCGGTATTTTCCGTGTTTCCTGGCGCCAATGCTCCCGCTAATTTACCGACGACTGTTACCGATGAAATTGGTCGTCTGTAAAAGGTTCGTCGGAAATTGGTCGGTAAATGGTTGCTAATTCTTTCCCATGGATGATGGTTTAATTTTAGTCGGCATGCGGTCGGTAATTCGTAGGTAATTACCGACTGCTAATGGTAGTCGGTAATTTTCGTCACTATTTTATGTTTTTCTAGTAGTGTGTCAGGCCCACTGTTGGGCAAAACAATGGTTAAACTATCTTGCTAACTATGGGCAGTGAACCCAATCATTGTAGTACAACAAGGTCGTATCCACAAGGACTTCGTAACTATCTAGCTAATTATAAGCTTAGTAAATGTGCAAGAGGATATATACAAAAGTGCATAAATGTAAATTATTGGTTTTGGGTTTTTGGGTTGTAATTGGAGAAATAAAGAAAAGCAATAAAGACTAAACTAACTATCTAGGATAGGTGTAGCCCGGGATGGATATTTGCACCCGTCCTCCCCTTACTACCGATTGTCGAACCTCGAACTCATAGCTAAACCACGGGAATGCTTAATTAATTAGCAACCTAATCTAGGCCTACTAATCCTAACCAATTTAATCGAGACTTCTCATTCAGCTAAGCCCCGGGTCAATCGATAGCACTAAGCTCAAGTTCCATTAAAGTTGCAATGTAGTCCAATCTCAAAATCATCGAAATCAGAGTACACGTTTTAGTCTCTAACAGTTTAGGTTTCTATCTCTGAATAACATTTTGATAGAATCCCACAATAATGCTAAACTAATAGGTAGGCCAAACCAACCAATTTAACACATAATTGATAATTTGGGTAAAACCCTAAACTAATCCTCAAATCATGAGCAACAAGTTTAAGAATCATAAATACAATAATCATCTTCATTAAGCTCAAAGACTAAAATAAAGCATAAAATAAGTTTAAGATTCAACAATGGAGGTTTTAGGGATTTTGGGGCAAAATCCCCATCCCAAGCTACAAGGAAACTACACAACCATTAAAGCACAAAAGAGAGAGAAGGGAGAAGAAATAGCCATGGGAGATTGAGGAAGAGCTTCAATGGAGGTGAGCCTTCTCCTCCTTCTTCTCTTCTTCTTCTTCCTTCCCTTTCTTCTTCTTCTTCCCTCTTTTCTCTTGTTTTTCCGTCGTTTCTCTGTTCTGTGTGGAATACCCCTCTTTCCTCTTCTTTTCCCCTTTTAAAATCTGATTTCTGGGCAAATTTTACGACCGACCGAACTTGCAAGTTCGGTCCTAGGGTCGGTCGATTCCAGTAGCTTGCAAAAACGAATCTGGGCAAAATTTCGACCCGACCACCTTGCAAGGTCGGTCCTAAGGTCGGTCGGAGTCAGGCTAACTTCAAAACACTGTATCTTCTTCGTTTTAACTCCGATTTTGGATCCGTTTGCGCCCACGCGTTCCTCTCTTCGTCTACTTTACTCCTAGCTATGTTACTCCTCCTGTTTAAACAATAAATGTGTAAAACACCAATGAAACACAAAACTAGAGGAAAACAAGCTAGAGTGAGAAATGAGCATGA
Source organism: Limonium bicolor (assembly GCA_023374045.1). Lineage (NCBI taxonomy): Eukaryota > Viridiplantae > Streptophyta > Magnoliopsida > Caryophyllales > Plumbaginaceae > Limonium > Limonium bicolor. The sequence goes on along the minus strand of CM041777.1, from coordinate 78,915,045 downwards.
AAAGTGTTGATTAAACATATGAAATACACCCCTAAAACATGCTCATTTGGACACTCATCACACCCCCACACTTACCTTTTTGCTTGTCCTCAAGCAAAACCAAGCACCCATGCAAGTAAGGAATGCTCAAGACTAACAAACACTATCATGAATTGTAGGATAAAAGAAGAAGCAAAAAGTGATTAAAAACTTTGAGGAGTGTGAACCATCTCTTAGTGGTGGCATGGGTGTGCTTAGGGCAAAACAAAATCTAGAGTTTCGGGGTATGATCCGAAGTGCTTCAAAGTTCTAAAGATTAGGTGACTTGGAGAGCTTTTACCATGTCCAACTTCTCTCAAGAATGGGCATTGAGAAGAACAAAAGGAAAAATAGATTTATGCATTTGTTTCACTTTTGCATAAGAGATGAGAAGATAAAATTTTGGCATCAAGCCTTTGCATTTAAGAACACTCAGCTCTCATTGTTGGTTAACAATGGTGTCTCACAAGTCCCTTGAAGGATTTTCACAAAGAAGCACCCCTTAGCAATCCCTAAGAAAGAAGACAGAAGGAATCCCAAAGCAATAAAAATCCAACCATACAAGATCACTTGGCCACACCGCATGTAAAATGCTCCTCAAAAGCAATCAAAATGAAAAATTTAAGCATTTATCCCACAATTCATAACAGTATTTGTTCTTAATGAGAACAACTCACAACACAAGGGTCCAAGTTTTTTTTTATTTTGGACAATCGCAAGATAAGCATGAAGTATTAAGCATTTAAGCACACAATTCACCGGCACACAATTCACCGAAAAGGTCACTCCCCCACACTTAAATTGAACAATGTCCCCATTGTTCACCAATCAAAACTGGGGAAGGTTCCAGAAGACCTTTGCGGGAAGCAGACAAAAGGAAAATCACACGGGACACAAACAAACAGTATAGCACAGAAGCTATCCCCAGATTTGCAGAGTCAAAATTAGAGAAGAGAGAACGAAAACTAAAAGGAACTAGTACTCCCCTGAGATTGCTATTGCTATCAGTTTGTAAAACTCCCCCACACTTGAGCTTCAGCCTCAAGTAGCGTAGCTTGATTGCGGTGTGGACTGGAAGTTGCACCCGCATAAAACACTAGAAGCATCCAAACTACAATTGGAGTTAAGGGTTAGCAAAAAAAAAACCAAAGGAGAACGAAAACAAAAACAGGAAATAAAAATAGTGGAGTCGTTGTGGGCAAATATTAAAGGGTGAAACGAGTACTCCCCGATAAGATGCGGATGGAAGATAGGGTGCCCGCACAATTGCTAGTGGGAGGGGTCGTTGAGGTGCTACCTTCAATCGTTGGAGATGAAGGTCCTCTTGGAAAATTTCGCCAGAGGTTCCTTTGTAAGTGTTCCTAATTCCATCCCTTTTTCAGAGGGGCTTACCTGTTGCCAAAATATTCACAACACAAACGCCACCAATTGGGCGTAAAAGGGCAAGTCCAAAGAATGCCAAAATAGCCCATTATTGAAAATAATGCAAAATCTAAACTAACAGAATTTAAAAGACAAGATACGAAATGAAATCCGGGTTGCCTCCCGGTAAGCGGCCCTTCTTTAAGGTCTTTGGCTAGACCATACCACCGTGAAGTCATCCGGGATCGAATATGAACGTTGAAGTCGGCTTCAACGGGTGGGTTGGGCGGGCATCATCTAGCAATGAAGAACGACCCGGATCAAAAGGAAATGTGGCCTCAACACTTAGGATGTGAAAGTGTAAACTCCACCGATCGTTCATCAGGTGGAAGTGTTGAGGTGGGTGATCCTTGGTACGAGGATCAAACTGTGGTGGAGCCTCCTCTTCAAATTCAAGGATGTAAACATCCTTATCTTCAGTGAGCGGTGCAGGGTGAACTCCGGAGCGGACTTTGTCTTCAATCTTTGGTCCCGGATCAAATGGGAAGGTGGCCTCCACACGGGTGTACGTTGAGCTTCCACCCAACTTCATTAGTGCACGGGTGGGGGCCTTGATCCTTCAAATGAAGATCAAAGTTAATGGGCTCCTCCTCCTCAAATTCAAGGATGTAGACATCCTCGACCTCGGGGTGAGGCTCATAGGAAGAGCCGAGGTGGACATCAACTTCAGAGGGGGATGGCTCCTTGAAGTCGGTGGTGGTACTCTCCTCTGAGGAGTCAGAGGGAGACAGTGTCTCCTCCTTCTCAAATTTGAGGATGTGAGCATCCTCGTGATCTTGATGGAGCACGGAGAAGGCAGGGAAATATGGGTAGCTGACTTCAGAGGGAGAAAGCTCCTTGAAATCAGAGTGGAGACTCTCTTCTGATGAAGTGTCTTCATAGTCAAGCCGGGGGTGGAGTGGTGCTGGGCTTTCAGATTCGCACAGGGGAGGAGTTGGAGAGTAGCTCAAGTCCTCAGCAGGCTGTTCCACATCATGAACTGTTTCGCTCTCAAGTCGTTGCACAATCTGATCGATCTGAGCTTGAACATTCATGTTGAAGGTATTTTGCTTCATGATAAAAGTATCTTGCATAGTCGAGTTAGGCTTGCAAGAAGAGATAAGATCAGACATGAGCTCCTCCAAACTGGGTGAATCAACCTCTACTGTGATCTCAGGACAGTGAGCGCTCTCGTGGTCTCCTCCACACTCTTGGCACATAAGCCTCCGGTAGACATATGAGTTGAGGTCCTCCATAAGAGCTCGCAATTCTGCCATTGGTGTTGGACATTGGGGGCTCTCATGGTACTCTCCGCACCTTTGGCATACACTCCAATAATCGGTGTTTTGCTCGGTGTAGTCGCCATGCCAACCTTCTGCTGGGGGAGTGACAGATGGTTCGAAGGTTTCCATAAGAGCTCTCAATTCTGCCATTGTTGTTGGACATTGGGGGCTCTCATGATATTCTCCGCACCTCTGACATACATCCCATTGATTGTAGTTCTCTGCGCCATAGGAGTAACCGTACCAACCTCCTGCTTGATCGTAGTGACCATCTATCAGAATTAAGTACCTAAAAAAAAGAAACAAAAATTTATACACAAAATGGGCAAATAAATGAAATGAAAATCTGCACAAAAACTAAACAGATAATAAACCAGATAGTTGGACCGAAGTCCCCGGCAACGGCGCCAAAAACTTGTTGGGCAAAACAGTGGTTAAAGTATCTTGCTAACTATGGGCAGTTTACCCAATCATTGTAGTACAACAAGGTCGTATCCACAAGGACTTCGTAACTATCTAGCTAATTATAAGCTTAGTAAATGTGCAAGAGGATATATACAAAAGTGCATAAATGTAAATTATTGGTTTTGGGTTTTTGGGTTGTAATTGGAGAAATAAAGAAAAGCAATAAAGACTAAACTAACTATCTAGGATAGGTGTAGCCCAGGATGGATATTTGCACCCGTCCTCCCCTTACTACCGATTGTCGAACCTCAAACTCATAGCTAAACCACGGGAATGCTTAATTAATTAGCAACCTAATCTAGGCCTACTAATCCTAACCAATTTAATCGAGACTTCTCATTCAGCTAAGCCCCGGGTCAATCGATAGCACTAAGCTCAAGTTCCATTAAAGTTGCAATGTAGTCCAATCTCAAAATCATCGAAATCAGAGTACACCGTTTTAGTCTCTAACAGTTTAGGTTTCTATCTCTGAATAACATTTTGATAGAATCCCACAATAATGCTAAACTAATAGGTAGGCCAAACCAACCAATTTAACACATAATTGATAATTTGGGTAAAACCCTAAACTAATCCTCAAATCATGAGCAACAAGTTTAAGAATCATAAATACCCAATAATCATCTTCATTAAGCTCAAAGACTAAAATAAAGCATAAAAATAAGTTTAAGATTCAACAATGGAGGTTTTAGGGATTTGGGGCAAAATCCTCATCCCAAGCTACAAGGAAACTACACAACCATTAAAGCACAAAAGAGAGAGAAGGGAGAAGAAATAGCCATGGGAGATTGAGGAAGAGCTTCAATGGAGGTGAGCCTTCTCCTCCTTCTTCTCTTCTTCTTCTTCTTCTTCCCTCTTTTCTCTTGTTTTTCCGTCGTTTCTCTGTTCTGTGTGGAATACCCCTCTTTCCTCTTCTTTTCCCCTTTTAAAATCTGATTTCTGGGCAAATTTTATGACCGACCGAACTTGCAAGTTCGGTCCTAGGGTCGGTCGATTCCAGTAGCTTGCAAAAACATGAATCTGGGCAAAATTTCGACCTGACCAACCTTGCAAGGTCGGTCCTAAGGTCGGTCGGAGTCAGGCTAACTTCAAAACACTGTATCTTCTTCGTTTTAACTCCGATTTTGGATCCGTTTGCGCCCACACGTTCCTATCTTCGTCTACTTTACTCCTAGCTATGTTAATCCTCCTGTTTAAACAATAAATGAGTAAAACACCAATGAAACACAAAACTAGAGGAAAACAAGCTAGAGTGGAGAAATGAGCATGAAAAGTGTTGATTAAACATATGAAATACACCCCTAAAACATGCTCATTTGGACACTCATCACCCACATGCTCCTATCGGAGTGCGGTCGTCCCATGTCTCATTTAGTAAACTGGTAATGTCTGTCACACGGTTATTGTGAAGTATTCTGTTGTCAATCTCCCTTTGATGGATATCCTCTTTTTTTTCCTTCTTTTTTTTGTTGTTCATTAGTTCATGTTATCGGTTATCTTGTAATAATTGCTATTGCCTTTGTGGCATCAGTGGTAATTCGTGCCATTAGCCGGCGTTAATCAGCTCGGTGTAAGTAAAATCTGTGCTATATTTAGCAAGCTTGGTTCTCCTAATTCGATCTCATTGAGTACACACCTATTCCTTTTCTCTCTGTTTATCATGATCATATCTCATCCATAGTTCATATTCGATCCCTCATCCGTTTAATTGGATGCATTGCAGATTGCATAATAGCTTGAGCAACTTGGCTCTTCACTTCCCAACCATCCTCACTGACGGTGGTGCATCTACAAAGGGTATGCTTGTCCATAAGGACTAAACATTCATCACTGGTAGTGATTAGCATTAAATGCGGGTATACACTGATGGTATTTGGCTAATAAGCCATGTCTGAAAATTCTCGAACGATTAAATTGGTGTGGTTTACAATCACAGTGGCTGTATAATTTCTTCAGTTGCAGTGGTCGGACTAACGGTCTTCCCAAGGTTGCATAGGTTTTTAATCTTAAGGTTTGTATGAAAAAGTTTGAAAAACATTTTTTTTTGTATATATATATAATAAAAGACTAAAAAGTAGTAGTTGCAGTTGCAGCACTTGCTCTGTCAAGTGCGCAAGGCAGATGGAAATTTCAGTGGTTTACTTGTCATAGCGCTTGCAATAGCAAGTGCGCCATGCATGTGGAAATTCTGGTTCAGTAATTACCGGTCTCATTGACTCTGCGTCGTCGAGTATGGGCTACATGATAATGTAAGCATTAACGTCCTGTTCATATATATAATCCGTCAAGGTTTCAAGGTTACTCGTATCGAGTCCACAAAACTAGTTCCCAAAAGTTATACACAAAAGGCGAGTGGTCAATGATACACCCCCATATACTTATAACATAGCTCTGTCTAATATCCAAGGTAAATACACAACATAGTAAGCAAAAAGTCTTCCACCAGCGGTCTCATGGAGTTCAAGGTACTCATGCCCTATCGACTCCTTTGCCCTTTAGGGCTCCAGCATCAATAGATTTCTGGCCATCATGACCGCCTCGTGGTACTCCAGATTCTCCAACTGAGGTATTCTGAGTATTCCTAGGTGGCCTATAGTTACGACTCTCTAGGTTCATCCAGCACTCGAACTCCCGGTGGCCCTCTTTCTTGCAACACCGACACTCAACTTTATGGCCATTACAGTCGACCCCAGGATGGTCCTTCCCACAACGCTTGCAATAGAAATGGCGCTGGGGCTGTCCGGTGCCTGATGGTAGTATTTAGTTTAAGTTAAAAATCTGATGATATAAAGGTTACGATTACAATTGAATTTAAGAGGTAGGTGTCCTCACCCTTAGGAGGTGCGGATCTCAGAGGCTGAGCATCTATAGCTGGGCCGGTCAGCCAAAGGACGGGCTCTTTCCCTTTTGCTCCCTGGTGACCCTGCTGCCCTTTCTTTTGAAAGAATTTCCTGTTTAAGGTTTCGGGTCAGCATTCATAAGGTATTTAATATGATAAATAATCTCGAATGGGATAAGTCTTTACTTTCCCTTCTTTTGGCTATCGCCTGGAGATGCTCCTCCACCCTCAGACTCTCCCTCAGGGTTCTTTCTCTTCTTGGCCCCGAGAGTCTCTTCCCGAGTCTGGAGCATTAGCTCCGTTCTCGAGGCAGCATCGTAACACTCCTAGAATCTCATTGGTAAGTTCTCACAAAGTTAATCGGTAATGTAGTAAGTAATGAATAGATGGCTTTCATGTTAATACCTGGATGGTAGTGTAGAGGGTAGAACCCATCGCCATCTGGATGTGAAACAACAATCCCCCCGGAACTTCTCGACCTTTACGGTCTCTGAGTAATCAACACCGGGGATAAAGTCCAGTAGACCAATGAATCGAGCATAGTACTCATCCACGGTCAGACCTCCTTGGGATAATGTCTCGAACTCATGGCGCTTCTTCTGCTTGAGATGCGCCGGATAGTACTTCCCCCTCAGCAACTCGACAAAGGAAGCCCACGAAAAGTCGGGCGTAGCCAGGAGATGGTCCTTGACCAACCTCCACCAAGTGTTGGCTGCATCCTTCAGATGGAAAGCAGCAATGACGACCTTCTGGTTGGCAGGTACTTGCAAAGCTTCGTAAGCCTTCTCATGTTCAACAATGTAACGCTCCAAGGCTACGGGGTCTGGCTCCCCAGAATATGTAGGTGGTCGGGTCTCGGTAACTGACTTCAGCCAGTTTGTTTCCCTGGGCTGTGGCGGGTGGGCTGGTGCTCCTCCAATTTGAGTACCAAGCTGTGCGAGAACGGCAACAATCGTCTTTGCAACTCCTGGAACCACGGGGTCACCGCCTCCACCTCTACCAGTACCACGCCCTCTAGTTCCCCCAGACTTTTGTAGTACAGTATGTTACATAAATACTCAGTAATTTACCGTACACAACCAGTAGATATTGAATTGCCCATAAGGCTAATATGTCACGCAATTTGCGTTACTAAACACAATATCTTTTAAGACGAGTCGTCTCGTACCTCACAAACGTTTCCCATAATTTCCCAAGTCCTAAGCTCACTGTCTTAACCTATTTTCCTCGTCATCAGAGCGGTACTCCGCTTTGATACCACTTTTGTAACACCCCTCTCCATAATCACGTAATAATCTCTCACGTAGCAATAAATAAAACGTCTTACAGCGGAAGAAATAATAACAACACCAATACTCACTCGGGTGTCACCGTCCATTACTCGTCCATGCAAGTAACGAAGCCAAACTACATCCAACTTCCAACATAAACAAACTGCTAACCGCCGTGATAATGAGAAAACTCCTATACATCATACTAAGTCCATAAACCATAAATGTCGACAAGTGAGCGTCTACCCAATCCCGAATATACATAACCTTACCATATTACAATTCACCATCTTCATTGTTATACAAATAAACTCCCTGTGCGGTCATTAGACCTTTAAGGTTTTCTTAGAGCACATTTTTGCCCTACTTGACCCTGAAGCATGAAAATGCTTGTTCTTTGTGTTGGAGTGTTGTCCAACAATTGTAATATGTTTAGTAATGTGTTAATAAGCTTAGGACAAAGTTTTAGGTCCTAAGAAGTTCATTTGGGTATTTATTTACCCTAAACAGTCAAAGGGTGCAACATCTTGCTTTGTGTTGACCACTGTTGTTCTCAGTTGACTTTTAAGGCATGTTTAGGCCTTAATTAATGTGATTAGATGTTTAATCCATATTTTATTAGTTTGGGGTATTTCATCTATAGGCTCAAGAGCCTTTATAGGCGGTTGTCCAAAAGCATGTTTTTAGAGGCATTTTTCTCAAGCAACCCCTCTACAATGACCTATTTATCTCTACAGAGGTACTCTTTATAAATGGTTTTTTTAAACAACCGTCTCAACAAGATTCTTCTTTAGAGGCGATTTTTACAATCAACTGCCTATAAACAAACTTTATTCACTGTAAAGTAATAGTCTATGAAGGCGGTCGTTACTAACAGCCACCTCTAAAGGTATTTTAAAAAAAAGAATTGCCACATTTTGGTACAGGCCCTGTTTTTGGCATTTATATTCAACACAATTTGCACCTGAATATTGTACATCCACAACAACACAATTATACAACATATATTCTATTAAAGCTTTCTCAAACAATGTTATAATACCTCTTGATCAAAGTGTTAAGAGTGAATATAACTAGATATATGTGATTTGTGTGATTGTCATGGAGGATGTTTATGGATATTGGACAAAGTCTACACTAATTATTCACCGCTACCAATGTATTGTAGTTAAGCCACTATGATCTACTCTTTCGGGTAAGTTATATTGTTAGGGGGTGTGCACACTTAAGGACATGGGTTAAGGGGTAACTATTTGCCTAAGGGGCCGAGGGTCTTTGTGCTCTTTGCCTTCGGACCGGTGTGCCCGAATGTTGGTAAGAACGGTAAGTATTCCTAAAGGGCCGAGGGTGTTTGTGCCCTTTGTTGAAAGACCGGTGTGCCCGAAGGTTGGTAAGATGTGATTGTGGTGTTGTTACTCTTGAAGTGTGTTACAGATGCATGGTAGTCTTATGTTGTTTTATATTGTTATACTCATGGGCAAGTTTCACTATGTTTGATTTACTTGTTATTATAGTGTGAAAGTATTTCTTAAAAAGTATACAGATATGTTTGACAAGATGAAGCGAGAATTACTCCGTTTATCTGACTTCGTCAGTGATCCTTTTCTTTGTGTATGGTTTTATGGTTGCAGGTTGATATATGCTTGGCATGCCTTTTGGGTTGGGCACGCTTAAGTAGTTTTATAGTTTTGTTACATACTTACGAGTTGTTGTAAATCTCTTTGGGACATGTCTCGGGAGAACTAGGATTTTTGGGCTTGACTAGGTGGTGCCCAGGTAACTAGGGTTTGGCTTGAGTTACAACCGACAATATTTTGACATAGGCACAAGGGAGCTTGTTCCCTTGTCATACTTTAGGTTTATTAATTTAATGATTTTTGAATTAAATGACTTAGCCTTAACATTCACATAAGTGAGTGTGGCGGTAACAACCCGATAAGCTTTATGTGTATTCCATCTCAAATATGTTAAATGAGTTAGTCTAAGAAGTAAGCTAAGTCTAAGAAGTAAGATAAAATCGGGGTGTTACATCAGTCCTCAAATAAATGTTTGATCACCAATAAGTATATAGTACTCCCTCCGTCCTGAATTGACCGTCCTGTTTACTATTTGGACATGTCGTTTGACTTCAATTTTTAACATATAAGATAAATTAATTTTAAAAATTTAAGTTTTGCATATGAATCCTTACATAATAAACTATATGTTACAAAATTTAGTTTTATAAAATTATTTTATCTTATATGCTTAATATTGAAGTGGAAAAACGTGCCATAAAGCAAACATGACGGTCAATTCAGGACGGAGGGAGTATAAAGAGATCAAAGGCAAATCGGCTTAACTTTGATGATCTCATGGATCGTATTTATAGATGCCGACTTAATGTGTTTCATGGGTAGTGCCGCTTGTTGAATCCTTCCATTTAAGTTGAAACTGACAAGTTCCTCATCTGTCCAGTGGAAACAAAATCCGGTCAAGATCACATCATATATATTCACTACAACAATCTTTATCAATGGAGGTAATTTATATGAGATCAACGGAGACAACCTAAAACTTGCCTCATTTAATACAATCAAAGGAGGCGAGTCATATTGTTGTCTCTGATGGTCTGATCAATGGAGGCGAGCAAGATTGTTGCCTCCCTTTGTTTGATCAATAGAGGCAACATTTTCTATGTGCCCTCTTTGGTCTATTGTGGTGTGTTATCTGGAGGCGACTTTATGGTTGTCTCCATTAATAACTTCATCGGGGGTGAGATTTTTATGTGCCTCCTTTGTCTATAGTTGAGTAAGATTAATTGAGGCGATATGTAGTAGTTGCCCCCGTTGGTGCCATTGCCTCGATTGGTCCATCATAATAGAGGCGAGTTTTTCCAGCTTGCCTCTTTCGTCTATAACTTAACTAAGGTGACTCTAACAGGTGCCTCCATTGATCTGTAAGGTCTCGGTAGTATTAATTTTGAAACAAAAAATAATACTTTCTCCGATCTGAATTGACCGTCCTGTTTATTATTTGAATATGTCCTTTGACTTCAATATTTAACATATAAGATAAACTAAATTTAAAAATTTAAGTTTTGCATATGATTCCTAATTACATGATAAACTATATATTACAAATTTTAGTTTTATAAAATTATTTTATCTTATATGCTTAATATTGAAGTGGAAAACATACAATAAAGCAAACAGGTGAATTCAGGACGGAGGGAGTAGCTTGAGGTATTGATCTCACTACCAACACATCATTAGTATTGCTCTTCACCACTAAAACTATATTGAATGATTTTGTTTGCTTAGACCAAAAATTATACTAAGGGGGCGTTTGTTTTGGGGTAATCAGGAAAGGGAATCGGAATGATTTCCTTTCCTGTTGTTTGTTTTGCCAGTTTTTCCTATTTTCAGGAAAGGGAAAGGGAATGGGATTACCCCAAAACCCTCTATCTTGATTCCCCACCCCCTACTAGGGAATGGAATTCCCTTTCCTTAGTACATGTTGACCGGTGACATATGACCATTGACCGATGACTAATGACCATTGACCGATGACCGGTGAATGTTGACCGGCAATTATTAACCGTTGACCGGCAGCCGGCAACTGTTGACCATTGACCGGTGGCCGTTGACCGATTATTTATTTAATTCCCCCAGCCCAAACAAACAACCGGGAAAATCAAAGGGAATTCTTTTCCATTCCTTTTCATTCCCTTTCCTGATTCCATTCCGTTTCCCCGCTCGAAACAAACGCCCCCTAATCTTCTTTCTCAATTCAAATCGAACAAACTATACTCATCTTCATCGAATTCCACCCCGACTTCTTCCCTTTCTGCGCATTTGTTCTCTTTTCCCCTTTTTCTTCCCACACCTCCGACTTCTTCTACACATTTGTTCCCTTTTCCCCATCTTCTTCCCAATGAAAAATTTTCTATAGTTGTAGTGGGCGCTGGCTTCATAGCCGAAGGCATATCAGTAGAGAATTCATCTGGACTCGACAAACACCAAACAGTAACCTTACGAAGCGGGTCAGACCTCTCTGCATTCTACTGTGAATGTGACATCTGCGGCACCGTCGACTTCATATTTCTTAACGCCGCTGTCGTATTCCAGATACCCAACCTCTACGCCCGCAAAACCAGTGAGAATCAGAAAAAACATCTTTACTGCACAGGGACGGGATGATCCCAACCAGAACACAGGGTTCTTCATCCTTAATTGTAAAGTGACCGCTGTCGCGGATCTGTTCACGAACAAGTTTGCATTCCCTACTTACTTAGGGGGAGAAATTCTACAAATCTTCTATTTCGTACTTCTTCTCGAGCTCCAAACTAGATACAAGTAATCCACTTCCTCTCCTCTCTCAGACAACTCCAGTTCGACAACTACAAATCAACTAATCAGCAAAGCCTTTCACACCAAGGGGAGAAATCCGACAACTACCAAATTGACGGCATTGACGTTACTAATGTAAACACCCCTCTTCCCGTTTCACATTCTAGATTTTGATTTTTGCTTGTTCAATTCCCTGCCGGACCATACCAATAGGATTTCATGACGGTATCTGTGGAATTATCTAGCTAGAAAGAGTTTTTTTTTTTTTGTATTCTATAAGCACCTTGCGAGAAATGTGGCTTCATTTCTATTAAGTTCTCCATTGCTTCTGCAGCTTATTGCTTCACTCCCATTTTATGAAAAGTCAGAAATAATAGAGGTGGAATTGTTCTCTGTTGCCTTTGCCTTGAGTGAAGACATTGGTGTGGAGTGTGTAGGGCTGCCCGCTTGTGTTTCCTAGGAACTCTAAGTCAATTTCCATGCCTAAGTTATTTTAGGACAACTCCTATTTCCGTTTACTCCTTGCTTGCTTTGTGTTTGTACCTGGATCTTGACCCTCATAGTTTTTTTTCTTTCTGTTTTATAGAGTTACAACCACGGCCAATTTCCATTCCTCTACTTTCGCATGATTATAGTTTGTTGAATCACAAGTATGAAGAAGCACTAGGACAAATCATCCTTCTATAGGAAGTCCATTCGTTATCTTAATCGGCATCAGACTAAGGAATGGAAAGGTTGGATGCGGCAAGTTTCCTTCACAATGTACTGTTTGAGTAACATCTTTTACGGTGTTAAAACAAATTGCACAAGAGAAGTGTTCTGACCTACCTTGCTTATAATATTTATTTCCAATGTTTTCATTAGTATAAGTTGATGCTTATCTTCGTGCTACGTATATCGCAAGTTCTTTTCTTAATGGTTTGTTGATGATGAAAGAGTCTCCTGCTCGGTTGGCTTGAATTTCATTTCTAATATAATTACACCACAATGACAATGTCTATGAATATAATACAACTGATTTGCTATTATGTTGTACATACTCTTTCTATTGGGAACTTGGAATTATAGATATAGACAAGAAGGCGAGGAAAGTAACTAGACTAGTGGGTCTATTCTTTCAAACGATGCGTTCTTCACTTCAACAAAATTATATATACATTCACACGACATCCAGTTATGGTTTTAATGTTTTTCACATTCCTAAAATTCCCAGTTCTAATAAGAATTGATCCTTAGTCATTTTAAACAACCATAGCACTCTTCTATGTCTTGATGTTAATTAAGTACACAACAATAGTGTTTGAAAGTTGGCCCTGGTGAAATTATCAGGCCCCTTGCACTGAATTGATCCTTACTCTTCCTATGTCTTGATCCTTAGTCATTTTAAACAACCATAGAACTCTTCGCATGTCGTGTAACTTAACCTTTCTATTTTGGTGTATCATGAATTTATTATTTTAGTTAGTAGATCACCTGTACATTATGAATATGTAGAAATTAAGTATTGATTTGTTATGTGCTTAAAATAATCTGATATTTTGAGATCGTACATGTTATCTAGAGGATATTGAAAGTTAGTATGTTATACAACCAGTAAAGTATCTGTAATTGGCCGTACCTTCATGTCTAGTGGTTGTAAAATTAGGTGTGAGTATGACACAAAAGAAAAAGCAGAAACTATCTGGATCAGAAGGACAAATTTTGGTCTGAAAATGAGGAAAGGAAGACGGAAGGGAATGTGGAAAGAAAATTGTTGTATTCTATCACTTTAATTACTTGTGTTTGGCCACTGATGAATATCAATCACGTCTGCGCTTGAGAATCTTAAACAAGACCAGTAACATATACTATTTTTTCTGAAACTACAACATTAGTAGGGAGCTGGTATAATGATTACACCTAGAATAGTTGTGGGACTACTTCACTAAAAGTAGTCTGAGCTAGTAGAAAATTTAATATATTGAGGTAGCTAAATTTCTTTATGTGATTATTTAACCTCTTTCCCATTTTATCCGGGGTGGATTGAAGAGTAGCTAATTCAGTTTAGGTTACTGAGTATCTTGTATTTTGTAACATTTAAATATCTAAAGCATTTTATTTGCTAATACATGCTTAGATGAAAACAGGGGAAGTTGTAGTGGACTAGCTGATGGTGGGACCAAGCAAGTGGATAACATGATAAATAAAGCAGACCTGAGTATGGAAAATGTCATAATAGTTCACATGAGTCAGAACTTCAAGTTCACAGGTAACCATTTCTTGTTGCAACTTCAATGCCATTATGCCTGATGCTCATTATACCCCTTTGATACAAGGGTGCATATACTCATTTGGACATTTGAGTTGCCTGCATTATGATTCCAACATCTTGGTTCTTCTCATCCCTCGCCCCTCTCATCATTTTTATCTGCAATAAAGGAAAGTGTGGAAGGAATTGGACTGAGATTTGGTTTCTGCTCTTGCTACAATATCAGTTCCACGAGCACTAGTTACTAGAAGCTGGGAGAAAACAGCTTATATCATTGAGAATAAATCTTGCATTATTCTTGTACTTACAACATCAGCATACAGGTATTACTTCTTTCTTATTCACAATGTTTCTTGGTTTGAGCTGATGTGGAGTCCGCATCAATGAAATTGATGTTACTGTCTATATAATCCCATGACAGACATAGCTTGAGGGAGGTTCTTGAAGCACCTAATGTTGTGAATATGATCAAAGACACAAAGGCAGCCCAAGAGGTTTGGAAATGAATTAGTATTTGATCCTTTGCTTAAATGTAATTATTTTGTTATCTATCTTGGAATGTCCATGTTACAGTGTAAAATGACAGAATCTTTTGGGTTTTCTTTTTTTGTATTGTGTGTTTATGCTCTTAATATAATAGTTGAGATGATTTGGTGAACTTTGAATACAGTGGTGAACTTTGTTGCATAATAATAGGTCAATAAATTAGGTGTTTGTGCATTGTAGCTTGTAGTTGATATCTAAATGAACTGCTTTTGTATGCGGGAAAATAGCTCCGGGGATGTTTTTGTAAGCTGAAAAACAGCTATGAAACTGAACTACTTTTGTGATGTTAATATACAAATACTTTGGTTCTCACTAGGTTGTTGTAAATTCGATACTTATTATGATTATCTTATGAATATGTTAGATTATGTTGTATTATGTAATGAAGAGCATGGTAACAAGAAAGGATGCACTTGGTTTGAGATAAGTTGTTGGTGTGATTCCAAGGTCTTATAAATAGCACCATCAATATTTGTTTTCAATAACGTGACTACCTAACAAAATATTTGGCTTTGGTATTTTCTAGGAATCTGGCAGATATTTGTAACTGATTATGTTCGAGTTACAAGTACAGAATGGTGAGTTGTTTAAATGGTCAAAAAACAAGATCCATTGCTTAGAATGTGAGGTTGTATAGACATGTTCTTATTTGAAGAGCTGATTGATTATCTAATGAATGTAGTGCAATGATCTTTTCGGCAGATGTTGATATATATTTTTGATGGTATGATTGAATCAGGTTGAAAGTGACCGAAGAGACAAGTGATGAATCCAGCAGTGGTGATGCGCTGGATGCTTTGTTGAAGATGACTACGCAAAGTAGCGGCAGCAATGTTTTTGACCGTGACTACCTTCGGCATATGTTATTGGTAGTATCTGTCTAAATAACAGCTGTAATATATTATTACCAGTTTGAGTTTTTGTCTAAAGTCGTATGCATTAAAATCTAGGGAAAATTCACAAGATACCACTAAAAAGTATGTTAATTCACAAAAGACCACAATTTTAAAAAAAGTTTTTCAGATACCACAAAAACCAAATTTAATTCACAAGATACCACAAATTATGAACCCAAAACATTTTAAGACCAAAATACCCCTACTTGGTAATAAACATAGTTCACACGATACCACATAAATATTATTAATTCATAAAATATCACATAAATTAATGAAATATATATTAAGAACAGTAAAAAATAATAAAAATTTAAGTTTATCATTCTATTTGACAAAATTTTATAAAATAAAAAAACCACACAATTAATTAAATTTTTTGAAAAATATAAAAAAATATATGTATATATCATTTAAACGTTAAAAAACTAAATTTAAAATAAAAAACAAATTAAGGGAATGATAACTCAAATTTTTTATAATACTTTTACTTAAAGTATTTTTAGTAATGTAAAATAGTGGTATAATAAAACTAATCTTATAAAAAATATTATATACTATATACAAGATAAATAATTTGACAAAAATATAAAAAAATAGTTATGAGTATAATAGTCTAACATTTTTTATAATATCATTTTATATAGTTTAATTCAAAGCAAAAATTATTAAACATATTTTTAAATAGTAAGTAGCAAAATTAACTTTCTCTTATATATGGGTTGAAATTGAAAAAATATAAATACCATATATAAAAAAAGAATCTCTAAAGAATTATAAAAAGTATAATATATTAGAGAAGTCACAAACTTGATTAAAAATAGACAAAAGTAGTAATATAATGGTTGTTTAATTTTTTGTAATTTACTTTATATATATATTTAATTTTCTATAATACTATTTTACATTACTAAAAATATTTTGAGTAAAAGTATTATAAAAAATTTGAGTTATCATTCCTTTAATTTGTTTTTTTATTTTTAATTTAGTTTTTTAGCTTTTAAATGATATATACATTTTTTTTAAAAAAATTTAATTAATTGTGTGGTTTTTTTTATTTTATAAAATTTTATCAAATAAAATGATAAATTTAAATTTTTATTATTTTTTACTGTTCTTAATATATATTTTATTAACTTTTGTGGTATTTTGTGAATTAATAATATTTATGTGGTATCCTATGAACTATTTTTATTAAAAGTAGGGGTATTTTGGTCTTAAAATGTTTTGGGTTCGTAATTTGTGGTATCTGGTGAATTAAATTTATTTTTTGTGGTATCTGGAAAACTTTTTTAAAAACCGTGGTCTTTTGTGAATTAACAAACTTTTTAGTGGTATCTTGTGAATTTTTGTTTGTGGATGTATATATCATATGATGGAGACAACTGGAGCCAGAAGGTAATCAGGGAAAAGACCACTGGAACTTGACATATAAGAAACCTTCGTCATGTTCCTTGGAGGTTCAAGAGTGGCTTCAGATAGGGTATGTATGACTGCTTGTCAATTTTATACAGCCGTGATTGTTTTTATAGCTCTGTTTTTCCGTTGTCATGGAGTTCTTAGCTGTTAGATTCTCTTTGAATAGGCACTCAAGCAGCAGGCCGCCACTTCTTTATAAGCTACATGAAAGAAGAGCGTTGGTGTAAGTCTTCCTATCCATGAGTTCTGGATTCTGTGAGAGCAAGTTTTAGTACTTGTTTTTTTATCCCTTCTAGCAATATGAAATGTTGACAGTTCTGAAGTTGGTTTTTTAAGATGGATACAATGTTTATGATAAAAAAATGTGTTGTGATCTTTGCTTAATGATGTCAAATTCAAGTGGTGTGATAAATTAAGATCATTATGGATTGTTGTGAAGAAACCTATGATGAATGTCTACAGACTGGAAGTAACATCTGTAATCTGATGGGAGCATGAATGTCCTGTACGTATTTAATATATTTTTTTTCAAAATAAAAGATCAACGGGGTAACTTCCAACTTGTCTCGCTTGTTGGACATCAACAGAGGTGAGAAGAAGGTTGCCTCTGTTGTTCATTCTCTACACATAACAACAGAGGCAAGTTAAAAGCCTTGCCTCGCTTGCTGGACATCAATGGAGGCGAGTAGAAGAAAGTTGCCTCTGTTGTTTATTCTCTACACAAAGTATCGAAGGCGAGTTGGAAGCCTTGCCTCGTTTGTAAGACGTCAATAGAGGGGTTGCCTCTGTTGCTTATTCTTTAGAACGATCAAACAGAGCTCAACGAAGGCAAGCTAATCTAGTTTCCTCAATAGTTAAGAGCAATAGATGCGAGATAATGCTTGCCCCTATAGGTTATGATCATGAAGGCGATTTAAGTCGCCTCCATAGGTAAAATCAACTAAGACAAACATTTTGGTCACCTCCATAATCAATTGAGGCGACCCTTTGGAGGCAACCTAGAGGCAACGGTTTTGCCGTCTCTAAATATCTACAGAGACAATTTTTTGTTTTTTAGAGGCAATAAAAGTTGTCTCCATAGACCTTTTATGTAGTAGTGATTATTAGCAACTTCATCTTGTGGTTTCCCTTCCCTTATTTTTGTTTGTGTCTTTCATCTCCTTCCATAGATAGAACTATCAAACAACAGGAAAAAGAAGGAAAGAGTTAGAATGCGAAGCTTAATAAGACCCAATCCTCTACGTCAGCCCATATAAGTAAAATAAGCCCAAAACTGTAATTCAGTCCAGTCTCTATTGTTCTATGAGTCCAGTACATTTATTCTGTAATTGACAATCTCTTGTAACCCCACTATAAATGGAATAGCACTGTAGCCGCCCGACTCAGGCTAGAGTACGTAATTTCCCAAAACATTCTCTATTCTACTTTATTCCTCTGTGATCGTTCATGGTATCAGAGCTATTGGCGTTTTTTTGTCTTCATTCTGAATTTTTTCTCTCGATGACGAGCTCCTCGGCCTCCAGCGGCTTCACCTTGCTCGAAATCAGCAGTTCCAGCTCCGGTTCTCGACCTACCTCACACTCCACCTCAATGCCTTCCTTGATCTCCCTTATATCAAATTTCATCAAACTAACGTCTGAGAACTTTGAACCTTACCTCCGTGGTCTTGGATTGGGTTGCAATATTTGGTGACAAGTTCCTGTGAATGTGATGACCACCGTGAACTTGGTTTACATCTCGTTCATGTCAGGCAAGTGCAACTGGTGATACTCATTTTCATTGAGCTCGTTTGGGGAACAGCTTCCAGCAACAGACAACTTCTTAATTTCTAAAATTAGTAGGGTTCCACTAAACACCCAAAACCAGTAGCTGACAGCTTCTGCAAAATCATCAGCTGACAGCTTCTCAATTTTCAATAGCAGGACCTAACAATTGTCTCTGCTTTTTAAAACCATCAGCAGACGTTCCACCAAACACTAAAACTAGCAGCTGACAGCTTCTATAAAACCATCAACATACAACTTCTCAATTTCCAGCAGCAGGACCCAACAGCAGCCCCCAACAGCTGTCCCCAAACGAACCCATTATCATGCTAGATAGAGTGAAGGCCGACCATATTTGCAGGTTGATTTATTACCACTTCTGTCGTGGAATGCAAGCTACAACTTGTCGACACTACAAAAGTTATATTTTGCATTTAATCGCCAACTTCTCATTATTTTTGCTTTTTTATTGCTTACAGGATAAATCTTTTGGTTTGTTTTAGTTGATGGCAGTGATATCTGGTGGTTGTGGATGAGGTCTGTATTAGTGGAATATATATGTGTGCAGGTGAGATGACATACATAAATATGGAACTGAATAATGCAGGCTATATATGATGCTATCAGAATCACCCAAGATGTAAGTTGAACTTCATCTCTTTTTTTTTTCTTTATTATCTACTTTCGAATGTCCAAAGGAGACATATAAATAGTTTTTGTATCCATTTATATTGCTCAGAATTGGTTAGCAGCTATAACAATACAGGTTAGGTGGGCTAGGATCTTGGAACTTTTGGTTTTCAATTCAAAATCTAAATATCCATCAACGGAGATGGTAAGACAAATGTTTTATATATTTTGGAAAACTCCAAGCAACATAAATTCTGTTGGGGGTTTACAGGTATAAACTGAAATATAACACGCCCAAAGATCGAACAATAGAAATAAAGCAAAACACAAAATTTAGAGGAAAACCCCTTCAACTCAGGGTAAAAACCTCGGGACCACAATATGATCCAAAACTTCCACTATAATATTGTGAGATTACAAAAGAGGCACTCAATCCTCACCAACTCTCTAACTCCAGCCCAAAGCGAGTTCACAACTTGGTGTAGGATATTACAACTTCTCTTTCTCACACTCACAAAATTACAAACCTCTCAAATTTATCACCCAACTCTCTCAAAACTATATCTATTGTTGGATGATCAAAACTAACCAAATATGCCACATATATATAGTGGCTAAGACAAACCGTTTCTGAAACTCAAAAGGTTGTGTCTCTTTGCATCTCCCGTAACATATTTCAGTTTCAACATATTAATCTAAACATATTAATTTGTGTAACTCTCACACTTAATGAATTAGAGAAAGGTTGTGTCTCTTGGCTTGAATTCTCCAACAAAACGTATCCTCACCTTCACTTGACTGTTTACTGGTAAAGAACCCAAAAAAGTAAACAATCTCCCCCTCCAGCAAAAAAAAAGGAGATTGGATCATCTTCATCAAGGTTTGAGATGAATAATTTTCCTGTTGTGCGTCCCCGTTGTGCAAACTAAAACCTCCTCCGAAAAACAGACTCGTTTTTCATTCCTCTTCACATGAGGTGAAGCACCTTCAACATAACAAATGTTGTTTGGCTTCATCTTACCTTGGAAAACGTAATGTTTTCCGTTCAGCACCTTCAAGGTCTTTCCTTGGCCATAATATCTATAGCCTTCACGTGACAACTGCCCCAAGGAGATGATGTTTGTGCTGATCTTTGGCACGTACCTTACATTTCGAATTTGATGCTCCTTTTATTCTTCAACTTCAAGCGGACATCTCCAACACCTTGGAGCTCCACCTTTTCGTTGTTACCAACAATAACTTGACCGAGATTTTCCATCTTCAAGGTCGTAAATGCGTCTAACTCCTTACACATATGCATGGAGGTAGCGGAATCGAGGACCCACGACTTTGGATCTTCCGCTATCTTGGACCCATTATTAATGGCCACGAGCACATCACCATGTGCATAGTTTGCATCATCTTCATCTTCCACCTTGGCTTTTCCTTTCTCTTTAGAACTCTTGAACTCCTTCATATCTTCCTTCAGCTTACGACAATATGCTTGGATGTGACCCACCTTGTCACAATAATAGTATTTTTTGTCTCCCGATCGTGAAGCAGATCTCCCCCTAGACGCATCTCCTCTTCTCTGATTTCGACCACGTCCTTCAGTAGCAGACAAGGCTTGGTCACCATCTGTGGATTTTTTTCTTATTAAGCATTTGATCATTGTCACGAACAATGGCAATAACCTCATCCAATTCCAGTGTGCTCCTCCCAACCACAATCGTCTGCACAAGGGGCTTGTATGACTTTGGGAGTGAACCTAGGAATAAGAACGCCTTCTCTTGTGGCTCAATCTTCTCATCAACGTTAAGTAGCTGACTCAATAACTGATTAAAGGTGTTGATGTGATTATCAAGAGACCTACCTTCTTCCAACTTGAGGCCATAAAGCTCCATCTGTAAACACATCTTATTTGTTAGGGACTTCGAGGCATAGATGTTAGTAAACTTATCCCACAACGCCTTTGGGGTTGTCTCCGTCAAGAAATTGTATTTGACCTCTGGGGCGAGTGCCAATCGGATCGTGCTTGTCGCCTTTCTCTGCAGCTTTGTCCAATCTGCATCTTTCATTTCTGTTGGCATCGTCTCCTCCAAGGCTTGGTCAAGGCCTTGTTGCACCAAGAAATCTTCAATGGTATTTTTCCATATGGTAAAACTCATCTTTCCGTCAAACAACGGAATTACAAACTTTGCTTCATTTCCACCCATAGCTCTGATACTACTTGTTGGGGGTTTACAGGTATAAACCGGAATATAACATGCCCAAAGATCGAACAACGGAAATAAAGCAAGACACAAAATTTACGAGGAAAACCCCTTCAACTCAGGGTAAAAACCTCGGGACCACAATATGATCCAAAACTTTCACTATAATATTGTGATATTACAAAGAGGCACTCAATCCTCACCAACTCTCTAACTCCAGCCCAAAGCGAGTTCACAACTTGGTGTAGGATATTACAACTTCTTTTTCTCACACTCACAAAATTACAAACCTCTCAAATTTATCACCCAACTCTCTCAAAACTATATCTGTTGTTGGATGATCAAAACTAACCAAATATGCCACATATATATAGTGGCTAAGACAAACCGTTTCTGAAACTCAAAAGGTTGTCTCTTTGCATCTCCCGTAACATATTTCAGTTTCAACATATTAATCTAAACATATTAATATGTGTAACTCTCACACTTGATGAATTAGAGAAACTTCAACGATTTAATTCAAACAGAATTAAAACAACCAATATTCAAGCCACATTAATTAACAAATTCAATAGTGCAATGCTTAAGTTACTGCTGAGTAATCATTGAAACTTACTTTATGTCTTTATTTACACCTATTTACTTTATCGTTATATGGCCTTTGTTGAAGAGGCAATCCAGACTATTTGTTGACGTCTTCTCCTCCTAGATTGCCTTTCATTAGGTACCGGTTATTCCCACCCTCTAGTCAAATTGAACTTGATATGTTGTGATTCATTTTAACCTAACAGAATAACGATCCATCTGCGAAAAACATGCACCTGTTATGATAGAAGTACATATTGTGTACTCAAACATAGTTATATTCGTTAACAAAACTGGTGAACTTATAGTGTTTAATGTTTCATTTTCAGCACTTCTACGTTTATGATGATCAAGCATACAAGCAACATGTATGAGATTGATAAAGTTCAAGAGCAATGGACAGTGTGTGTCCATAAGCAGTTTTATAATTTTTGCTCTTGTTGATGATGATATAATGGATGTACTTTGCTATTCCAAAAAAAAATGGATGTATTTTGCTATGTGGATTGAATGAATTTTGGATGATACTAAGTGTATTTGGATTTGTTGATGTTGGTGGATGTTGTTAGTTTTTTTTTTTTTATTGTATGTCGATGGCTCTTTTGATTGTGATGAGAAGGTGATAATCCTTCATTTGTGGATATTGGGTGACACGATGATTGGATGAGATCGAAAGACAACTGTTAAAGACATTAGACGGTAAAAGATCAAATACAGTCGTTAATAGTAGTTGTTAAATAGCATATAAATAATCTATAGAAATAGTAAAATACAATTGTTAATCATAGTTGTCGTTCGGTTCTTAAACATATTTTTAACAAGCTCAATTGCTCAAATACAACTGTTAATATCTCTACTCTATTCCACCCCTACTACAACTTTTAGAAACCGTTGTATTAAGGGTTAATAACAATAGTAGTAAGGTTAGATTATACAACTATTAAATAACAGTTTTCTACAGTAGAACATACAATAGACTACTGGAACTAATACAATTGTTAATAACAGTAGTCTTATGCATTTTAAACAGTTGTAATAGATGTTTTTTTGTAGTAGCATATAAACATTTCATTTATTGATAAGTGAATCTTTCATTTAAAAAAAGTGATTTATAGATAAGTGAATCTTTCATTTAAGAAAAGTGAATCTTATGTTTAAGAAAAGTGAACCTTTCACATTAAACAATGTGAATCATTCAATTTTAAATGTGAATCTTTAGTTTAAGAAAAGTGAATCTCAAAGAAGATTCATTTTGATAATAAAGAAAGTTCATTTTATTATTAAAGAATATTCATTTTGTTATTGAATAAGATTCACTTTTAAAATACGTAATATACACTCATTCCAAAAACATAAAATTTTAGTTTACCAAAATATATTCATCATGATGCATCTTATTTGAAAAAGCATGAATTATGATGGGTAGTGATATAATTTTTTTACTTTTACACTTATATATTAAAAGTTACAGCATTTTGAAGTATACTACAAAACTATACTTTATCAACCAATAATACTGTGACATATAACTCCAATGCCATATTTCTACATCGATCAAGCTCCAGATTTGTCAAACTGTTTTTCAATATTTAATGAGTGGTAAATACTTCGAGGAAAAGACATAAAAATCTGTAAATGTGAATTTGAAAAACCGTTGAAAAGATGTAAAGTCATAATGTAGTCCTTGGCGGTGGAGCTCTCTCCACACGACTAGTTGGTCGATAATCATGCAGTTCATTTTAATTCAACATCATTAAGAGTTGCAATAAACGCATAGCTTGCCAACAGATAACAATATATACATTCAATAGGAAAATCCTCACGATGGGGTCATTCATTAAGTAATAAGTTAGTTCCCTTCCTTAGTTGTCATTCAAGTACGGGTATTTGTGAACTCTCTGAATCAGTGTTTTAGAACTCAACCAATCCTTCCTTTGGCAGGTGATGTAATATCAAATCCTCCATTCTCGATCATGTGCTGAGAAAGATGAGTCGTTTTTTTGACTCAAGGTAATCAAGTCTGTAGACAACAATCTATTGAAAGTTGGATCTAATGCAGATACCGTCTTCCTAATCAACTCTGTGCGCCGCCGGAACCTTCCAGGATTTCCTCTCATCCAGCTGTAACCAAGTTGGTTAGAAGTTTCGTAGTGTGGATCAAATCATCTCAGTGTTGGATGACAACTAATTATCCTCAAGAGTTAGTTAGATTTCTACTAGAGTTCCCATGGTTAGTCAAATTCGTATGCGTAATTCGTATTGAAATCTCTATCCGTTATCACATGTTCCTTGTGTATATCATATGACTACCCTATTGTGTAACACACCGAGCAAGGTCAAGGATAGATAATACAAAACATAGATCATAACAATTAATCATTTTCCATGCATTCATCTTATGGTCATTTTAAACAATCAAGTAGCACACAAGCCGAGTAACCTCGGTAACAAACAGGTAAGATGAAAACATACATTTGCCTAATTAGACGTCCACCTAGGCCCGGCCAACGTCCCGTCTAACTCAATCCTATAATCCAATAACCGAGTGTGTTACTTTCTCATTATTTCTGATATATATTGTTTTCTTAGTTTGTGGGATTCCTCTTAGTTGAGTTACTAACTTTATATATATATATATACATACGTATACATACATTCTCACCCTCTTAGAAATTTTTTTTGGCACCGCCCTGTTATGATGATTACAGTAAAGCTAGAAAAATGTCTAACAATCTGGACATAGCTATATCACAAACACTAACGAACAAAATGGCTAGATTACAGTTGGCCTTCATTGATGTTGAGTCTTGATAAAACGTAGTAAATGTGACTATGTGAGGTGGCACAACAAAATTACTAAAAAATTGTGGCAAAAACGCATGTCGATCAAAGCGAGAGGGACAGATCACAAGGTCAAGGAGGAGAAATTCTCATTTACTTTAACTTGAAATTAAACATCTCTAATACTCAATAAGGAACAAATGATGAAAATTAACTAATTTTAGATTCAAATTATCCATCAATAGCCCTTAACGATACATCTAAAGCAGAAGAAATTCTGAAAATATTCTCACATATATACATTAAACTTGCTTAAAAGCACCATTATTATCCTAACCAAAAAAAGAAAAAGAATAAAGAGAGTACGGGCCAAACCATCTTAGCCGAAGCACATGAAAGGGGGCTGCTCCTTCAATACAAAAACAAAGACACCAACATAGGGAAAATCTAATAACTAGAAACAAACTAACAATGATATAAGGCTTTTTTCTACCCTATAACTGAAACACAAATTTCATCATCACAACCAATTTAGGTATATATATAAAATGAACTTAATGAATCAAGGGATAGAAAACCACTTTGAAAAGTGAACTTGTAGGTAATAGATTCTATTGGACATAAGTCGAACATGTGCCATGTGCATTGGACAGGATTAAAAGCATTGGATTTTTTCAATTTACCTAACACTAAGTAGGTGCTCGACTAGGAGATTCTTGATCGACTATGCTGGCATGTCTTTATTTGAATAATATTCCATATATGAGATTCTATCAAATGTTTAATAGCTTTTAGGATAACTGAAGGAGAATATTTTATTGACAAAGTCCATTCCCACTGTTTCAATATGTGTAAATCGCTTACTTTATCATCATAAATAAAATCATCAATGATGCAAGGAAAAGTAAATCTCTCTACACTACTTGTTAAGGGATTCTTCGTAAGATGATTAATGAAAAATCTCGCTCATCGTGGTCGTTATCATCATCATCATCATCATCTCCTCTTGAACAACATTGCTTAGCTTGAGGAGGATAAATTTGTAGGTCCTTTTCTGATCATATGTGCTTCCAACCCTTTGAAATTCACTTTATTATCATTTTCACTAGAATCACTTTTCTTCATCCACGCTTTCAACCGTGTTACCTTTTAGCTCTTCATGAGATCTTCAATTTTCATATATTTTTTCTCATATGTCTATAGTTTTCTTTTATGTTCTCTTTCAAAAGTTTGTCTCCTCTCTTCAACTTCTCTTATGGCGGTCATGCTTCATTCTGCATTAAGATATGCCATTCTATAACAACATAAATAAAAATAAATTTTTGTATTAATAAAAATTATTTAACATGATCAAACCTCACAAAAGGTGTGAAACCTCTGAAAAGATAGTTTGTTATTAGCATGGCCAATCATTCTAATGATATTTTTTCCTAACGGTCACGCCATGTCTATCTTAAACTTAACTACTGATATGTTGGTTATATGTTTGATCCGTTCTATATCATTGTGTAATTTTTTTCTAGATCATAAAAGATGGTCTTTTGCTGTCTTACATCTGAGGGTTTATTTGACCTTATTTCACTAGTATCATTCCAAAGGAACAAAATTAAGTATAGTTGTGACATTGCTTGCACTTTATTCTTTCTCTTCGTTATTAATATTTCAAGTTTTTTTTTTCACATGGTTGCCATCTTCTTTACTTCTTCCTTCAGTGCGTCTAAACTAGATTCAACACAATGATGGATAAATATAACTTGTATTTGACTCTTCTTTTTTCTAAAAAAAAACCATTTCATCTTTGATATATATTAATTTTCATTAAACTATGATAAGAGTTTTGACACTATTACATTGTTATTGCTGGAACCAAGGGGTATGAATGTGTTGATACTTTTTGAGCGGGCTCTCACTGAGAACACAATGGATGGTTTAGAAAGGGATTTCCTATGGTAAAACACTAGCTAGTATTTAAATGATTTGTTTATGTTAGAAAAGTTGGTGACAACATTATGACAACCTTCACGATGATAAACAAAAAAAAAATCTAGCACCATATATGATGGTGGGAGGTTTCAAACGATGATAGCCCTAAAAAATTGTTAGATCAAATCTATTAAAATTTATCATAAAAATTATTTTTCCAGATGATAAGTTGCTACGAAATTGTCAACTTTATAAATAATGCATTTTGGATAGTTAGGTTTTACCTAGACCTGGCAATTTGGGTCACTGGATCGGGTTGATATCAACCCTAACCCAACCCATTTAAAATATCATCAACCCCAACCCAACCCAAAAATGGATGGGTCAGTAAATCATGACCCTAACCCAACCCGTTTAAAATCCTTCAACCCTAACCCAACCCACCCAACCCATTTTTTAAGCATACAATAATTTAGATGGATTAGGAGTAGAAATTAATAAAAAAATCTAATTAGGATGACACAAAAGGAAGAGAAGTAATCTTGCTTGATCGACTCAACTTTAAACAACAACTCCATGTTATACAAAGAATGTAAAAGTACTGCACTAATTTCCCATGAATAGAATAACACATACTTTTTCCATAAGTTTATATTTATCAATCTGAGCCTAAAGCTCTACCACTGTTGGGGAGGAATCCTATCTAGATATGCACATGATCTATTGCCCTTAATAAAAAGGGGGAATGAAAATGAAAATCTTCATTATGCATTAGAGAATATACTAAAGACAAATCTTCTAAAGTTAGAAATAATTTATAAACTGAGAGCTCAAAGCCTCAAACTATGACTGATAGTTTTAAAATAATTACACTTGTTAAAATTGAGTGCTCATGCCTGAGAAAAGTACAATCACAATAACTTAATTGTTACCAACAGTTAAGGAATTTTTATGCAGCACACTATCTGTATTGTTGGCTTCAGAATTCACTAAGAGGTCTACAATCAAGATCCTACTTACAAAAATACATATCACCTACTATTGTTCACCTTTCTAAATAATCTAAACGTACATATGTTCTCAAGAACAACTATGGTAGTGAGAATTAGAAAAACAAACCTTGGGCAGAGATGAAGAGCGACATAGACATGAACAACGACAAAGAGAAGAACAATGGATGCGAGTCTACAAGACGAGAGCATTTAGGTTTTCAACATTATGTTAAGGTCTGGTTAGGCCCTTTGTTTGATATGCAGCAGGTTAGGCCGTTTGTTTAGTTAATATTATGTGATATTTTAAAGGTGGAATAGTCCAACTACACTTGGGCTTAAGGTTAAGGTATAGCTTGATCTGAAAATAATATTATATATATATTGTGAATTAATATTTTTATTTTTCATTATTAATAAATATATTTTCGGGTTTCGGGTTGGGTCATGGGTTAAGATCTCTACCCTAACCCAACCCACAAAATTAGCTTATTACCCTAACCCAACCCAAAAAATAGATGGGTCAATAATCAAGACCCTAACCCGCAAAAATATGGGTTGGGTTCGGGTTGGGTTTCGGGTTGGGTCAAAATTGCCAGGTCTAGTTTTACCCATTTAAAATCTTACTAGCCATCGATTATTTCCAGTAACTTCTCTCAAGAACTTCAAAGGGCTTAAATTTTGTGTGAAGTCCCCTTCCACGGTTACAAAATTTGTGTCAAACTTTCTATGGTTTCTCTACTTTGTCCTTCATCATTTCTCGACCCCATTGCTTTCTTTTCATCTCCTGCCGAATACCAATATCACCTTCCTAAATTCTTCACACCATTTCCATCCTTCGTTGGTTATGTCTTATAAGTTCGAGTCGCTAGCAAAGGTGACACTACAAGATATAAGTTCAATTGGGGCAATTTTTATTGCACTAATAGACCGAAATCTTGCACCTATATGATAATAGGTGCATTTTAAATATTGCACCCAAGTTGCACCTTTTGACTCGCTACAGTAGATTATTAGTGCAACATTTTTGAATTGCACTATTTGATGAAAACAATTGGTGCAAGAAAGATTGCACTAATTGATAGTACACAAACAGTGCAACATATCTCGCACTACTTGATACTAGTCAGTTGGTGCAAGTTTATAATGTCGCACCATTTGTTGAAATTCAAACGGTGCAAGTTCAAACGTTACCCCATTTGATGCCTTTTCTTGAACGGTATACCATAATACAAGCAGGGCGAATACAGAGGGTGCACCATTTGACATAGAACAAATAGTGCATTATGTAACTATTGCACCACTTGACTTAGTACAAATCCTTTGGTCTAGAGAAAACAGGGCGAAGTATATAAATTGCACCATTTGATCTAGATCAAATAGTGCACGACTTCCTTATCTTGCACCAATTGATGTGAACAAATAGAACATCAGGTTATTTTTGCTCCATTTGAAATATAACAAATAGGGCGACTGGATAAATGCCCTAATTGATCTTTCATTTTGAAAAAAAAAATAGATTATATGTTTAACAATAATTTCATTGTATTGTCAATTAATAGCTCCATACAAAGAGTTTTACAACCAAAGATAAAAGAGACTATTTCTGTTTGAAATCAGAAACAGTTCGGTTTTGTCCGACCCATCTGGCACAATGTAAGCAATATCACACTCTGCACAAGGCTTGACATTGAACCTGATTAGTATCCATTGCTGAAGATGTGTGGCTGAGAAGTAAGCAGGAAGACACTCTTAAAAATAAAACCTACATAAATATCATACAGATGCATTAGAAACTTTGTATTTTTATTGGATTCAGCATATATACCATCAAAATTTCTAACATTCAGCAAGTGTACCAGTGTTCAAGAAAAGTAGCAAGTAAAAGAAAGACTATGAAATCACATTCCTCAAAAAATATGAAACTAAAGAATTGAAGATCTACTGGTGTTAAGGTAGACAAGTAGGGCTTGAGAGTGTAAATAATCACTTGGCGTGAAAATGTCTACTATCTACAAAGATTAATAAGAACACAATGGCACTTGTCTAGTTGGTTATACTAGATACCCACAGCATGATAATACAAGGAACAAAAAAAAAAGCAGTAGAAAGAAAAAAGTGAAACGCAAGACAAAATTAAAGCAAGCATAGACACTTGCACATGCAAAATAAGATGCACCATATTGATCCAAAATTCTACAGACTGATGTAGATTTCTACCCCATTACCATGCCACACAAAGCCCGAAAAACGAGATATATTGCTCCTAAATTGCCAAGCCTGCATAGTAGTACATAACAGTCAAACATTAATCACAAATCCAAGGGTTCTAGATTATGTTATCCTATTACTGATGATCAGTGAAGGGAGTATAGATAGAGATACCAAAACACATCGATCCTCTAAGGGAAACACAATTACCGCACAAAAAAGGATGAACCCAACTTAGTAGGCAATACATTTTATAAACTATTATAAATGAAAGACTGGGCGCCCAAAGTTTGATGTACTTTGCAAATTTCAGATGATTAAGAGCATATATCAGGTAACTTCAGGACACATTTAGATACCTTTCCTCTTCTACAGAATGGTATGGAGCAACTTAAAATTGTCTTCGTACTTCTTCTTGGACAGCTTATATGCAACTTCACTAGAAATAGGAAAAGATTACATCAGCAGAAAACATGTAGGTCTTTGGAATCATAAAAAAACAAGGTTGATCGGATAACAAGAAAAAAGAGAAGCAATCTTTGCATGACTATAAAGCAGGATAAAAGATGCAATCGGTAACCAACATAACTAAGCTATATTGAATCACATTTTTTGCATGTAAACTGGTACCCAACACTTCGATGATTTGTGCAGTCAATATCCTATTTCTTCAGTCCAAGTAAGAGAGTGCAACTTTACGACAATATAAATTCACTATCTAGTACAATTCTATGATAAGAAAGATACAAAATTGGGACCTTCATCAGTTTGAAGGTAATATAAAGACTTGCAACAAGACAAAATCATTACCACATTTAAAAAGAGAGATAATCCAAGTAATGTTTAGGTTATTACAAGAGCTCCAGCCTGCCAAATGTTGATTAGTAGATATGGTTGAATGAGTGAATGAAATAACTCATGACTATTTACAAAGAGACATAGATCAATATATCTGTTTTTGTAAGATACAGAGACAGCAACAAATGTTATACAGAGACCATTTGCAGTTTCAGTGTGTGTTTCAATCTTTGCCTCATATTTTGATGTGCTAGACCCACTAACAGATGCATTTTGGTGCTCAGTGGACAATAAGCCATGGGATAAACCTAAGGCTTCCTCCCCGTTATCAAGTTCTATTGTGCTCAAAGAAGATGGTTTCATTTAATCTGCATGAATATCAGTCAAAGGAACCATATTTTTGCTGTAAAACAAAGTTCATCATCTTCTTTTTTGCTCTTCTTGCTGTGTATATATCTATCTAGCTACTTATCAGTAATCAAAACATACAAGCGATCTGCCCTTTGTTTCTTAGATTATAAATTCAATACTTACATGATTGTCCTCTGTCAACTATCCCAACTATCCTTCCGAAGTAATGCACCGGCACCAACATTTTAGGCAACCTGAAGAGGAAAATCAATACATATATAAAACATTGATCAGAATCTGATTAATAATCTTTATATTGAATTTGAACAAAGAAA
Organism: Limonium bicolor; assembly: GCA_023374045.1. Taxonomy (NCBI): domain Eukaryota; kingdom Viridiplantae; phylum Streptophyta; class Magnoliopsida; order Caryophyllales; family Plumbaginaceae; genus Limonium; species Limonium bicolor. Next base: position 78,883,770 of record CM041777.1, on the reverse strand, counting down.
GAAGTTATTATATCAAATTCCAAGAATATACATGATTGAATCATTGTAAGAGGATATATGTCATCAAATGCTAGATAGTACACTTACAACACATACCTGCGTTGCTGTTCCAGAAAGGAAATACCAAAGAAATTTGAACATACATTGCAGTCTTCTGCATGACTATGCTTGGAAGCGAGCTGCATGTAAGCAAACGAAACAAATAAGACGAGCGGCAAAATGCCAAACTGCATATTGATGAGCTCTTGAGATAGTTTTAGGTACCAATTTTCATTTTTATACAAAGAGATAAGTGAGATGATATGATCCAGCTTTCTTGTGCTCTTTTTGCACTTCTGAAGTATCAAAAGTCACATATATAAGAATTGTAGTGTGATATCAAATATGCGATCAGACATAAAAATTATGCCTTAGGAACACCCAAAATAAAGACACATATATGAGAATTGTGAGAACAAACAAAAATAAGATTTATCTTCGCAACACACTAAATGTAGTTAGTCAATCTGCTCTGAAAAAGATAGCATGGTCATGTGATATAAGCACATGGACCAGACAACTATAACAGTAGCACTCTTTTTAGTATCTCTTGTCTCTCTCATAATTCTCTATCAATCGAAAAGATCTTATAAAAGAAGGGGTCATTATGTTCTCAAATTGGCTCAGCCAAAGCTTCACTGATGCATGAGCTGCAGTCAGACAACACTGGAGGAGATGACTTTAAAGCACGGCATAAAACATATACAATATACACAGCAGAAGCACTAGAGGAGATGACTTTAAAGCACAAAATGAACACTGAAATGTTTTTAACCTAAAGTGATTCCAACATCAAATTGTTCATCTCTTTCCACGCCGTCATCATCTTCTTCGTCTTCAACTAAGTTGTCGGGGTCGAGATTAGGGTTCCAGCAAGTGGATCGACTAAGAGGGATTTTCGCTTCAATAGCTTTAGTTACTGCTGCTGATGCCTATGACGGAGCTCCTCTTCTCGCTGCTACTGCAACTTGAGGTTACGTTCCTGGATATCAAACAGAGAGGGTCTTCCCTTCTTCTTCACCCTCTTCTGCGCCACTACCTTACCTATTTGCGTGGGAGTTTGGGCGCTTGTTGCCTTCCCTTTCTCTCTCCTCTCCTACTGTCTCTCTCTCTCTCCTGAGATAAGAGGGAGTTGAATTGAAGAAGATGAAGATGAAATCGACCGATGAGAATAAGAGCGCACACAAGTGATATTTTCGACTGGCATACAACAATACAGTAATGGGGGCGAGCGTCCTACTTGATGCTATCAGTTGGAACGACCTAGACTTGTGCACTAATTGATGGCCTCTATTAGTGTATGTTTTATATTCGCCCTATCTGGTTAATCAAGAAATAAATGAATAGGGGGACCAAAAATAACTGCACTAATTGACACACACAAGTAGTGCGAGATCTTAGGTGCACCTATAGGTGGTCTCTGCTAATAGGGCGACTACCAAATAGTTGCACTATTTGACATATTCAATTAGTGCAAGACTTTTCACGCACCAATAGAGAAATTGCCAAATTGTTTGTGTTATGTAGTTTCACTGACATTTAGGGCGATGTAAAAAAATGCACCTATTGATGCAATATGTTAGGGCAAGCTTTTATTTGTGCACTATTTGCTTACGTCTAATAGTGCACCTAAGTGTTGCCCTACTTATTCTAACTTTTAGGTGCATATTCTTGGTTGCACTAATTGATGTACTTAAGTTGCACTAAAACAGCAACATTGTTGTAGTGTGACTTTGTGCTTTTGTAGCATGTTATTTTTCTTGTTGTGTTAACTATCATGACACTAGTAGAAAAATAGCCTATTTCTGTGGTTGTTTAGGGCCTATTTCGGCAGTTCTGAATCGCAGATGTAACACCCCTCTCCATAATCTCGTAATAATCTCTCTCGTAGTAATAAATAAAACGTCTTTACAGACAGGAAAATGAGAGAGGTTGGAACTGGTGTATTTTAAACAATTGAGAAAGAAATTAATAACTCAAATATCCTTCGGGCTGCAAACAAAACCCGGTCGCAGTAGTATAGAAGATAGAAGCGGCCGACGTCAAACCGTGGGACTTATAGCGAAATAATATAGTACCTAAGCTTGTCACAAAAAGGGGGGGATAATTGACTTGTTTTTGTAAAATAAAACAACAGATTAAATTAAATGAGTGGTAGTTAGAATATTTGAATATGGTAACCGGACATTGTGAGACTCGATGTCTTAATGTAACTGAGAGAACTTGTGTATATTTCACTACCAATAGGTGGTTATTTATAGGGGTTACATAGATTGTTCTAGAGGTTACATAGAATGTTCTAGAGGTTACATAGAATGTTCTAGACATTACAATGGAACTGGGCCTAACATGTAAATAATAATACAAGCCCACTAACTTATTATACTAATAACTAAAAGCACCGGCCCACTAGGGTACCGGTCCACTATCCCCCCGTTCCCAAATCGGTCTCAACAAGAGACATTTGAGAACGCAGAAACACATGTCTTCCCCGATTTAGGGTTTTTGTTAGAGCATCTGCAATTTGATCATTCGTCGGAAGAAACTCCACCTCAAGCTTCGATTTCGAATGCGTTCACGGACAAAGAAGTAGTCCACGACGATATGTTTTGCACGGCTATGAAACACTGGATTCGAAGCGAGGTATGTAGCTCCTATATTGTCGCACCGCAAAACTGGATTATGTTTCAATTTTATACCAAGCTCTGTCAAGAGTTTCTGAATCCACAACGCTTCTGCTGTAGCCGTGGCCAGGACTTGAACTCGGCTTCTGTTAGGATCTGGCCACCGTTCGTTGCTTCTTGGAGCTCCAAGACACAAGACTTCCACTGAGAAAGATGAGGAAGCCCGTCGTGCTGCGTCGATCGGCGATGGAGCCTGCCCAATCCGCATCCGAGTAAATACCCAGATCACCAAGGGGTTGTGCGGGGAAAAAAAGCCCTAAATTTTTAGTGGCTTTCAGGTAACGAAGAATTCGTTTTGCCGGTCCAATGAATTTCTTTGGGAGCATGCATATGTTGACTTATTTTGTTGACTACGTAACTTATATCTGGCCGTGTAAAGGCCAAATATTGCAACTGCCGATAATGCTTCTGAAATTGTGAATGTCGTGATGTGGTGAGAGTCAGATGTGTCGAGCGAGGTTGAGTCAATCATGGGTGTAGCAACTGGTTTGGAATTTTGCATGTTTGTGCGTTGTAACAGATCCTGAATATAATGACTTTAAGTGATGGTGAGTCCTGACTGGTTTCGGGTTACAGTGACCCCAAGAAAGAAAGATAGATTTCCTAGGAGTTTAAGGGGAAACTCGAGAGCTAGGCAAGATGTGAGTTGTGAATGAGGTTAAGGCTAGAGGCAGTAACAATTATATCATCTACATATATAAGTAGATACACACCATGTCTGAGCCTTGTATGTATATGAATAGAGAGGGATCAGATTGAGATGCACTGAAACCAATGTGTAAAAGGTATGAACTAAGTCGAGAGAACCATGCTCTAGGAGATTGTTTCAATCCATATAGAGCCTTCTTTAGCCGACAAACATGATTTGGAAAGGTTGTATCAACAAACCTTGTAGGCTGTTTAATGTAGACTTCTTCTTCAATATGACCGTGTAGAAAAGCATTGTCCACGTCTAGTTGATGAATAGGCCAATTTCTGGCAGTAGCAATAGCAAGAACAGTTCTTATAGTGGAGACTTTTACTACTGGACTGAAGGTTTCTGAATAGTCAATGCCATGAGTGTTGACCAAATCCTTGGGCCACAAGACAGGCTTTTTCTTCTTTCCAAAGTTCCATCAGCATGTCGTTTTGTTTTTAGTATCCATTTTGTGCCTGGATGTTCATGTGTGTCTAGGGAACAAGTTCCCATGTGTTATTTTTAATTAATGTCTGATATTCTGCATTCATGGCTGCTTGCCATTCTGGATATTTTTTTGCTTGGCTGAATGTTGGATTGTCTGGAACAGATTTTGTGATGTTAGTGTGGTTAAGCCATGAAATGGTCCCATCTGTTCTGATTTTAGGTTTTAGACTGTTTGTTTTGGCACGAGTAACCATAGGGTGTATGGATACAGGTGAGGATAAAAAATTGGAGGGAGATTCTGATTGAGAAGAAAGTGTAGGTGAGGATGAGGAATTTGATGAAGGTTCTGATTGAGAGGTTTGTGTGGGTAAAGTAGGAATAGGACCTGGATGGCAGTTTTGTATGAGAGGTGTAGTTTACGCAGAAGAGTTAGGCGTCTGACCATGTAGGTGATGAAGAGTGAGATTCAGATTGAGGGTTTGTGTGGGTGAGATAGGGTTAGTAGAAGTAGGTTGAGAGGTGGTGTAGTAGACTGGTGAGTTTGGATGTGGTTGCTGAGTATGTGTAACAAGATTAGACAGAGGCAACAAGAGATTAGAAATAGATGTAGTAGATTGAGAAGATTGTTTTGGAATTAAGGATGCATAAGGAAAAACAGTCTCTTGAAACATAACGTCCCGTGAAATGTAATAACGATTTTTAACAGGATCAAGACAGATATATCCTGTAGAGTTTTCAGAATACCCAAGAAAAAAACATTCAGTGGATCTGAGTGATAACTTGTGGGATTGTAAGGCCGTTAGATTAGGCCAGCAGCTGCATCCAAAAACTTTAAGATGATTGTATGGGGAATGTTTATTGTTTAGTTTAAAAATGGTGTTGAGAAGTCAATGGCCTTAGTGGGAGTGCGCGATTCATTAGGTAAACTCTGCAGTTTTGAAAGCAAAAGTCAAAACTCCATAGGAAGAGCAGCCTGAGATAAAAGACAAAGTCCTCTGTCCACACAAACCTAATTTTACTCTCTACAGAGCCATTCTGTTGATGAGAGTGAGCAAAGGAGTCTATGAGTGGAGATACCCATATTCTGAAAGAATTTTTCTAAAGCCCTAAATTCACCTCCTGTCTGTCTGAACCTTTTTAATAGTGGCATTGTATTGGGTGTGTACCATTTTGCAAAAGATAGGAAAAATTAGAGCAACATCAGATTTTCTTTTTAGCGGATAAATCCACATATACCGTGTAAAATCATCAACAATTAGCATGAAATAGTGAAATCCATCAACTGAAGTGCAATAAGCTGGTCCCCATAGGTCCACAAACATCAATTCAAAAGCCTTAGATGAAACAGAATCTGAAGGAAAATGAGGAAGAGCATGAAACATTCCCTGACAGCAGGTTGTACATAGTTCACTACTAACAAAACTAGAAATGGGTAACTGAAAATTTCTAATCATCTGTCTTGTGATAGTAGTGCTAGGATGTCCAAGTCGAGCGTGCCAGATACTTGAGGGTGCCTTGGTGGTATAGTGAAGTTGATGAGTCTTAGAGCCAGGAGGAAATGTATAAACTCCATCTTTAGCTGTCCCTTTGAGAAGAACTTCCTGAGTTTGAGAGTCCTTCAGTAAAAAGTAATCATGGTGAAACTCAAAAAATGTTCCATTATCCTTACAAAACTTGCTTACAGAAACCAACTGTTTGTGTAACTTAGGGACATGCATGATATTCTTTAGGATAAATGATTTATCAGAAGTGAGAAGAGAGCCATTACCCTGGTGTTGAATGCCCAGAGTAGAGCCATCCCCCAAGGAGACTGTGTCAGTACCTGAATAATCAGAGGCACTGATGTTAAGTTTAGAAAAATCTCCCGCAAAATGGTGGGATGCTGCTGTGTCTGGCATCCACTCCATAGTAGGGTTAGTTCCAGTAGCATTAGCTGTCATAGTGGAGGGTGGGCGGGGCTGATAAGAGTAGTTGTAGCGATGGTAGCAAGCATTGGCTTCATGACCTCTTTTACGACAAATTTGACATTGTGGTCTAGTATCAGGTTTTCCAGAGAAGTCTGTTTGTTTTGTTTGATAAGATGAAGAAGATCCCCTGCCCCTTCCTCTACTGTTACGTCCTCTGTTATTGTAAAATGATTTCCTCCTCCAATGCCTACTGTAGGGGTGTGTGATGTAGCATTAACTGTAATTGTAGTTGCTTGAGCTTGCTGTTTCTGTAACCAGCCTTCTTGAGAGAGAAGAAAGTGATATAGTTGAGAGGGAGGGCAAGGTTCTGTCCTTGTGAGAATGTTAGAAACCAAGGCACTGTACTCAGAAGATAAACCATTTAGGATGTAGCTTTGGAATTCTCTGTGAGAGACTAAATGACCAGTTAGAGAAAGAGAATCCACCAAGGCTTGAGCCCGATTGTAGTATGAAGTCACAGACTCTGTAGATTGCTTAGAGATAGAACTTAATTGACACAACAGATGTCCAACTTGGGCGTTTGTTTGGGAAGCAAAGGTTTGGTGCAAATAAGTCCTGGCTTGGGATGCTGTTTTCATACCAACTATCTGACCGATAATATTTTCACATACTGAAGCGAAAATGACAGTGAGTACTAATTGATCCATCTGAATCCATTTTAGGTATTCCTTGTTTATCTCACTGTTAATAACAGCCTCAAAACAAGGGTAAGAACCATCGACGAATTTATAAAGATCATTGCCTCTTAGAAAAGTTGTGATGATACCTTGCCAGATGCGGAAGTTTTCTGTTTTTAATTTTATAAGATTGGTGGCTGCCGAAACAACTGACTGGGATGATATTTGTATGTTTTGTGTAGGTTTGAAAACGACGGGTTGCCGGTCTGTTTTCCGGATCCAATTTCTCCTCCTGGCATCGTGTTTTCGCCACTGTTATTAGAGGATGAGATCACAGTTTCATCATCCATCGGAGGAAAAACGAAGGGAAGGAGATGAAGGGTAGAAGATGATGGGAGAAAACCGACGAATCTGCACGGTCGGACAGGAATCAGTGGCAGAACAACAACCAGAACGGTCACCAGAATCCAGCATCACGGGCGTACATGCTGGACGCACGGGCGATGGACATGTGAAGGAGTACCCAAATGCGTATCAATTCACCAGGTAACAAGTCGATGCGATAAAATATAATTTAAAGAATAGTGGGCCGGGTGAGGTGAAGGCACAATTGGATGAGAACGATGGGGTGCTGGTGGTATCTGGTGAGAGGGGCAGAGAAGACTATGACGGGAGGTAAGAATATTTTGAAAAAGAAGGAAGAAGCGAGGAAGGCGAACAGGAATGAAAATATAGCTCTAATACCATAGTTAGAATATTTGAATATGGTAACCGGACATTGTGAGACTCGATGTCTTAATGTAACTGAGAGAACTTGTATATTTCACTACCAATAGGTGGTTATTTATAGGGGTTACATAGATTGTTCTAGAGGTTACATAGAATGTTCTAGAGGTTACATAGAATGTTCTAGACATTACAATGGAACTGGGCCTAACATGTAAATAATAATACAAGCCCACTAACTTATTATACTAATAACTAAAAGCACCGGCCCACTACGGTACCGGTCCACTAAGTGGAAGATAAATTAAACGGGACTCCGGGTTCAGGTTTATATAATCTGATTAATTATTCTATCTCTACCGGTTAATTATAATAGTTTGGCAAAAATTCCTGTTATTATCTTTAAAGACTAAATCCTAGACTTGAAAGACTCGTTTACCAGAAAATGCTCAATCTAATCTAGATTTGAGCAAAACACATGTAAACAGATTAAGTGCGAGGAATTATATTATGCATCTGAAATTACTAACTTATTTTATCAAAATAAGTTTTCCACAGATTTATCGATTAATTAACATATCTATTTATCACTGCTCTGATCAAAATAGACTTTGTAAAGCATTTTAATAAATTCATGAAATTTATTAAAAAGGCGAGAGATAAGCTTTAATCGTAACAAACTGTATTTAATTAAACCGGTAAAAATATAGATTACATAATTATACAAACTATAATTACACCTTCACCCGGAGTAAATCCTCTTAGCCCAACATAATTAAAAAGACAGAATAAGAAGTAAAAGAAATCATCTGGGAAAGATAATTAATTCAGCTCGTTTATAACTGCTAATATTTGGACAGAGGTTGGACAAAACAACGGTATGGAAATGTAATGTTTTTATGGGATGAGGTGATGTGAGGATTTATGTGGATATTATGTAGATGAGATGTATGATTTTTTTGGAGAGAAAATGGTGATTTTGTGGAGGAAAAATGGCATTAGTTTGGGGGTGGAATGAGATATGGATTAATGGAGGGTTATAGGTTTATTTATAGTGAAAATGGCGTAAAAAGAGAGGGGGTGTCGGTGTGAATTGGTAAATTATATTTTACCAATTCACACTAGTCGACATGCCTCTGCACGCTGGCAAATTACACGCGTCCGGACCACTGTCCGGACCAGACTGGTCCGAAAATGTCGATTTTTGTACGGGCGCGCTCCGCATGTATGCGTCCGGACCAGCTCATCCGGACACTGGTCCGGACCAAAATTCAATTGCCTCTAAAATATTCGTTTTAGCTCCGATTTGATCCCCGTTTGTTGCGTTGGAATCCTCATGAGTAAATCTACTTAATTACATGGATTTTTCCTACATTGAACATATAAAATGCATTAGTTCATATCAAAACATAAATCTTAGGAAAAAACGCATAATAAGTGGGAAACATGTGCTTCAGATATTGCAATTCATAAGGTATTTAAATCCTAAAAGTCTATATGTTTTGCACTTATCAGTCTTACAGTGGAAGAATTAATAACAATCAATACTCACTCGGGTGTCACCGGCCATTACTCGCCCATGCAAGTAACGAAGCCTAACTATATCCAACATCCAACATCACAAACTGCTAACCGCTGTGATAACGAGATAACTTCCTATACATCATACTAAGTCCATAAACCATAAATGTCGACAAGTGAGCGTCTACCAAATCCCGAAGATACATAATCGTACCATAATACAATTCACCATCTACATTGTTATACAAACAAACTTCATGTGCGGTAATTAAAGTAGACACTAACTACCCTGTTCCCGCACTTCGACTTCGACAATAATCAACAACCTGCATAATGGGTGTAGTATCAGCGATAAACGCTGAGTATGCCGGGTCTAGACCCTAATGGTCACTTAGTCATTTTTAACCATCTTATTATTAGATTGGTTTCATGCTTTTCCATTTTACAGTTATAATCAATACTGTAATAAACATATATACATAGCCATCCATCCAAACATTCATAAACACTTAACCATCCATCCAAATCCAAACGGTCATAAAATATCATAAACAACAATTGTATATCGAATGTATCAAATAATAATACTGAATAAATGCCGTAGCGAACACCATCCTTTGTTAATTTAATTTGGCCTTTAAGTTCCCCATCCATTCAAACCATGTTCATTAAATACCAGTTGGGCGTCATGTTAGGACAACCCGATAACCTCACCATGGACATTAGTCCTCCCGTACACACAAAGGTGCTCATTTCGCCAGGAGGCCCCTGACTATTCTCTTTTGCCTCGTAAGGCGTCCATATAAAGGCCGTAGCCACCTGACTCACGATCCAAATAGGGCTCGTTGGGTATAAACCTGGAGCGGAACCCGATCGGGAACCCCTCAGTGATCACAAACGCGTAACCAGGTAGTTCGTAAACTACACTGGATTCCTCACCTCAACTCACACCATCTCTCTCTCATAATGTTTAAGATATGTTCTTAGTCTTATGGAGAATATAATTTATTAATTAGCTGCCCAATGGGTCTCACGCATACCTAGAAGTAATCTAGGTCATATTCATGTTCGAGATCCATGCTCTAGAGACCGACAATGTCGTGACTCGTCCCTAAGTGTTTTACTTAGGTTGCCATATACTTAATATTAATACTATGGTATTATATCAAGTAACCGTCTTGTCATCACAATAACGTATATGTATGTTTATATAAGCCGATCTATAGTCGACGTAGTGTTAGTCCCGTAGGACGCTCGTGCATAAATAATTAATGCAGTAACACACATAATCCCATACACATATCCAAAACACTTAACACACAAGTGATATCAACCAAATCCGAGCCCAAGCAATTCCTTAGGACAACTCGGATCAAACCCCTTTACATACCGTACACCTTAGACCAAGGATGCGTAGTGTAGACCACTAGCTCGTCAAGCGCCTTCGTCTGAAGTATGATCTAAACGGTAATAAAAACTATAAGTCTGTCTCCATGACTAACTACATCCGGTATTTCCGAATAACAAGTAACCCAGATAGTTCATCCCCGGATTTCTACAGTTATTTGTTACGGGTTTCTCTAAACCGGTCGGCTTTGTTACTAAAACTCGTATGTCGAAATACTTTAACTGTTAAGTTTAATTCATTATATTTCTTTAATCTTATCCACCATTAAGTTTAGGTATATAACCTATAGTTGCATGTATGCATGCATGACTCATTATATTGTATTATTTTCCACCATCCATTATAATACATTGTATTATATAATCCATTACCTTTAGTAAACTATATTTCCATTCGAAAACCTATAACTTATAGTTTGTAACTATTTTTGTAATAACCACCACCATTATATTATATGGTTTCCAACCATAATATATATATCCATCCTTATATACATTTTTCTTATATATGTATATATATTTACCATATAGGTAAGTTTCATGAGTTATAAAACTCTTATATTATATGTTACATTTTATCATCTTATTTTAGATGATTATTTCCATTAGTTGTATTATATTATACAACTTATATTAAGATTATTATCCTAATATTATGTAACATCCTATGTTGTATAATTACAACTCCTAAGGTTTAATCAACAAATACCTTAGTTTATAAATCTTATTTATTTATAGTTTGTCACATTATTTAATGTGAATATCCTTACTCATTAATTCCATTAAAACCACATTAATACCATATATTTGTTATAACATTTATAACATTGTAGACCTTAGTCTAAAATTCATATTCCAATCTTTTATAATTCAGTACAGCCCTTATCTTTATTTAAATTCTATTTTGACCACATAACATTATGTAATGTTATACCATATATTAATATCATATAATATGATATTTTTATTTCCTTTAATTTATAACCTATAGTTTTTATACAAAACTATATAATATTGCCGTATAGGCATATTATTTATACCTTATTCTTTCCATATCCCATAGTTTCCTTTATTTACAAAATCACCCCATAATTTATACCATGTTATATATATCATATAATATAACATTTTTAACTTATAAAAGGGTATAACCTATGGTTTAATTTTTGTAAAATTACCGAACAGACCATGATTCTGTTCTATATTATTTTTCAACCCTTCCACTTTCTATAATTGCCATTTGACCCAATTTATAACATATAGTATCATAATATAATTAAAACTATATATTATACACATATCTTACTAACCCATATATTCTCGGTTTTTACTATCCACCACATCTTTTATTCCAAAGTGTCATAATGACATAATAACTATATATTATACATATATAGTTTATTTTAATTCCAAAACCAACCAAATAAATTCCAAAAAATTCCTAATAGCCCATGGGTGTTTATAATACCATTTTACACCCTTTATTTTTGGTAATAACATATTTACCACATATGTTATATAATTGTTACAATTAAATACTTATCTTATTATAAAACCTCAAATAAGTTATTTAACTTATCTAATTTGGTCAAAACCTACCATATGGCCAAGGTTGACCTCATTAATATTGCCTTGACCATTAATTTCCATATAATACGGTTTGTACCCATATTTTCTAGAAGTCACCATTTAACCTCAAAACTTTATAAAATCTTATAATTTTTATTTAAACTCCTTTAAACCTCTAATTTTCGGCTTTATCATTATATAGCCCCCAAATTTAATTTAATTATGGTTTAGACCCCAATTCATTGCGGTAATATATTTAAATTACCTAAACTTAATTAAAACCTTATAAATACATAAATAAAATGGCCTAAAGTACATGGCCTTATTACAACATTAGCTTATACAATAAATTACACATAAATGCCCATAAATACTTTAAACTCTCGGCCTTACACATATCTTTTCCATATTTACCAATTTTCCACATAATGTCTTAAATTTGACAATTATGTTAATTAATTAGTTATATAATTTTACTAAACCATTCCTTAATCACCTAAGGTCAAAATAAGACCTATAAACCTTGTTCACTCACGGCATATATTATACACATATGTATAAGCACATATTAATATACCAAGTGAAGGTTTAAGTGATTTATACCTTGTTTTTGCCAAGATTAGGCCTTGTTTGGCCACGGCTGTTTGGAGATAAATTTTCCATAGCTTAGTTTACATGTTTTCAAACAGCAATTAAGGCATGATTAGTCTCCAAGCAAGATCTAACCATAAGAAGTGTTTAATGTATATTTTCAAGGTAAATTTTACCTTAGAATACCAAGGCAAGCAAGGGTTGTCTTCGGCCTATTTTTACAGAAGGTAAAGAGCATCAAAAGAGCTACTAAAACCAAGCTTAAAACTGGTATAACTCAAATTAGAAGATGGCTAATTTTTACCTTGACTAAAATGCCTAAAATGGTGTTTTTGGCTTGGATTTGGCTATTCCTTGAAGCTCTTGATATACCAACTGAATAAGTATGTTAAGAAGATTATAAGCATAGGAAACAAAGTTTCACAACCGGAATTGAAGGGAATCAAAAGATAAGTGCTTAAAGCACATTTTTATACCTTAAGAACAAGATTAGAATTCTCCACCTCCTTCCCTTGTTACAGCTGAGATTTGCCCTCCTTTCAACCTCCAAAACAAGCTAAAAACATGGATGGAAATGGTTGAGCTTAGCTCCATGGAAAGAGGAAAGAAATGTGAAGAGAATGAACATAAAATGGCTTAATAAGCTTACCTATGTCAATTGGTGTTATCTTCTGAACTTGGCATGTTCTTACGGTTTTGGAGAAGCAAAAGAAGGATGAATGAGCTTGGTGTCGGCTGGGAAGCAAGGCAAATGAGATAATTAAGCTAGTTTTGCTTTTATGTTACTTTAATGTTACTTTATCAAATAGTAAATGGTGATTCATTAGATTGGCTAGATATTTGTTTAGAGGTTGCTTAATGGGTGGTGTGACAGCCTAAGGAGGTCGGAAATGCATTGTCAAGTCAATGGATGACATTTGACCATGGTTAAGACTAAGTAATTAAATGTTATTTTTGGGTACTATTCATCCAAAATTACCCATTTTGATTTAGACTTTATAATATAGTCTATCATGTCACATTAATGTTATAAAGAATGTACTCTAGTCTTTAAAGTGACAAAAAGTCATTATCTTAGAGCTCATACACAAAAAACGTGCTTTAAGGTGTTTTAGTGCACTTTTTGTGTCGCAAGGTGTTTCTGAGCTCAGTTTTTTTGAGAACAGTTTTTTTGTATTCCTTACATGATATTTGATCTTAGGAATCCAATTTTATATAAAATAGAGGTCATTAGACCTTTAAGGTTTCCTTAGAGCACATTTTTGCCCTACTTGACCTTGAAGCATGTAAATGCTTGTTCTATGTGTTGGAGTGTTGTCCAACAATTGTAATATGTTCCTATATGTGTTATAATGCTTAGGACAAAGTTTTAGGTCCTAAGAAGTTCATTTGGGTATGTATTTACCCTAAACAGTCAAAGGGTGCAATATCTTGCTTTGTGTTGACCACTGTTGTTCTCAATTGACTTTTAAGTCATGTTTAGGCCTTAATTAATGTGATTAGATGTTTAATACATGTTTTATTAGTTTGGGGTATTTCAGCAGAAATGAGGCCGCCGAAATAGGTGTGCGATCCTATTTCGGCGGTTGTTAGCTAGGAACCGCCGAAATAGGTGCGTTTTTAGAACAAAAAAAAACACCTATTTCGGCGGTTCCTAACTAACAACCGCCGAAATAGGTGTAATTAAAAAAAATTACTGTTGCTTTGTCTTCAACCTCGCCAGTTAGGGTTACAAAATTACAGAGGCGCAAAAACTGCTGTTTCAGCAGTTATGGGTTGCAAAATAGCAGAGGCGCAGAGAAGAGAGGTGCGCGAGCATGTTCCTTGTTCTCCAGTTGCATAATTACCATGAGTGAAGAGATTGTAGGCGCAGAGCATGTTCCTTGTTCGCCGATTAGGGTTGTAGAATTACCTTGAGGTGCAGAGCATGTTTCCTTGTTCGTCAGTTCATTGTTGAGGAGAAGAGGTGCGCAAAATATGTTCCTTGTTCTCCAGTTACAAAATTACCTACAGTGAAGAGAATAAAAACGTATAAAGCATGTATGCATTCCTTGTTCACCAGAGAGTAAGATAAGTTCGAGTATATTACCGGATCGGGATGAACAACAACCCCATCATCAATCTGTTGAGCGAGATGCAGCACAAGAAGAGAATGAAGGGGAGGCGGAGGAGCAGAACAAGAAGAGAATGAAGGGGGAGGTGGAGGAGCAGACGCAAGAAGAGAATGGAGGGGGAGTGGAGGCGCAGACATGAAGAGAATAGAGAGAGAGGAAACGTGAGAAAAAAAAGGCGGAGACAGGCGCGATTTTTAAAAAATTTCATCTATTTCGGCGGTTCTTAGCTAGGAATCGCTGAAATAGACTAAAAAAACCGGGAATGTGAAAAATTGAACTTGGACGACCCTAATTCGGCGGTTCCTATAGGTGTTTTTTTATACACACAATAAATTGACGACCCTATTTCGGCGGTTCCTAGCTAGGAACCGCCGAAATAGGTGACTTTTTTTCCACAGAGAATTTTTCGGGACCCAATTTCGGCGGTTGTGAGTACAACCGCCGAAATAGGGGCACCGAAATAGGCCTTTTTTGTACTAGTGTGAAGAGCTATTTGTGGTAACTTTTATGAATTTAATTTCATTTTAATCACAATCCGTTTCATAGAAAAAACAAATTGTTATATGAAAGTTAAAAAACAGTTGGGAAATTTCATGAAATGAAACTTTTGGCTAATTCATAAAATGCCACTAAAAAAATAAAGTCATGAAATGCCACTATATTTATGCAAAAGTTCATGAAATGCCACTATAGTCATTGACCAGAAGGAAAAATGACAAAACCCCTACTAGTTAACAAAGTACTTTTAAAGTTTGTAATATGTGTTTAAGTGTTAAAAGATTAACCAAAATTCAAAGAAAAATAAAAATACTATAAAAATATAAAAAATAAAAATTCTAAAAAAATCATAAAATCATAAAATATTGAAAAAAAAATATTTCTTAGATTTTTGAAATTATAAAAAATACTGAACACATAATTTATATCAATCTTTCTACTAATTTATACCAATTATAAGTTTATGACATAATATTTTGTAGATAAAAAAAAGTATTATGTCGTAAAGTTACTCCAAAATAGAATATGAATTTTTCAAATATTTTTCTCAATATTAGTTTAAACTATAATTTAATTTACTTTGAATAAATAATTCAAATTGGTAGAAAAAAAGATAATTTAAAAATGAATGGCACAAATTATGGTACTTAATTTATACAAATTAGTAGAAAGATTGATATAAATTATGCATTTAAAACTCTATATTTTGTTTTATGGTACTGAATAATTTAAAAACATCTAAAAAATATTTACTATTTTTTAAGTTTTTAAAGATATTTTTAATATTTTGTTATTTTTTTACAATTTTACAATATATATATATATATATTATCTTTCTATAGTATTTTGAATTTTTTAACACTCAGAGGCGTATTGTGAACTCTAAAAGTATTTTGTTAAAGTAGGGGTATTTTTTGTCATTTTTCCTTCTAGTCAATGACTATAGTGATATTTCATGGATTTTTGCAAGAATATACTAGCATTTCATGACTTTCTTTTTCTTTAGCGGCATTTCAGGAATTAGCCAAAAATATAGTGACATTTCATAAAATTTCCCAAAGTTTACTAAAAAGTAGATAACTTTAACAAATATAATTTCATTATCTGAAAAAAGTGAAATGTACTCTTACCAAAAGTAAGAATAATAAAGAATACAACACCTATGTATACCATAAAATTGGATGGGAAGTGGCTCATATATATTGCATATGAAAGTTTTTATTTCCGGATTGAGTTAGATTTTTGTTTTTATTTAGTGTCTTACTTTTATGGGTGAATGAACGACAAATACTATTATACAACTGGATATACGTGGTCTTGTATAATCATTCATTTAAGTTCAAGTTATTTAGGTTAATGCATTGATTATTCAGATTGATACAAAAATTATGTGTCATTACAAAAGTTATTCAACTTTGAATAACTTTATATGACGATTGTTCAAATTAAATGTAAAAAGTTGTTCAAGGATTCATCTGGTTATACGATAACTAGATTCCGAATCACACTAAACACATGTGAGATGAGATGGAGTGGTGCCCTATCATTAGTCACGACAAAAAGTGATTAGGGAAGATAAGCTTCCACCTATTACTCTACTTGTCTGTACGTAACTTGTATTAGATGCATGTGTGTAGGAATTGTGTCATAGTTTTGCTTCCTCTAATAATATATTATCATGGATAAAATAGGTGCAAAATAATCAATATAAAAGATTGCGCAAAACCGAAATAGAACTAGTATTGAAAGAAGGTCTAGCAATAAGGGGACATGTGATGTTCTCATAGGAAGGCTCTCTTTTCAACTCCCTTAAACGGGAGATTGGTCTACCTTTTAAGCCTGTCAGCTGTCCTTAGACTCTCGGTTTTTCCTCTTCCCAAGTTTTAGTATGGAAATCATTGCAATGCAGCTATCTTGTTGCCCACCCTCCCGTCTCTTCAATTTCTCCTCCCTGGCTCTCGTTTAAACTTGTCGAGCACATCTTGCTACCCTATTTTCTCTTCCGCCTTCTCCACCTCCCCGACTTCCACACTCGATGACTCTTTTCCATAACTTCATCTTTTCTCATGGCGACTAGGGAACTTTTCAACTATCCACTTGCCCTTGAGGGATGCCTCATTGGCAAGCTTTTTGTCCACCTTGGGATTTCTTTAGTCGCTCCGCCCTATCCTCTCTGATTTGTAGAGTGTGTTTGGGGGGTTTAAATTCTGCAAAAGAACCCCAAATGTTCATCATTGAGTTTGAGACTCTTGAAGCACTGCATGCTATTTTAGTTCGTGGACCTTGGCTTGCCAATAAGTTCTTGTTTATTGTTCAGTGCTTGGAAGCACGGGTGGTGATACCACACCAAGAGTTCCGATGGGTATCCTTATGGGTAAGAATATTTCATGTCTTCCCTTCTCTTTGTAATGGTAATTTTGTTGAAATGTAAGTTGCAAAAATGGTAGATTATGTGGTATAATGGATGATCCAGCATCACATTTGGCTTTAGATTCATTCCATTTAAGATAATGGTTGATATCACTCGCCCAATACTTAGATGTATGTCGTATCAGAATTGATGGAAGTTTTTTGTTTTCAATGTCTCTTATGACTACATGCCTAAAATCTATGCAAAATGCGGACTATTCTCCATGTTTATGAGCTTTGTCTATACCACCTAGATTTTGCTCAATGAAGAGTGTGTCACGGATCTAACGCCGCAAACAGTTTTGAAAAAGACTCCAAATGAGTCTTAAAAACAACAAAACAAGCTTTGTTAGCCGAAACTTGTGGTCCAGACATTGATGTTCGGACACAAGCCGAGAAGAAACAGACTGAGAAAACCCGAGTATCCGAACTTGTGTCTGGACATTGACGTTCGGACACAAGTCGAGAGACCAAAAAGTAAAAGCGTCCAAACTTATGTCCGGACATTGATGTTCGGACACAAGTCGAGAGTAGAAATTATAGGCGTCCAAACATGTGTCCGAACATGTAAGTTCGGACACAAGTTCTGACGAAAATCCCTTACTTGGTCCGAACTTGTAAGTTCGGACATGAGCTGAAACTCACAAGTTAAGATTCGTCCTCGCATACTGTCCGAACATGTAAGTTCGGACAGATGTTCGAACACACTCAAACATTAAAAAATTAAAACATTATCAGAGCCTGTCAAAACATGGATGTCTGGACGGGCGTTCGGACAGGTCATCAATTGCGAAATTTAGAGTGTAATCAAAGTTAGAAAGAGTGTAAACACGATTACAAAATTGAGATCAATGTATCAAGATTATCCCATAAGTAAAGATAGTAAATATTACCATAAAACACAGCGGAATTACTTCGAATCCACGGTGCTACCGCCACACTCAATCCATTGAGTGCTCAGGCCAAAATCAAGACAACTCCAACAAAACCAAAATGTTTAAACATTGCAATCCCAAAAATACGAAAGCTTGAGCATTGTAAATCAACTATTGTAACTTGAACAAATATTGTACCTCAAACCATTGCAACTCATATTATTGTCTTAGAAACAATTCTAATCTTCCTAGTCTATGTGGTAGCGCGTTCCCAGTCCCCAAATCAGCAACCATTACCTGGGATCAGAAAACAATATACAAAAGCATGAAGGGATCGTGTAAATCAAAGAAACTGAGTAAATTCCATCTCATTGTGTAAAAATACATTTTGAAATCTCTTTTGCAATTGGGTAAACAAAACATATAAAACCGATAACCACAATCCGAATCCACTTTCCAGTAACAATAACCATTAAAATATAGGGAGCCTTCAACAGGAAATAACCACAGAATAAAATCAAACAGTCACGAACGGACTAAATTACCATTCCACCTCACCCTAATTCCTTAAGTGTGCACACCCCCTATGAATCATCAGTCCATAAATAGATCATAGAGCTTAACTGTAGTCATTGTATGCAGCGCAAAAGATATATATATATATATATATAAACAATTCATGGTCACGGTCCAGAGTACCAACATGGTGAGTTAGGGAGCACCTAGAACTCCAACATGGTAAGTTAGGGGGCACCAAGAACCCCCAAAGCAATTAATTTCCATTTAAGATCTCCCAAAACTAAATCCATTTCCATTTGTCAAATACCACCATTAATTCACAACACGTGAAATACAATTCCAATCCTCTAACCAGAATTAGGGTTTCCAAAATACCTTTTAATGAAATAAATTCACGCCAACAAAACAAACATGAGCACAGAATTTACCTGATTATTCTTGTGACTCAGGAAGACAACTCAACAATATCACAAGAAGCGCTCGCCATCGATACCGGTGTCTAGATTTATAATAATCAACAATCAGAACACGCCAATCACAATCAAAATAAATTGAGACCCTATCTAAGTATTAGACCTTACCCTCCTTAATCACTATACCAGCACCAGGGAAGAACTCCACGAATCGAGAGGCACAAGAATATTGTATTTGAGAAGGAAGAGCGTAGAACGTCGTGAAGGAGAAGATAGTGGAGAATCGTGATTTAAATAGACTATTATTAGTATTTTAGAAAGCAAAGATATTAAATAAATCAATATGGTAATTTATTTGAGAGGAGAGAATAATTTGAGTGACCAATAGGAAAGAAGTAAGAGGAAATAAAATAATGAAGTAAAACGAAGTGAGGAATAAAATTGATCTATAAATCAGGAAGGGATAACTGTGACCATGATTATATTTAGGAAGATATATTTATCTAAAAGAAATAATTTATTATTGGGTAAATAAATTTGAAATGTAACACCCCTACCGCTAATACTGTCATTACCGTCCAATCTCCTTATACAATTCAGACTCACGCAACGGATACTTACATACTCAACGGTCTACTACCGTCCAATTACCTCGTACTTACATACCTTCGCAGCAGATACTTACTTATACAACGGTGGGTGATACATGAAAGGAGTAAGGTGATCGTTGTGTCATCAATAGAAGGTGGAATATTAGTATTTAAATAATTCAGGAGAAGATAATAGAAGTGTATGGTAATTATATTAAATTCAGAATAATATAAGAAAAGATATGGTGATTAGTTTAACTTCTCTGGGCTCATATAATAATACCAATCCTTGGCTAGTCTCATAATTCTATAATCATACCAGAATAATAACTAACTTCCCCATACCAACTATATAATATGCATTTCCTAACTTGTAAATTCACGGGTATTTCACTGTCCCAATGTTCTTAGTGGCGAAAATCTTGATTCTTTCGGCCCTTGTTATCTACCAAGATTTTCCTTGCTAGATACAAACTCAACGAAGGTGCACAACAGCCACAAACATGGACAATTTCTGATTATCTTAGTGGTGAAAATCTTGATCCTTTCGGCCCTTGTTATGTATGGACATAGGTTTGTCCTTGCAGGTTCTCACATGTCAAGCTTCCCAGAAGAGCGTCTTCTCTGGTCAGTTGGCTCCATCACCTGTTGCCCAAATAGACCCTTATGGAAAAAAGGCCTTTTCAGATGAAAATAGCGGATGCGAAAAAAGAGGAACTTTGGGACTTCCAGATGTGTAACACAGGACAAAGAGATATGAGGTTGCATCATCTAATACGGGGTCATCAATAGTTTGAAACCCTAGAAGTGGAAATGGTTGGTGGAAGTGCAGCCTGCATAAGCCCTCTTAACACATGGCCAGATAGAAGTGATGTTTAGTTACATGTGTAATACTCCGTATTTTTTTCGTTTTTCAGATTTCACGACATAACAATGTTATTAATTTAAGTTATGTTATGTGTGCTTTGTTTAGTAGAGGGGACGTCGGAGGCATTGAATTAAAAGATGGGGGCAAGGAGGTCATTCCCCTCTCTTTTATTTTGGTAAAACTTAATTAAGGAAGTTAAATCTTTTAATCCTTTTTGCAATTCACGATCAATTTACAAATCGTGCGTTCTCCCTCGCGACAGTTCTGCGCTCTCCCTCTCTTCTTCTCCATTGCTGTGCTTCTGAGTTCGTGTGGATCTTTGCTGCGTTTGTGGTCGGTTCTGCTGCTACTTCTGTTCAGATTCTTCCCCTCTACAAATCAGGTAGGTTCGCTGGTGAATTCGGTAGTCTCTTTGCTGTTTTGGAGAAGCAGTTTTCTGATTTTTGCATTCTGTTTTTGGGGGCTGTTCTCTGCAAATCCAGTGGCTGATTGCGCTGTTCGGGGTTGCGGTGTGTCGGGTCTTCGCTCTGCTTCAGATTGGTGCAACCTTCTCTGCAATTCGATGTAAGTGGGGGATGGAATCGGGGTTGTTTGCTCACCCTCGGGGGACTGTTTTATTCTAGCGTTTTTGGTTTGCGATTGTGTGCTTTCTCATCGGTTTTGTGTTGTTGATCGATTGGTTAAACCCCCGAGGGTACTGATTTATAATTCTATGAGTTTTGTGTGAGTTTCTGATGATTTTGGCTGTTTTCTGCGCGTCTGTTCTTCTTTGGATTCGACAGTTTTGCACTATCCGGACGTCTGTCCGAACTTGTAAGTTCGGACAGATCATCGGGCGCGTTTTGTTTTTGAAGATTTTGGAGTGTCCGAACATCGGTCCGAACTTGTAAGTTCGGACCTGACGCGAGGACGAGGCTCCGTAAAAGTTTCGAAGTGTGTCCGAACTTGCAAGGTCGGACGCAAGTTCGGACACGAGGATTGTTTTGGCTTCTGACTCTTGACTTACGTCCGAACTTTGACGTCCGGACGTAAGTTCGGACTTTGGCATTTCTGTGACTTCTGATTCTCGGCCTCTGTCCGAACTTGCAAGGTCGGACGCAAGTTCGGACATGCCACTGTTTTGAGCATAACTCCTCTGTTTTAGCTCCGTTTTGAGTTCCGTTTGCGGGGTTGGATTCCCCTATCTGTGTACAAGCTTCCTATGCTGTTTATATGCATTTCCATGCACTTAAGATCTGTTTTGTGAGCTTTTGGTTTTGGGACCTAGTTACTTTGCTTCTGAGCCTTGGATAGTCGGGTCGGGCTGTCCCGTAGCATGCTGCGCAGGAATTCCTTCTGTTTATACTCCTTAGGGTCTCCCTTAGGACGTTATTTGACCGACGGGTCTGTTAGCTGTCTCTACGGCTTCTGTTGTGGGATCTTCGGATCCATAGGACATTATGTGAGTCCTTCTGTTGTGTTAGCTGGTTACTAGTGTCCCACTCTTCTGTTTCTGATCTGAAAGTCCGACTGTGATTTGAAGTGATGTTCCCTTCTGCTCTGCTTCTGTTTTGTGGTTTCATTCTGTCTATTTATAATGCCTCCGCCCTCTCCTCTGTTTACAAGTGTTCTTCTGCTTCTGTTTTGAGTGGGCTTCCTTGAGGAAGTCTTCTGCTTGCTGGGCTGTTTAGCTCACCCCTTTACTTTGTTGCAGATTGAGCTCGTGGGATCTTCTCTTCTCGTCCCCTTCTGGAGCTTCGTTTATTTTATGTGTCTTTAGACTTTGTTTGCTCGCGCGTTGGACGCTTTAGTACTTTGTGTAGCCTTCGGGCCTCTCTCTTTGTATTTGACTTATAAGCATTTGGATCTTGTAAACTCTTTTGGTATTTATACAAGTTTGTTATTTGGTTTTGGGATTCGTTTTGCTTAGAGCCTTGCGACGTTAGGTAGTAGACTCGCGGCGTGTAACGGCCCTAACTCCTAGGCCGGTTTTAGGGTCGTTACATTTAGTGGTATCAGAGCCAGGTTGCTCGTTCTTTGGTGTCTGTGGGGTTTTGTCTGCATGTGTGGGTGTCTGAAAGGTCTGCTGTTTGATGCTTGATGGTTTCTGATAAATTTTGATGTTGTATCTTCAGTATGCCTCCCCGACGTTCAGGACGTGGTGCAGCTTCAGGCGATGCTCCCCAGAGGGACATTGCAGAGATTGTGCAGCAGGTGGTGACCCAGGTGCTGCAGACCGTAGGGGCCACTGCTGGTCAGGCGGTAGGAGCCGGTAACACGGGGGGCAGCAACGTGAAGGCGCTTCAGGAGTTCCTGAAGCTGAAGCCGCCTTCTTTTGATGCTAGTGGCGACCCACAGGAGGCGAGCCACTGGATCACTGCCATTGAGGACCTTCTGCGGGTCATGGGATGTGAGGAGGATCAGAAGGTTGGCTTTGCCACCTTTATGTTTCAGTCAGAGGCGAAAGAGTGGTGGAAGTCGGTTGAAGGGAAGTACCCCCACCCATGGACATGGGAGCAGTTCAGGGGCTGCTTCAATCAGCAGTTCTATCCCGATGTCTTCAGGGATCAGAAGATTGTAGAGTATGGGAGGCTTCGTCAGACGAAGGAGATGTCTGTGGACGACTATGTGAGGAAGTTTATTTCCCTTTCGAAGTTTGTGCCTGAGCCGGATGATAACCGGAAGGCTAGGAAGTTTGAGGCTGGGTTGAGGGGCGACATTCGAGCTGCTGTGGCACCTTTCCGCCACAAGACCTTCAGGGATGTAGCTGATGTGGCGTTGGTGGTGGAGTCTGAGCTGCAGGCTAGGCAGCGTTATGAGAAGAAGGACCAGAGGCCCGATAAGGGCAAGGAGCAGAAGAGGAAGGGTCGTGTGGAGGAGCCCGAGAGGCGTGAGCAGCCTTCTTCTCAGAAGAAGAAGTATAGAGGAGACCGGGGTTCTTCTTCATCAGCATCCCCTGCTGTGGAGAAGTGTGCGGAGTGTGACCGTTTCCACCCAGGACGGGAGTGCTACAGGAAGTCCGGGGCGTGCTTCAAGTGTGGTTCGCTGGATCACCGCATTGCCCAGTGTCCACAGGCTAGAGGTGGAGGTAGCAGTGGCGGTTCTGAGGGCCGAGGTGCTGGTTCAGGGTCCGGGCAGAAGGCTGATCAGAAGAAGCCCCAGACCCAGGCACGTGTGTATGCTCTAGCTGGTGGGCGTGACCGTGACTCAGACCGAGTAGTGTCAGGTATTCTTCAGATCTCTTCTCAGCCAGTTTTCTGCTTGTTTGATTCAGGAGCTACCCACTCCTTTGTGTCTGCTGATTTAGTGCGTAGTCTCGGGTTGTCTACTGTGCCCTGTAATGTGGATTTGTGTATTTCTAGCCCGCTGAGTGGCGTACCTGCTTGTGTACTTGATTCTGTGTGTAAGTCGGTTCCGGTAGTGATTATGGATAGGAACTTGTCTGCTGATTTGATCCCTATGCGTATGTCTTGCTTCGATGTGATTTTGGGCATGGACTGGCTAGCAGAGCACCATGCCCATATAGATTGTGCGGCTAGGAGGGTGGTGTTTGATAGACCGGGTGAGACCCGTTTTGCTTTTGTGGGGAACGCCATTCCTTGTGCTCCTGTGTTGGTGTCTGCTATGCAGGCAGTCTGTTCCTTGAGGAAGGGCTGCCAGGGTTTTCTTTGCTTTGTACCTGAGGTTAAGGAGGGATCCCGGTTGGAGGATATACCCATTGTGTGTGAGTTTCCTGAGGTGTTCCAGGACGATGTGCCAGGGCTACCACCTGATCGTGAGGTGGAGTTTTCTATTGAGTTAGCGCCAGGGACTCAGCCTATCTCTAAGGCTCCCTATCGCATGAGTCCGGCAGAGCTTAAGGAGCTGAAGGTGCAGCTGCAGGATCTTCTGGATAAGGGCTTCATTCGCCCTAGTGTGTCTCCATGGGGAGCACCTGTGTTGTTTGTGAAGAAGAAGGATGGCTCCTTCAGATTGTGTATCGACTACAGGGAATTGAATAAGGTTACCATCAAGAACCGGTATCCTCTTCCCCGCATTGATGATCTCTTTGACCAGTTAGCAGGGGCGACAGTCTTCTCGAAGATCGACTTGCGTTCTGGATATCATCAGCTGAAGATTAAGGCCGAGGATGTGTCTAAGTCTACATTTAGGACCCGATATGGGCATTATGAGTTCTTGGTCATGCCTTTTGGTTTGACCAATGCCCCGTCGTTCTTCATGGATATGATGACAGAGTCTTCAAACCTTTCTTGGATTCTTTCGTAGTTGTGTTTATTGACGACATCTTGGTGTACTCCAAGAGTGCTGAGGAGCATGAGGAGCATCTGAGGATGGTTCTACAGACGTTGAAGGAGAAGGAGTTGTATGCTAAATTGAAGAAGTGTGAGTTCTGGTTGGATAGAGTGGTGTTCCTTTGCCACGTGGTTTCGAAGGATGGCATTTCAGTGGACCCAGAGAAGATTAAGGCAGTTATGGAGTGGGCGAAGCCCACTAGTGTGTCTGAGGTGCGCAGTTTTCTGGGATTGGCTGGGTATTATAGGAAGTTCGTGGAGGGCTTTTCTAAGATCGTATCCCCCTTGACTCGTCTTCTTAGGAAGGATGTCAAGTTTGATTGGAGTGAGGCGTGCCAGGAGAGCTTCAGGAGTTGAAGAAGAGGTTGACTTCGGCTCCGATTTTGACGTTGCCTTCTGGGACAGAGGGCTTTGAGGTGTTCTGTGACGCTTCCCATAGAGGGCTGGGGTGTGTTCTGATGCAGCAGGGAAAGGTGGTAGCATATGGGTCACGACAGTTGAAGCCGTATGAGAAGAATTATCCTACCCATGACTTGGAGCTAGCTGCTGTGGTCTTCGCCTTGAAGATCTGGCGGCACTATTTGTATGGGGTGACGTGTAAGGTCTACACGGATCACAAGAGTCTCAAATATCTGTTCACGCAGAAGGAATTGAATTTGAGACAGCGGCGCTGGTTGGAGCTGTTACATGACTACGACCTGGAGATCCTCTACCATCCGGGTAGAGCGAATGTGGTGGCTGATGCCTTGAGCCGTAGGGGTGCTCCTGGCTTGCTTGTTCGTTGTCAGGGTTCAGAGGTCTGCTATTGAGCTTCAGCGTATGGGGATTTGGGTTGTTCGGTCCGACCGTGCTGGGATGATTGCCTCGATTCAGGTCCAGTCTACTTTGATTGAGCGGATTAGAGAGGGTCAGAAGACTGATGCTGAGTTGTGTAAGATCAGGGAGAAGTTGTCAGATGAGCAGGAGTCAGAGTTTTCTGTGTCCAGCGATGACTGTCTACGCTTTAGAGGCAGAGTCTGTGTGCCTAGTGGAGGCGACCTTAGGCGGGAGATTATGCAGGAGGCTCATGGAGCTCCTTATTCTGTGCACCCAGGAGGGGTGAAGATGTACCGGGACCTCAGAGAGTCCTTTTGGTGGGCGAATATGAAGAGGGAGATTTCTGATTTTGTGGCTCGTTGCCAAACCTGTCAGCAGGTGAAGGCTGAGCATCAGCGACCTGCGGGTCTTCTACAGCCTCTTCCCGTTCCTGAGTGGAAATGGGAGAGCGTAGGTATGGATTTCATTGTGGGGTTGCCTAGGACATCTTCGGGTACGATGCGTTGTGGGTAATTGTGGACCGGTTGACGAAGTCAGCCATTTCTTGCCTGTGAGGAAGACCTTCAGCCTTGAGCGCCTGGCTCGGCTGTATGTAGATGAGATTGTGAGGCTGCATGGTGTGCCGGCGACGATCGTTTCGGACAGAGATCCGAGATTTGTATCTCGCTTCTGGCGCCTGCATAAGGCTTAGGGACGAATTTGGCTTTCAGTTCGGCTTATCATCCTCAGACCGATGGGCAGACAGAGGACGAATCAGATTTTGGAGGACATGTTGAGGGCTTGTGTGCTCGACTTCGGGGGCAGCTGGGATCAGCATGTGACATTGATTGAGTTCGCCTACAACAATAGTTTCCAATCGAGCATTGGGATGGCTCCATTTGAGGCGTTGTATGGTAGGCGCTGTAGATCTCCTATTTGTTGGGACGACCTGCGAGAGAGGGCGATTGTGGGTCCTGAGTTGGTGCAGGGGGCTGTGGACAAAGTCAAGACTATCAGGGAGCGTTTGTTGGTTGCCCAGAGCCGGCAGAAGAGTTATGCAGATCAGAGGCGCCGTCCGCTTGAGTTTCAGGTGGGAGACCACGTGTATCTGAAGATTTCTCCAGTTGGGGTGTTGTCGTTTTGGTAAGCGAGGCAAGCTGAGTCCTCGGTTCGTAGGGCCTTTTGAGGTGCTTGGGAAGGTTGGGCCGGTGGCTTACAGATTGGCATTGCCACCAGCTCTAGCAGGAGTGCACCGTGTTCCATGTGTCGATGCTCAGGAAGTATCTACATGATCCTTCGCATGTGATTGACTATGGTCAGCTTCGACTCCGAGATGATTTCACTTATGAGGCAGTTCCGGTTCGTATTTTAGCACGGGATGTTCGTCGGCTTCGTAGCAAGACACTACCTATGGTTAAGGTGCAGTGGTCTGATCAGTCCGAGCGTGAGGCGACGTGGGAACTCGAGAGGAGTTGCGTGCCAAGTTCCCTTCCCTCTTCGAGCAGTGAGGTATGTTGAATTTCGAGGACGAAATTCCTTTTAAGGGGGGAGTGATGTAATACTCCGTATTTTCGTTTTCAGATTTCATGACATTTCGGTTAATTTATTATGTTTTGTACTTTGTAGTGAGGGACACGGAGTCTTTAATTAAAAGACGGGGGCAAGGAGGTCATTCCCTCTCTTTTATTTTGGTAGACTTAATTAAGGAAGTTAAGTCTTTTAATCCTTTTTGCAATTCACGATCAATTTACAAATGCGTTCTTCTCCTCGCGACAGTTCTGCTCTCCTCTCTTCTTCTCCATTGGTGCTTTGAGTTCGTGTGATCTTTGCTGCGTTTGTGGTCGGTTCTGCTGCTACTTCTGTTCAGATTCTTCCCCTGCAAATCAGGTAGGTTCGTTGGTGAATTCGGTAGTCTCTTTGCTGTTTTGGAGAAGCAGTTTTCTGATTTTGCATTCTGTTTTTGGGGGCTGTTCTCTGCAAATCAGTGGCTGATTGCTGTTCGGGGTTGCGGTGTCGGGTCTTCGCTCTGCTTCAGATTGGTGCAACCTTCTCTGCAATTCGATGTAAGTGGGGGATGGAATCGGGGTTGTTTGCTCACCCTCGGGGGACTGTTTTATTCTAGCGTTTCTTTTCTGGTTTGGATTGTGTGCTTTCTCATCGGTTTTGTGTTGTTGATCGATTGGCTAAACCCCCGAGGGTACTGATTTACAATTCTATGAGTTTTGTGTGAGTTTCTGATGTTTTGGCTGTTTTCTGCGCGTCTGTTCTTCTGGATTCGACAGTTTTGCACTGTCCGACGTCTGTCCGAACTTGTAAGTTCGGACAGATCATCGGGCGCGTTTTGTTTTTGAAGATTTTGGAGTGTCCGAACATCGGTCCGAACTTGTAAGTTCGGACCTGACGCGAGGACGAGGCTCCGTAAAAGTTTCGAAGTGTGTCCGAACTTGCAAGGTCGGACGCAAGTTCGGACACGAGGATTGTTTTGGCTTCTGACTCTCGACTTACGTCCGAACTTCGACGTCCGGACGTAAGTTCGGACTTTGGCATTTCTGTGACTTCTGATTCTCGGCCTCTGTCCGAACTTGCAAGGTCGGACGCAAGTTCGGACATGCCACTGTTTTGAGCATAACTTCTCTGTTTTAGCTCCGTTTTGAGTTCCGTTTGCGGGGTTGGATTCCCCTATCTGTGTACAAGCTTCTTATGCTGTTTATATGCATTTCCATGCACTTAAGATCTGTTTTGTGAGCTTTTGGTTTTGGGACCTAGTTACTTTGCTTCTGAGCCTTGGATAGTCGGGTCGGGCTGTCCCGTAGCATGCTGCGCAGGAATTCCTTCTGTTTATACTCCTTAGGGTCTCCCTTAGGACGTTATTTGACCGACGGGTCTGTTAGCTGTCTCTACGGCTTCTGTTGTGGGATCTTCGGATCCATAGGACCTTATGTGAGTCCTTCTGTTGTGTTAGCATGTTTCTAGTGTCCCACTCTTCTGTTTCTGATCTGAAAGTCCGACTGTGATTTGAAGTGATGTTCCCTTCTGCTCTGCTTCTGTTTTGTGGTTTCATTCTGTCTATTTATAATGCCTCCGCCTCTCCTCTGTTTACAAGTGTTCTTCTGCTTCTGTTTTGAGTGGGCTTCCTTGAGGAAGTCTTCTGCTTGCTGGGCTGTTTAGCTCACCCCTTTACTTTGTTGCAGATTGAGCTCGTGGGATCTTCTCTTCTCGTCCCCTTCTGGAGCTTCGTTTATTTTATGTGTCTTTAGACTTTGTTGCTTGCGCGTTGGACGCTTTAGTACTTTGTGTAGCCTTCGGGCCTCTCTCTTTGTATTTGACTTATAAGCATTTGGATCTTGTAAACTCTTTTGGTATTTATACAAGTTTGTTATTTGGTTTTGGGATTCGTTTTGCTTAGAGCCTTGCGACGTTAGGTAGTAGACTCGCGGCGTAACGGCCTAACTCCTAGGCCGGTTTTAGGGTCGTTACAACATGAATTTGACATTTTTTTATCAGCAGCTTGTTTTTTTTTTTGATCATGGTCTAGGTTTTGTAGGGCGTTAGTCTTTTGGTCTTCTCATACCTATTATATTATTCTACTTGTAGTAGCTCTTGCGGACTTATTGGTTTGCTCTAAGTTGATAGTGGTTTAGGTTGGTTATTAGGTTCAAACGTGTCAGCATGACACTGGCACCACAAGCGTAACGTCAAATGTCGGACCAGGTTAATTGGTGGTGGCCTAGTAATCACATCAAATCTTATTTTGGCATGTGTCTTGTCTGATGTTCTTGGCTGATTTGGGTTTGTATTGATCTTTGGATGTTCATGTTAATGATAAGATGTTGGATATGCTTTAAAAAAAGAAATAGATCCAGTATTGTCTTTCTAACGTATTATATCAACTCAAATTGGTAGAGATAATACAATCTTTAACACCTTCACATTAATAAAATAGTTTAGCAAATAAGCCTATACGTTTTGTCTAGTCCATTTTGTACTTTTTAAGGTTTTTGGACTCATACATGTTAATATTTATGATATATTTGTTGATATACTGTAATAATACTTTATTTGAATCCTAAATTATTACTACAATTACAAATAATCATATACAAAATAGTAACGTCAGCTTAAACAAACAACTATAAAAATATCATATCAAATTCATTTTTTTTTAAAAAAAACCAAACTTCCCATCATAAGAGATACAAATGTCATTTGGTATCTTCCCATACATAGTTAAATGTTGTTACAATTTTATAGTATTGTAGTTTACCCACAATTTTTTTAAGGGAAACATATAGTTTACCCACTTGCATTTCAATTTTTTTTACAGCTCATGATTCTCAATTCTCATCTTATTTATGTTTATGGCCCATATTAATCTATAACTGCAATGAACCGTGACCTGTCCTGTCGTTTAGTTTCTTTTTTTTTTTGGGTTTTTTCACTCTAATTTCTTCTTCGATCAATTTTCTCCCACGAGGTGAATCAAGGAACAGATAACAGAACACGAAGAAGAATTTCCAATACACTACTCTCTCTCCTCTCAAAAAATCTTAAAAACTTTTTCTTCCGATTTTGTTCCTTCTCTCTCTTCCCCTCTCGATCGAAATCGCCCCAGACCCGTATCAGTCCGATTAACTCGTCATTTGGCTCGCCATCTATGTTGATGGAACTATTCTCATTCCCGTTCGCAGTCCGTGGCGCGATTGAATCCACGGGTAAACTTTTCTTATCCGGTTCGTAATGATTTTTGCGCCTTTTCAGATCGAGGTTTCCAGTGTTGCTGTTCCTTTTCTTTTCCAGTGCTATGAATGCCTCCCGTTGTGCCTAATCCATGTTCGCTTTCATATTAACAATTAAGCAATCAAAACCTGTATCTTCATTGTGATCTTGGCTTAATCAATCCAGGGCTAGGGTTTTTCTAGAGATAAATTGAGAGGGGAAGATAGAGCAAGCGGGCGGGGGAAATAGGGTTGGGGCCGGAGAACGATGTTCCATAAAATCATCAAGAGGGGACACAAAAAGGGTCCCAAAGGGGATGAATCCTCATACGGGAGTCATGCCCAGGGAAACCGGGGCTCTGGGGGTGTCTCAACCTCCAATGTTGTCGTAAACCACGCTTCTCGGGCTGGACCACCGGGTTCTGGCGGCACTAATGCATCACAACCGACGGGCACGCCTGTGATACCGGTCGCTCCACTTACAGGCCCCATCGAAGCCCTTCCAGGTTTCAGGGACGTCCCTGTCCAGGAGCGCCAGAATCTGTTCCTCCGTAAGCTGCAAATCTGTTGCCATATCTTTGATTTCACGGACACGATGAAGTCAGTTCGTGAGAAGGAAATAAAGAGACAGACTTTGTTGGAAATCATCGATTTCATCCAATCTGGCTCCTCAAAAATCAGCGAGAACGTTCAAGAGGAGATGATACGGATGGTGTCCATAAACATCTTCCGTTGCCTCCCGCCCTGTGCCTACGAGAACACGGGCATTGAGGTTGTAGATCCTGAGGAGGAGGAGCCATATTTAGAGCCCTCTTGGATCCATTTGCAGCTTGTTTATGAGCTGCTCTTGAGGTATGTCGTCTTGCAAGGTACAGACACTAAGGTTGCCAAGAGATTCATAGATCATTCTTTTGTGCTGAAGCTCCTAGATTTGTTTGATTCAGAGGATCCTAGGGAGAGGGAGTATTTGAAAACCATTCTTCATAGAATATATGGGAAATTCATGGTGCATCGCCCATTTATTAGGAAGGCAATTAACAACATTTTTTATCGGTTTATATGAGACGGAGAGGCATAGTGGGATACCTGAGCTTTTGGAGATTCTTGGCAGCATAGTCAATGGCTTTGCTCTGCCAATGAAGGAGGAGCATAAGCTGTTTCTTGTTCGGGCCTTGATTCCTCTACACAAGCCTAAGCCAATTGCATTGTATCATCAGCAGCTATCTTATTGCATTATTCAGTTTGTTGAGAAGGATTACAAATTGGCTGACACTGTGATAAGAGGTTTGCTAAAGTATTGGCCTGTTATTAACTGTCAAAAGGAACTCCTTTTTCTTGGTGAGTTGGAAGAAGTGTTGGAGGCAACACAGGCTGCAGAGTTTCAGCGTTGTATGGTTCCTCTCTTTAGACGGATTGCCCTATGCCTTCGAAGTCCTAATTTTCAGGTTTGAATTCTCTACATTTATATATTTGACGCATATTAGGACCTCCGTTACACTGTTTACTGATTGTATAGATGTGTCTGTCTAGATTCCCTTGAATTTTTACGGTCACAAAGAATGTGTGTGTTTTTTTTCTTTTTTAGTTCAGTGGCTAAGGTTGAGTGGCGTCTCATTCAATTGTGAAGAGTTTACTTCTGTTTTCTGGATGCAGCAGTCTATGTGCACTGTTATATTATGATGTAGAACCCTTTGTGTTTATATGTTGGAATTCTAATTTAGAAATGTTTCCAAAATGTTGATCAAGTCATGCCTTGACCTTTGTTTGTGGTCACCATGTCATTCCTCATCTTGTTAATCAGATGAAGTCGAGGGATTCTTAATGTTTACTTTGCTGTAAATTGTTTGCTCTGGAACTTCTTTGGGAGAGATGTTTGCTTAGGTCCTATTGGGTCTTGTCTAGTAGTCAAAAGCATGAAGTTTTGGTTAAGGGTATACTAGGACTAAGTCATCGTGGCATCCTATTGGTTTCCTGGCTTCATCAATCTGTGATAGGAAGAGGTTTGGTCAGGTGTATGTTAGGCGTGGATAATTTTAGTTCTCTTATTAAAGCTGTTGCCTGTTGCACAGCTGGAACTTCTTAGTTTGTTATGTGCCAGCTGTGGTAGTGGTTGTTGGTCCTGCTGAGCTGGGCTAGTTGCCAGCTGAATTGTTGTTTAGTTATCCTACTGTGTTTGTTACTACTTAACGCAGCTATGGTTAGGGAGTTAATAATCTGAACACTGAAATAACATTTGGCCTTGAGAGGATTAACGAGTTTTAGAGTTGTATCATTTTGGAACTAAAGTGTGTTCGGAACATTGGATTGTGGCTAAATGCGGTCGAGTTGAGGTGAACACCTCTGTTCCCCTTGTTTTGTAGATTTGATTTAGGAGGTTTCATCGGCTGACCCTGGTCGCCTAGTTTTTATTAAACCCTGATTTGGGGGTGAAAGGATGTTAATGACATTTCTGACTGTTTTACTCCTAACTCCTGTGTATATTTTTATTGTTATTGAAGAGCAAACACAAGAATGTATGGTGGTTACCTACTTTTACCTCATAAACTTACCAGACAAGATTAAAAACATTTACCTACCTAGTTTGGCTTTGCTGAACTTTTTAGTTTCTTTACTGTTTTGTTTTTAGGACTATAAAATTGACTTTTGGTTGGTTGACGATATTTATATCCCTTGTCATTTCTGCTACTCGGGAGAGGTTTCTTTCGATGTTGCAATTGAGCAACTTGTAAGGTGTCTTTCAGTTCTATGCTTTTCACTAAACAATGAAGTCTTACCAGTATCATGCATTTTTTTCTTCGCCTCCTGCAGGTGGCAGAACGGGCTCTCTTCTTGTGGAACAATGAACACATAGTGAGCTTAATTGCGCAAAACAGGGAAGTGATATTGCCAATTATCTTTGATGCGTTAGAGAAGAACATTCAGACTCATTGGAATCAGGCAGTTAACGGGTTGACTTCAAATGTAAAGAAGATGTTCCAAGAGATGGATGAAGAGTTGTTCGAAGAGGTTGAGAGACAATACCGAGACAAGTTGGCCAAGTCTGTCGTGTTGAAAGAGCAAAGAGAACAGGCTTGGAGAAAGCTGGCCGAGGCGGCTGGGGAACCTGTGGGATCTTAATGAGAATTCTTCACCTCCATATTTTCGTCGATCACTATGTGGGTAAAGAGGAGGGAAAAAAGGAAACAAAAGAAGCATTTGAACTATATTTTACCTATCTAGAATACGATATAGTTAAGCGGATCTTTTTCCTCTTCTCCATTTTTCATGGCTTAATTCTTTTCCTTACTTGATTACTTCTACCTCATCTTAAATTTCTTCAAAAAATTTCTCCTACTTTTTTCTTAGGAGGTACAAAGAAGATTACTCCGACGGTCAAATAGGTCGGAGCTGTAGGGATTAAGTGTAATTTAAGTTGTATCAAAAACGTCTGCAGACTTGCTGCAATTCTTTTGTCTTATAATTTGTGAAAGCGAACTCGCTGCGTATTTAGAATCTTTTTATCCTATAAAAATGCCGTTTTTCTTTTCTTTTCTATTGGATTTACCGATAGGTTTGGATCAAATTTGTACAAGTGTCGATTTTAAAGTCGAGCAGAACTGCAGATGGTCATTATCCTCCCAGCCATCTCCGCAACGCAAGCCGTAGATTACTGGCCAAGTGCAAGTCGCATTATTGGGATTTCTAATGCATGAAAATTGAAAACCAAACTTGGGTTGCTAACTTTTTTATGTGTATCATGCCCCCATGAATTTAAGTTTATAGTTTTTCTGATAATAAAGACCCATAAAACTGAAGCTCCAGCAATTTCGTAGCTAGTAGATTGTCCACAATGCTAATGTGACCAGTACGAAAGATGTCATCAATGTTTTCCAGGAGTTTAATTGAAACTGCATTGTGTGTGGTAAGTGGTAACGCCTTCATCGTCAAGAATATCTGATCAATGTGGTCATGAACCCGCAAATTCTTTGTTCAAAACTGGATATTTAAGGTTCGAATGGATCTAACTATGCTGGTTTTGATTGGTTTATTTATTTGTTTTTTTTAATCATGTTGGTCTTAGATTTGAGGTATTTAGGGTTTTTAGTAGAGTAAAAGAATGAGTGTCATCTTTTATTCGGAGTTTTTGATGTTGTAGTATTCCTAGTTCTCTGGTGAACTTGAAAGAATATGGTTATATTATATGCAACCTTGATGTCATTTTCCCTCCAGATAGTCCACCAATACTGTGTTTCTTTGGCCACAATTTGGCCTTCAGCCCTGTTTGTTATAATAGTTAAGATCTGCATCATGTTTGATACATAGTCTCTGCATTGTATCAATTTGCCATCTTATGCCAGGCGAATCAATAAGTTCATTCACTATTTACCCCTCTCTCTAGCTGGGAAACAGGGAATGATCGGTCTGAACTACCTGGGAGGGAAGGCATGGGTCTTCCCAGATGTCGATATTTGTCCCATTTCCAGCATTCTGATTCCAACGAAGAGAAGGGGAATGGACCAACAGAAAGACATTTAGATACAACCCGGTCCGGTCTCTAGTCCAGCATCCATGATCAATGAATTGGGGTAGTATATGGCGTAGAATACTTCAGCAGCAATCTATTGCGTGAAACAAACAAAAGAACCTCTTCCTGGTTGCTCAAGAGTATATCGTTGAAGAACCCCAGATGGTGGAAACCATTTGGCATTCATCATTCTTTTAACAGAGCACGCTCTAGTTCTTCCAATAGACAGTGTTTCCTTTCCTTTGGCCTTGCCGCTCCACCGGTATATAACTAGCCATTAGTAAGTGAAGGTCGTTACTAAGACCGTGGGAATTTAATGATTGCCGTTATGTTCGTAGATCGGGATTGCACGGCATCTTTGATCAATATGTCTCCACCGGTTTGGGAGATTTTGTAATTCATCTCGTATTCTGCCGTTAATGAGATTTTGAGTGGCTCGTCCGGGATAACCAAACGAGGGAACCCCGAGTATTTAGAGAAGCAGCTCCGCCATTCCCGCTCTGTTCCGGACTGCAACCGGTACTGCCTTCCCAACAAGCTTAGATTTCTCCTCATTAATAAAGCGCAATATGCCTCAAGGAAGTCTCCAATGATGTTGCTAAGATGATGGAATGTCTCCCTGCCAAAGACACATGTAGTCACCTACGAAAAAGAAGTGGGAGATGATCTCGGGTAGGGGTGTGCAATATCTTGAAATAAAGTACGTTATTTCGGTTAAAATTGAATTAAATGAATTTAATATTAATATCCGTTTTAACTGATAGCTGTTTTTACCGATAATCATTTTTTATCTTACAAACCGTTAGCTACCCGATACTCGAAGTTCCTAAAATAGTCAAAATAACCAAATTTCTTAAAAAAATTTAATTAACCAAAATAATCAAAACCTAAACCTAATTGAGAGAAGTAAAATATTAGATAAAATTGTTGGGCTAAGAAAAAAATAAAATTTATAAAAATATTTTATAAAAGTTTGATTATTAAGGATAACCTAAGTTTGAATTTCAATATCCGTTAATCGAACCATACTTTATTACGGATAACTGTTTTAACCGAAACAATCGAACTTTTATAAAACGGTTAAAAATACGGTGATCGAATTAAAAAAAAAAAGAACGGTTATTTTGGATAACTGAAATAACCGCCTCGTTTGCTCACCCCTAATCTCGGGCCACCATTGGCTACAAGCTTGTTTGTGGCACTTCAGACATCCTTTTTGACAGATTTTCTATTCCCCATGTTCTTGATTGAAAAAAATTAGACTATTTTATCCTTACATATTACCTAGGAATTGAAGTTATTAAAAATGTAGTGTTGTGAAATTAAAGACGAGGGAGGTAAAATTGATAAGTAGATACATGAACGGCTCTTTACATGTTGATCCGCTGACACTGAACAAGGCCCCAATTTTAGGGGCCCAAATTTTTGGGACCTTTTTTAAGAAGTGTCAATTATCTTGTAGTTTATGTAATTAAATAACTATGAAGGTTTCTGACATATTCAATAATACAAATAAATAACAGTTGATTGAATTTAATAGTATTAAGTTTTTTAGAAGACAAATTAATTGTCGATGAAATTGTTTGTATTCCCCTACTATTTTTTAAAAAGAAAAAATACATAATGATTTTCGTTCTTTTTCTATGTAGTAGGTGTTTCATCTATTCTATTAAGTACTCAAGCTTATTGTTTCAAAGATTTTGTTGTAAATAATGTCAGCAGAATGACTATTTTTAAGTGAGTATTCAATAATGAGTAAACTTCTCCTATTTTGTATGTATTGTCATTTTTTGACAATTTATCTCAATATTTAACTTAATATAAAATTATATTATAATACAACTAAATAAATATTTTAATATTTTATATTTAAATTTAGTTTATACAGGGTCTCATTAAAATATTTATGAAGGAGCCACCACTTAGATATACAAACATATATAATAGTAAAAGATCCCAAAAAATAAACTAAACACAAACGAGTCCATGTTTTGAAGTTTTATTTTTATTCTCACATATCTTTGTTTCAATTTGAGAATGCAAAAAGTATATGTAAACTAGTCAATTTTCGTGTTTTAAGTCAAAACATCATCAAGTTAAACAAGGTACTAGTATTTTTTAGGGAGTAAAATATAAAGTCTACTTCTACCAGCAGGTGCCATAATTATGTATAGTATGCGCTATCTGGCTCTAAGCTTAGTGCAAACCAATGACACCATTAAACTCCATGCGTTAATTACTACCATAGTGGAAGCTTTAGATTATTAGTAGAGGCCACACTTTATTTCTCCTCTCTTCCTATACTTTTGATGGCACTTTTGAAGTTTTTAAGCCCGAATGATTTGAAGAGTAACCTTTAATGATGTACAAAAATAATATATAGGGGACAAGAGGTCGATCTATAATGGGGATATTAAAAAAGGGAGGTGAAGTACAATAACCCACACAAGTCTTAAAAACTAAGGATTTCTACAAGTGTTGGGCTACGTCGAAATGCCGGACTTACCAAAGATAACCTTAGAAATGTCCCAACTCTGATATCTAGATCAATTTCTACCTGTCCAATCCCTTGAGCGCCCCTCCCCGTATGCTAGATTTCAGGTGCGGGGAGATTTGGGAATTGCCTGGTGAGTTTGAAGGGAGTTTTACTCCAATCAAAACCCTGAGGGCACAGAGGAATCAAGGAAACTAGAAAGTGGAAGGAATTAAAGAGAGTCGGGTAGTCCTTTTCTGAAATCACCGACAACACGTTTTATTATATGGGGGTGAACCCTATTTATAGATTTTTACAAGGTTTTTTTTTGCATATGACAGACTGTCACCTCTCAAAAACTCATTGTTTTACTTTAAGAAACCTTTGTCCTATGCTCTCGGGGCATATTATACTCTTTACTCCCGGAGGGATTTTCTTGGCTTCTGAGATTTTTCTTTCGTCTACCCTACTTCTTTTCTTTCGGGGTTGTTTTCCTCTTCGCCCGGGCCGCATTTTATTCTTATCATCTTTAGAGAAACTATGAAGGCTAGATTGGTGTAGATTATAGGTCTGTCACTGGATCATCTACATTGCTAATATTTGGGTGGTATATGTTAGGCTTGTCGGGCCTGGATGAAATTTTGTCCAAGTTCAATTTTTTTTTTTTAATTTTCGGGTCAGGCCAGGCTAGGTCTGGATTTTTTTAGCTTTGATGGTGCACAACTTGCCCAACCTAATATCAATTTTTTTGTATAATAATAAAATTTGAAAAAAATGTATATATATTACATTTAATTACTATATATTATACATAATTAGTACATTATATATAATTAGTATATTATATATAAATTAAATAAATATTTAAATTGTGACACTTATACTACTTTATCATGTCGCAATCCGATTATTAACATAACTAACTTGTCTAATGCAGTGAAAACAAAATACATTCAACTTTAAGCTCAGGTGTTATTGTCGTTACTCACCCATGTGAGTAACAAGACTTCCAATTACATATACAAATATAAGACTATGATGACCGAGAGATAGTATAATCCACATTATACAACTCTTAATTAAATTACATGTGAGCGATCTAAGTTATACCAAAATATTTTAACCAAAAGTAGAATCCTAAAATACCAAGCTATAGGGTAGTATACAATTAACTACACAATCCTGCACTTCAACGACGTCTTCTATTGTGTACCTGAAAAATGGTTAAGCCACAATGGGCTCAGCACAACTTGTTGAGTATGACAACATGCAACCCATGAGCTATCGGGCTACACAAGACTAATTGGTCTAGTAAACATGCAATTGATTTTAATTTAACAGTCATGCTGAAAGTATAATAAACTTTCAACATACAACATGTAATAACATATAATCCAACAAGATGATCCAACACCATGGGATCGGATAATCAAATAAACTTAAGATAGAATGAGTCATTCCTCGTTTATTTCCTAGCTCTCGATACTTTAATTAGATTCTTGGTTTTGACCATAACTTGTATATTCTCATACAATCCTCACTATGGGATTGTTTTTGTCTTAGTTAAAGGTTAATTGTGTCC
Source organism: Limonium bicolor (assembly GCA_023374045.1). NCBI lineage: Eukaryota > Viridiplantae > Streptophyta > Magnoliopsida > Caryophyllales > Plumbaginaceae > Limonium > Limonium bicolor. The sequence continues at coordinate 78,844,900 of CM041777.1, read as the reverse complement.
GGGTGTGTATGAACCCTAATAGATGAGTATTAAATTCTTAAATTAAGTAATCACTGTTGAAATGACGTATACTTAAGCCACGTCCCATAGCAATATGCCGTTGGATAATCGGAGTCAATCACAAACTCAAGGAAACCAATATATATAATCATGTTCTATAGTAATATGCCGGTGGACGATCAGAGTCAATCGCTGACTCAAGGCTAACCATGTCTGACGACACGGTCTAGCGAAGCGGATCTGATACAGAAACCTCCTTTGATACAAATGCGTGTTGCCGGAACCTTTCCGGACTTTTCTCTCCTACCAGTAACCAAGTTGGTTAGAAGTATATTCGGAACATACGTCCCACTATCAGTATGTTAGTTCGGATCATCTCAGTTTCGGATGCTGACTAAATATTCAGGGAGTTTGTGAGAGGTTCTCAAATGTCATTTACTGTTAAATATTTCATGTATTCAAGTCTCTAAAGTTCTATACTCCTTAATATGCACTTTCTTTGAGTTTTCGTCTACTAGTCTTGTAGTTAGTAGTACTTCACACAGAAGTCAAGGTTAGATAGATACGCAAGCATAGAACTGCATAATAATCCATATTTCATGCATTAATCTTATAGGTCGTTCAAACAACACACACAAGCCGAGGTGGATCTCAGTAACACGCAAGTTACAAAACCATACCGTACACTGATGAGGAGACAAATGTAATCTCGCGCCTGTCCTCTAATCTCTTAGCTTTGGAATACGATGCTAAATATTAATATTGTATAATCCATTTCGAGATATCTTGAAGTGACTAATCCCTTGTAATTAACCCTGATATTTGTCATTTGTTATTGTTCGGGTTTTTACTAAAAGTATACGGATCCGGGATTAGCTAGTTTCCCTCAACAATGGTAGTACTTAATTTGTCGTATAACTTATACAATCTTAGTGTTATACTCTTGTCAATTACCTCTTTTAATCATATGTACATATGTACATATATATATATATATATACATATATACACTCATATAGATTTCATTCATTACATGGAGATAATTTATTGCCCTTAAGTATTAATGTACTTAGGCCTTATAATTTCCCATGTAGTTTAATGAGTTATTCAACTTCACCCCATTGGTTAACTCAGTTAATTAGGTAAACTTTGTCACTCTTAAAGACCTTATCAATTCCTGGTTTAATAACCCCTATAATTAACAAATCTTCTAACCTTTTATGTAATGGATGCTATACCACTTCAAACCTTATTTTAATGACTTAGGTTTATTTCCTAATCATTCTCATACATAATTACATCCCCAAATCTTAATGTATAATTCAACATATTCCAAGTATTATTATTATTATTATTTCATGTGGATTATAAAAATCCTTAAGTTGTTTACCAACTTAGACCTCTACATTAAGATGCTTATACTTAATGTAACATATGTTATAATCCTTAATTATCTCAAACTTTACTCTTAACTCTCATAATACTCATCCATACACCAATTTTATTTAGTACTACATTATACCACCAAATATTTTCCTAACTTACAAACCACCTCCAATTTCTATCTATCTTATATCCCAACTTCTCATTTATTTCCAAGGTTTCAACCCAATTCCCAAAATACCAAACAGACCCTAATTAGTCCAATTTTGATTTTGACCATACACTTCTCATATTTATGGTTTAACCCTCATGAATTTCCTAAACTTTACAATTGGCCTATAATTCCAATTATCTTTTAATTTCAATCCTCCACTTAATTAATTCCAATTTAAACTTCAATTTTTGGAAATCTCCAAGACCCATTCTGCCCATTTTCGTTTACAACCCAAACTTTCTCAAATTTATGGTTTTACCCCACAAGTTCTACATACTTACAAATATGCTCTAATTCTTAACTTATATTTTCAATCATTTCTTTCATAATTTTAGTCAACACCCTAATCCTACCTAGGTTTTGACCGAATCTTACTGCATACACCCAAATTTTTCAGAAATTACAGTTTGACCCTAAGTTTTCTAAACTTTACAAATTACTCCAAAATTTTACTTTAACTTATTTTTCATTTATAAACCCAACTTAGGCCTAACTTCGGCTATATTACCATCTGACACTCCAATTTTATTTTCTTTGAATTTACCAACCATTCTTTATTGGGAAAATTCACGAGATACCCTTGTTTTCTTTCGTAATTCACAATATACCCCTGTGATTTTAGTAATTTAACTTTAAAATGCTTAAATGTTGTCCAAAATTGATGAAACTTTACATGGACAATGCTAAAGTGTTATATTTGGTCCAATATCAAATTTGAAGTTTTTTAAGCTCACATGTGACCTGTGGGACCCAATGAACAGTCACATATTCATTGGGTCCACAGATCACATGTGAGCTTAAAAAGCTTCAAATTTGATATTGGACCAAAATATAACACTTTAGCATCGTCCATGTAAAGTTTCATCAATTTTGGACAACATTTAAGCATGTTTAAAGTTAAATTACTAAAATCACAGGGGTATATGTGATTACGAAAGAAAACAGGGGTATATCGTGAATTTTCCCTTCTTTATTCCATTAAAACCAATCACCCCATAACTCCTAAACACATTTTTAACCAAAGTTTGTCCCAAAGTTCTTCCAAACACTGCCTAATATTCTTAGCTACTTTTACACCAGATTCTTAAAGTATTTTAATTACTCCAACAACCCTCAAACTACTAGATATTTACACCTAACTTTTAAAAGCTTTTAAAACACCAAAATGCTCATAAAATTAGTCTAAACTTTTGGTCATAGTATTAAATCATATTAGACACTTTTAATACACAAAAATGTCTATTTTAAAAAGATGATTTTTGGACAAGATAATACCCTACTTCCAAGTTTCGGTTGTTACATTTTAGCCCTTTTAACTTTGTAAAATGACATTTAAGTTACATTTAAGTCATTAGTTAACATAACCAAATGTTTTAGTGTAAATTTATATTCAATATTAGGTCAGATTAAACCATTTTCCAAGCATCATTTTCGGCCATAACTTAAACAACACATTAAACAACTCAAAACATAAAATAATTCTTATGGTTGGACATTAACCTTAATGCTCCAAAGCTAGTGGTTTTGGTCTCCAATTTTCGGCCCTAATTAAATCATAAGGGTAGGATTAGTCTTTTGCACAAGTCCAAGGGTTTAATGTATGTTTCAAGCACTAAAGTTTTAGCTTTAGAGTTTACCCTTCTTAAGGTTGAGTTTTGAGTTTTTCTACCTTGTTTCCCCTTGCTCTCGTCCAACCACCCAAAGAGGGTTCAAATCCAATTTCAGCCATGTTTAAGAAGAGAATAAGAAGTTAACTTAGGATCTTAATCTCTTAGACATAACCAAAGGAAGAACTTAAGGCTTAAAGCTCCAAAATGGGACCTTAAGGAGTATAATTTACCTTATAGTCTCAAGATTGAGTTTGTACACCAAAACTTCTACTAAGACTAGCAAAAGAGGTAGGAGTAAGCTCTTTGTTAGATCTAGAGCTTAGAAGATAGATTAAGCATAAAAAACCCTTATTTTCAAGGCTTACCTTAAGTAGAAACTCCTTGCTATTTTTTTCCATCCATGGAGGTTGATGTATGTCAAGTTTTTGTGTGAAAAGAGTGAAGAAAAATGAGTTAGGAAGAGTTGGATTTTCGCCCATAATGAAGGTAAGGAAAGACTTAGAGTTTTAGAGCACCTTTCTTACCTTTAGTCTTTGTTGAGCTTGGCTAAACTTTCCCTTGTTTATTTATGATTTTGGCCTTCAAAGCAACATATTTTCGGCCATGTAAGGAGATGACGAAGTGTTGTGTTGTTCTTGATGAATAAATAAGAAGATTTAAGGAAAAGAAGAGTTTAAAGAGAGTGGGTGAAGGAGGAAGATGAAAGAGGAAGAACAAGCATGAAAAGAGATGAAGAACACTTGTGTTCATCCATGGAGCATCAATGGAGGAAGATGAAGGAGGAAGAAGAGGCTTACTTTCAGCCAAGGAGGGGGGCACAATTCAACAACATGGCATGGGAGGAAAGAGTGTGTGAAAGAGGGTGTAAGAAGGTTGTGAGTTGAAGTTCCTAAGGTGATATGACTTTGTGAGTTAGGAAGCTTCCTTTTCTAATAGTAAAATTAAGTTCTTTTTGAATCCTAATTTCCCTCCAAGATATTTATGGGGATTGGTTTTGTCATCTTATGCCTTATAATATTAAGAACTTACATGTTGTACATTTGGACTTGTTTCATGTGTTAGGCTGTAACTTGTGCAGTTACCTTGTCCTAAGGTGTATTCCTTTGTGTTAAGGTGTATTTCTTTGTGTTTTGAGTGATTAGGATACTTTACTATTCATTGTGCTCTAATTAGTTCAAGTATTGGTATGTTACATCAACTTTATTAGTTGAATTCTCCTTATAATTGTTCCTTCTTTAGTCTAATGTTTCATGTGGAGTTTAAAAACCCTTTGAACTATATATATACTTATGTATATAAATATATTTAGGATATAATTCCTTGATGACGTAGGACTCATTAGCCTCTATCATTTATCAATTAATCCTTTAATGATTTTATAATGTTTAGGGGTATTTCAAAAATATTATACAAAGTTTTTAATAATTATATATTATTTTATAATTTACACAAAATACATATATATTAATAAATTCAGGTCTGACCAGACCAGTTTACCCACGGACTAGTTTATTGGGCTTGATTTTTTTTATCCAAACCAGCTCAGAATTCTTTTCAGACCAACCTATCGAACTTTTTTGCTGGGTTGGTAAGTCCGACCACTGGGATGGACCAATATTGATCCTAGTCATCAACCAAATCTTACAAAGAACCTGAAAAAAATAAAACAAATAAATGATCGCTGGTATCTTAAGCGCGCATTTATTGCTAACATCTGTTAGCCAGCATCACCACTCAATTTTAAAACTAATTCGAAATCTTAAGTTGCCCTTTGAGAAGATAAATCCTGATTAATGATTGGTCCAAGTGTCGGAACTTTCCAAGAGAGATACGAGGGGATGATGCAACCAATTTTGGTTTTCGCTAGTGCGTCCCCGGTTCCAAATTTCCAAGCATTATAAATGCAACAGAAAGATATAGATATCTCTGGTGATGTTTACAGTTTTGGTTTCTGTCCGAGGCTAAGATAAACAAACATAAATTAAGGACACTTGCGTGCGCCATCCCTTTGTCCAATTCGCATGCCGAGTGTAATTAATAATAATATAGTACTTCCACTAAATGGATCTTTTTCTGTGTTCTTATATATATTATGGTACAGCTTAACTGGCAGACAAAAGTAACCGTGAAGTACAAGTGCTCGCATCATCGCCATCATTGAGAAGCACGGAACAACTGAGGAAAACGGAAGATGACTAAGATGATAATCAATGATCATCGTGAGGCCGGGTGTATCTTTCAAATACTAATTATCTATTAGGAAGCTGGTTTTTATATTTCTTCAGCACTAGCTAGCTGGGTGCTATTTCCGTGTATACTCAGTGTCTATAAACTAAAGGTGCTTTTCTAGTTTCCACCCCTCATTGTATAAAAAGGGAGACAGATTGGATTGGTATGTACATGAACAGCTACTTAACTACAACTTTGGGGTCTCAAAAATTAAAGCAGATATATAGCCTATGGAATTGAATGATAATTACCAGAGGAAAGGTCCATGGTCTTCCGAAGAGGATGAATGTTTAAGAGCTCAAGTGATACTTTTGGGTGAAAGGCGTTGGGATTCAATTGCCAAAGCAACTGGTAATTATACTAATAGTAGTAGATCGTCAAAATAAGAAACTCTCCTTAATTTCCTTAACGCTTTAATTTCCTCGTATTAATTAATCTGAAAGCTAGTACTGCAGGCCTGAGAAGGAGTGGGAAGAGTTGCAGGCTTAGATGGTTAAACTATCTCCAACCTAATCTCAAGCGAAGTCCAATAAATCCTGAAGAGGAGAAGATCATTCTTCAACTTCATACAAAATGGGGTAACAAGTGCGTTACTCGAATAGCAGATCATCTTCCCCTTGCTACTTCAGTTTTTTCTTCCAACTAAATTCAATCTGATGTCATGAAAAGGTGGGCAAAAATCGCTAGGAGTTTACCAGGAAGAACAGATAATGAGATCAAAAACTACTGGAGGGCATATTCAAGGAAGAAGAACAACTTCAATTCTGTTCCATTCCACCCAATAAAAGAAGAAGAGGGTCTGGTTTCGCCAACCTGCAGTAGTAGTACAACTACCTATATTATGAACAGTACTGGTGTTTCATGGCAAGATCAAAGATTGATTAGTAATAAAACCTCCGAAGAAATGAGTTGTGGAAGTGTAGCTCACTGTTCTATGGAGTATCCTACAGATGTTATGATGTCGAGTGCAAGCTCGCCGTATGAGAATCATTACTTGCGTTGGTCTTCTTTATTGTTGCCCGATGGTAGTGCAAGTGAGCAGCTACATCAAGCTGGGTTTCGATGGGAGAATGATGATAACAATGGTTTTGAGAACTCAAAATTGAGCCATGCAGAGATTGATACACAGGGACAGGGGTATTGTTGGGACGCTCTTTGGAATTTATGAGTTTCATAATTGTTTATTATAGTTTTGGCTATAGTATTAATTAAGTATTCAGAAAAACTAGCGCACGTAACATTTCCAAAGGAAACAAACACCAACTAGTACTAATTAGGCACTTTATCTTATACTAGTTTAATGTAGGCCTGCGTGCGTCTAATCACAATTCTCTGATCTGTGGTTATTACGAAATAAGGACTCAACGTATAGTCAGCGTATGCTTGTTTTTTCTAATTAAGTTGCTTAATTAGCAAACTTTATCTTTCAAAAGATACAGAACCTCGTATCTACAAACATTATTTTATGTTATTTTTTTGCAACTTAATTCTTAATTTTTTAAAATGCTAATGAAATAAATATATAAATGAACAGATGAATGCATGGAATATAAAGTCCTAGACTACACAAAAATATGAGAGAGAAAATCATATATCATAAAAGGCAAAAAGGGGTAAGTCCGAGCCATTAACAGGGATATAAAATTTATATAAAAGGAGCAACTATCTATTGATTAATGATATTTTAAGTCTGTCAAGAGTATAAGGTCCGAGCTAAGTAGGGAACGATAGACATAGACTACTTGATATATAAGTGACCTTCAATACATTAGAATGTGTGATAGATTTTCAAATCCATGAATATCTCCTTTCCTATAGTGGCATTTTATATTGTTTAGCTTCTCGGGTGGATACTATGATTCCACTTGATCCAATGATTTTCATAGCTAGAAGAGATTGCATGAATGAACTTAAAAAGGATGCATAAATTTCATCTGAAGATGCCAAAAACAACTCTCCTGACAACGTATCGATAATTACTCAACAAACTTTTCCACCTAGGCGAGAGCTTCTCTATACCACGAGAGTTTGTACTAGTTCAGATTCTCCTCCTCTATCACTTCATAATGGCTGCGTTTTCCGATGGTATCACATAAATCTACATCATTTCGGTTAACCGTTAAATCGGTAAAACCGTATCGAAACTGACGGTTAACCGGTCCCGGTTAACCGCTTCTAAATGAACCGGTTATGGTTATTAAATTTGACTAACCGATAATCCGGTTAACCGGCTTTCCGGTTAACCGGTTATGAACACCCCTACTGATGAGGTTTGTTCCGGTGCAGTGTAAGTTCGCCTAGACAGCAATGGTCTGGCCGCACCACCACTACAAAAAAGGGCTATTTCAGCGCCCCTATCTCAGCGGTTGTAGAAAAAACCACCGAGATAGGTTGTCTAAATGATCGAGGTTCAAATTAAGCTCTATTCCGACGGTTGTCAGTAGGAACCGCTGAAATAGATACATTTCATAGTCTATTTTGGCGGTTCCTCCTGATAACCACCGAAATAGACTATTTTCCCGGCCGAATTTTAAAGAAAATTTTAAAAAATTTAATATCTATTTTGGCGGTGCTATTAGAAACCACCGAAATAGATATATTTCATACTCTATTTCGGCGGTTTCTACTAACAACTGCCGAAATAGATAGTCTAATATTACTCCTAGACTTCCTTTCTCCCCCTCACGCTCTCGATCTATCTCTTCTCTCTCTGTTCGAACAACGCGTGACACGGTGATTTATGGCTGAATAATCACCTCCAGCTCTGACCAATGCCTACTGTACCGTCGCCCCCATCTCCCGCTGTCGCCCGCCGTCTCCAGTCGCCCACTGTCGGCCGTTGTCGTCGTCGCCCACCGCTAGAACCGCTAGTGACCCGCTGAAGAAGTAGAAAACACCATAAAATTGTAAGTTCGAATTTCATTGTAAAACTTGTAAATTTGCTGTTATAATGATCTGATTTAGGTTGGAATGTGATTGTGTGTGGAAAATGTGTGTATAACAATGGTGCAAAAGTAGTGTAATTTGTTTTGCACACAAGGTGCTCGATGTAATGCCTGAATCAAAAAATGTATTATTTGTGCCCTTTGCAGCGATAATTTAAGAGCGTTTACGTCTCTCTTATGCTAGATTGGAAACGGGGCTGAAAGCAATTCATTTTGGGTACGAGTAATATACTTTAACTTATCTATTCATTCTCTTCACTCACTATAATTTTGCAAGTCTAACTATGAACAATGAACATACATGTTGTTGCGTTTCTTTTCTATTTTTTTGTTTTTATGTCTTTGCAGAGATATATCAGGAGTGGTACTGCTGCATCTCTTGCACAACCTACCTCTCGCACACCAGCTTCCCCCCTCTCTCTATAAATCCCTAAAAACAAGTAAGTATTTTGACTTCGGCATCTGTTTTAAAAATGCAACGATTTGTTTAAATTAAAATGCTAGTTTATTTTGGGTTTGGAACCTTATAGTTAGGCTATATTAGTTGACAATCATCCCAGTCACGCTCCATTAGGAAATAAACATGTGCAAGCAAATAAAAACCATATTAGATAAACATTTTAGTTTATGTTGGATGATTCTCACACCTGTGATATGTTGCACATATAGTATGGAGCGTAACTGGATGTATGGTGATCGACGGGATCACTTTGACAAGATGGTGAAAGATTTTTACAAAGCGGCAGTGCAGCACAAGGACATGAAAAAGACGGTAAAAATTCCATATCCTTGTGTTGGCTGTGGTGTGGTAAGGAAATATTCAAGCATCAACGTCATACAATTCCATTTGAAGACCCGTGGTTTCATGCCACATTACAAAATGGAAATAAGTTCAAGATAATGCTATAACTACCTACAATCATGATCGCTGTCACTCAAGAACCAAGCAGACCTTTGATACTGTCAATGAATCGAATCGATTCCCAAGTAATTTAGGAGTCAATGTTGACAGTGAGATGACTTACCATGATGAGAGAATGGATGAGATGCTTGATAATGTCAAGGACAATTTTATCGACAGGCCGGATGAGTATCAAAGGTTGTTGGATGCTTCAAGACAGCCTTGTAGCCTACGTGCATTAAGTACACAAAATTGACGGTTGTTCTAAATTTGTTCAACTTGAAAGGGAGATATGGATGGAGTGACAAAGTTTCACGACACTTCTCGAGCTGCTTCATGATATGTTTCCAGATGGAAATGGTCTCCCTACCACCACTTATGAGGCAAGGAAATGGATGTGTCCAATGGGGATTAAGAATAAGAAGATACACGCATGTCCCAACAATTGTGTGTTGTATAGGGGTGATTACGAACACCTAGAAAATTGTCCAAAATGCTCATTGTCTCGATACAAGCTCAAGGATGGTGACTCCTCATCCGCTCTAAAAAAGTCCTCTAGCTAAACTATTGTGGGATATACCGATCATACCTAGTTTCAAAAGGTTGTTTGCCAATCCAAAAGATGCAAAGAACTTATGATGGCACGTAGAGGGTAGAAAAAGTGATGAGAAACTAATACATCCAGTTGATGGGCCTTAGTGAAGAAACATCAACAGACGGTATAAAGAATATTTCAGATATGAAGATAGGAATCTGAGGCTTGGGTTATGTACTGATGGAGTGAACCCGTACGGCACGTTGAGTAGTCAACATAGTACATGGCATGTTTTGCTAGTGATCTACAATTAGCCCTCATGGTTGTGTATGAAACGAAAGTAAGTCATCTTATTGCTCATGATATCTGGTCCCAATCAGCCAGGTAATTACATTGATGTGTATCTTGCCCCACTGATTAATGATATGAAATTATTGTGAAATGAGGGGACCGTGGTGTATGATGCTTACACAAGAGAAAATTTCACGATCAGGGCTTCGTTATTCTATACTGTCAACGACTTCCCTGCATATAGGAACTTATCTGGTTACACGGTGAAAGGAACAGTTGCATGTCCCGTATGCGAGGAAGACACTTGTTCGGACCGTTTAAAACATTGTGGGAAGAATGTTTACATGTGTCATCGACGCCTTCTACCTAAAGATCACCCTTATCGAGTAACGAAGAGAAAACTATTCAATGGTGAGGCCGAGACTCATGTGGCCCGTTTACCTATGACCTTTGAGGAAGTGTATGAAAAGGTTAAGGACATTGTAAATGCATTTGGAAACACATCAAAATCGGCAAAGAACATTTGGAGAAAATGTTCTATCTTTTAGGATCTTCCTTATTGGTGTCATCTGTCTATGAGACACTGTTTAGATATCATGCACATTGTGAAGAATGTTGGTAAGGCAGTGAGTGAGACTTTGCTCAACATACTCGGCATAACAAAAGAAGGATTGAAAGTCAGAAAAGATATGCAAGCCATAGGTGTACGAAAGGAGTTACACCCACAAGAGAATGGGAAATGAATATACATACCTCTTGCATGTTATACGCTCTCAAAGAATGAAAAGATTAGTTTCTACAAATGTCTGCACTCGGTAAAAGTACCATCTGGGTACTCTTCAAACTAGAAGAACAATGTATCGATGAAGGATTTGAAATTGCTAGGCATGAAATCTCACGATTATCATGTACTAATGTTACATCTTCTTCCAGTCACAATCCGAGGGATATTGCCATCTGATGTCAAAAATGTGTTAACCCGTTAATGTTTCATCTTGAACGATGTCTACTGCAAGGCAATTAGACTTAGCCTCTCTTGATGATCTAAAAAGTGAAATTGTTGTCACATTATGTCAACTTGAGATGTATTTTCCACCATCTTTCTTTGACATAATGGTGCATTTAATTGTACACATCGTTCGAGAGATTCAATTCTGTGGTCCGGTCTACTTACAGTACATGTACCCATTTGAATGGTACATTGGTATTCTGAAAAGTAGAATGAAGAATATGTATCGACCAGATGGGAGCATTATTGAAGCGCCAGTGACTAAGGAAGTCACATAATTTGTGACCGATTATTTGACTAAGGCGAAGTCAATTGGTATCCCAAAACCATGACACCACGACAGGTTTAAGGTTAAAGGTGTCATTAGTAGAAAGATTGTGCAAGTTCTGCGTCATCTCATTCATCAAGCACATTTGTTTGTCTTACAACACCTTGAGGCTGTTGAACCTTATTTTGATACCCATATGGCTGAGTTAAGGCAACAAAATCCTACGAAAGACACATTTGGCTGACAAAGGAGCAAAACCGAGTGTTTATCCAATGGTTCAAAGATCATTTGTTAGAACTAGCATCATCAAATCTTGAAGACAAAGGGGAAAAACCTTGAGGATGTCTGGCAGTTGGACTCGAACTAATATTACATCATTTGAGGGGTATGATATTAGTGGGTATACGTACTACAATGTGCACCGAGATGCTGAATCGATAAACCAGAACAATGGGGTAAAAATTGAAGCTGCAGCCACTGAATACCAAAGCAGTAACCGATCTCAACCAGTTAGGTCTCTAGTTGGTATTACGGTGTCATCGAGGACATTTGGGAACTAGACTACCATATTAATCCCTTTCTGTTATTCTGATGCAAATGGGTAGACAACCGACGTGGATACCAAAATGGTGGAGGGCTTACCTTGGTTGATCTTTCATGTGGCGGTTATAAGGATGATCAATTTGTTCTGGGAAAGGATTTCAAACAAGTGTGGTACGTTGAGGATCCGAAAGACTGTAGATGGTTTGTCGTTCTTCCGGGAAGAAGGCCGGTTCTAATTGAAAATGAAAATGAGGATGAAGATGACAATGAGACGGTGAAGGAGACATCTTTGTTTCCTATTGGATTACCGGATTCATTTGATGTCACCAAAAATGACTTGATTTACGCATGATCAGATCATGATTATGGTGTTTGGGTTGAAACTATGAAATGATTTACGTTTTCATGTTAGGTAATGTCGTTAGTAGAATGTAGGTTGTAATGTAATCTTAAATATTATTATTTTTATGTTTTATAGTACTTAATTTATATAATGACTTCATCTAATGGATGACCCCATTGGAGAGTTTCTCACAATTAGGGAAGCTGATACACAACAGAAGACACCTAACAAGCGGGTCACACGAGGTGGGAAGAAAAATAAGAGTAATTAGTTAGTTGTACATGATGCCAAGGCTGGCCCTTCAGAGCAAGCTGACGAGCCAGCAGTTGCCCCACCATGGCCCAAGAAAAAGAGAGGTCCCACACGTTCACTGAAGGCAAACAAAGGCCCTGCTACGAAACCGGCATAATTCAATGAGTACAACCAACCTCACGGAATGTAACACCCCTACCGTTAATCCTACGCTTACCGTCTAGTCGTCCTGTTAATCCTATCAGTTCGCAGCGGAATTACTACTATTACTACGGCGGGTGATACAACGCCACTAACCGCCCATACGGCTAGCTAGGCTTACCCTACTTACCGTAACGGTCTGATGATCATAGTGTACCGAGCTACTAAATTACTTACCAAAATACCACATACCGAATACTTACATCAATGGATCACCGAGTATTTAAGTGTATTCATTTACATCCCAATTCAAACTTCCCAAAAGAATGAGTTTTCTACAAGCTACTCATCTATACCCCAATCCAATACTTCTACTATCCAAAAAGGTGTACCCAACGGTACACCGGCTAACAAAACTTACAGTCGTGTACTACTTAGTACACCAATCATCAATTCATTGTTTACAATAAAAAAGAATTCAAAAGAAACAAGCTCCAACACTTCACGGCATTCATCCTTCTCTTGTATCTGCGTGTAGTAAAAACATCGCCCCTAGGGTCTCCACAAAAGTTGCGCATGAACTCCGCATATACCGCGTGCTAGCTAGGGCACGCCGACTATTTGACGTCCACTAAACATGCGGTTCATTAATTTCATACATACATGCTTTACATACCACATACATGCATTTACAATACATTATGCAATTCAACAGAGCAATACAGTAGCACACACACTTACTTACCTTCACCGTGTTAGTCAAATTACGCATCCGGGTTAATCGGAATGCTATTTACTCTTTTACTCATTTCACTTTACTTTCTCTTACTTGAACTTACTTACTTTCATTTACTTTACTTACTCATTCTTACTTACTTACTTATACTCAAGTTAAGTCGGTATGACCTCCGGCCCTGGGGACTACTCCGTCCCACCTCCGGGATTTACTTGACTCACCAATCCGGGATGCTACCCACTTAAGGGATTTGGGCCGCGGACCAGTTTAAGAGTCAGGAATCGGATCCAACCTCTTGTGTCTCCTCATCCTCACGCGTGGCCGAAACTATATCGGACTTCTACTCATTCCAATTTAATTACCAATTTAAGTTAGATTGGTTAGCTTGTTAGGAATTAGATAGAAGTCCAATCATAACACATTCGGTCACAATGCAATACATCATACATACACTCATTCATAATCATACATACATTTCATGAATTATACAAACTAAGATTTAAAGACAATATACAACACTACATATTCACATGTAAGCATGATAACTCCGATTCGTGCATTTATCTTATTTGGTGATCAATTAGCACACAACACACAAATCAGCGTAACCAAGATAGCATACGGGGCGAGGAATTCATACCGTTCACCGTTGTACGTGTTTCCGAACGTTCCTCCGGTGTCACAAATCAAATCCTATGGTATACATACAATCGAATGATTAACCTACTATCATTAACTCAATTCGATTACTCTTATGTTTCCTAACCCATACTTACTAAGTCTTTACATTCCTATACTTACATTTTATTACTTACTTTCAATTACTTAACGATGGTTTACTTACATATATATGTACATATGTATAGGTGGGTATACATATATATATATATACTAGTTATAAGCTTACAGTTTTTTTTTGTAAGTTTTGGGTCGTCCGACCCAGCGTCCGACCCAAGCCCTGGGTCGGACCGTTCCAGTAGATTCCCGTCTCTGAAATTCTTCCCGTCCGACCCAGCACTATTCCGTCCGACCCATACTCCTCTGGGTGGGACCATTCCAGAATGTTTCGGTTCTGTCCAGGCTGCGTCCGACCCACGTCCGACTCACCCTTTGGGTCGGACGGAGTCAGAAACTTCGACAACAGAAATTTTTTGCCCGTCCGACCCACCTCCGACTCACGGCTCCTGGGTCGGACCATTCCAGAATGATTTACTCTCATTGCTTAAGCCCCGTCCGACCCACGGTCCGATCCAGACTCTGGGTCGGACGGTAGCAGAACATTGCTACAGACCTTATTTTTCTTTCCCAATTTCACCCATTGTTTCCCCAATCTTCCTACATACATCCTAACATGTTTTAGTACTATTTAAACACCCTAAATCATGCTAATTCATTTCTTAATTCATTACACAAATCCTATACTAACTTATACAATAATTCTCCTAGTTTCAATTCAACACTTACACTAGTTCTTCCTAGTTGTGTTTTGCTACAGATTTTAGTTCTAACTCTCTCCAACAATAGCTCCCTCTTCTAATGTCATTTCTAGAGTTCCTAATACATCACAATACATTAACTACCTCTCTCAACCCCTCTAACTATCTCCTTCAAAATCTGTTACAACACATATTATTCACCTAGCTTCTAGTTCACTAAGTGTTCTAATCCTAGGCAAATTTAGCCATAGTCTCCCCTATTTTTACACTCTCACCACATCGTTTCCTCACATCTTATTACCCAATCCACCTTTCAATAGCATCAATATACATAGCTCTCATAATCAAATACCAAACACACAACACTCTTAAAATTCCTGCACTCACTATTTAATTCCCATCTAGTTTGTGACAGTTTTTATATGTCTTTTAAAGCTTCAAACCTCTTGGTTTTGCTTACACATTACACTACCAATACATTACCGTTTCACAATGTAATTTTACTCTTTTAAAATCTGTTACACATACATACATAAGGCTATACAAAAGAGCATAATTACCTTGTTTCC
Organism: Limonium bicolor; assembly: GCA_023374045.1. Classification (NCBI taxonomy): domain Eukaryota; kingdom Viridiplantae; phylum Streptophyta; class Magnoliopsida; order Caryophyllales; family Plumbaginaceae; genus Limonium; species Limonium bicolor. Next base: position 78,829,495 of record CM041777.1, on the reverse strand, counting down.
CTTCCAGTTTCTTTTCTTCTTCTTCCTTGCTTCTTCCTTCTCTCTTTCCACCGATTTCAACTCAAATTCTCTCTAACACTACAACCATTCATATACACCATTTTAATACTAAAACTAACCCTTAATCCTTCTTCCAAGCTTAATGTATATTCTAGGGTTTAGAAGTTTCATTACCTTGCAAGGGAGTAGATGAAGCTTAGAGTAGCTCAAGAGTAAGATTTCCCACTCTCCAACAATGCCAAAATCGGCTAGCATTCAAAGAAGCAAGCAAGGGTTTAGTTTGCAAATTCGTTTTGCCCTTAAGGCTAGAAAAACAATGGAGTTTCAAGAAGATTTTTACCTTAAAAGAACAAGGAGAAGAAGGTGGTTCTAGTGGTGGTCTTGAAGCTCCAAATGGGGCATACCCATGAAAATGAAAATGCTCCTTTTCAGATTTTGAAAAGAGGGAAGTGTTGCTCTTGACGAGAGGATTCCAATGGTGTAGTTTTTATAATTTTTGGAAGAGGTTCAAGGGAGTAACAAGAGGAGAGAAGAGGAAGTTTTGTGTGTTTGTTCAAAACTCCATGGCTGGTCGGCTGAGGAAGAAAGCAACCAGAGAAAAGAGAGGGAGTGAGTACGGTGGGGATAGGAGGGAAAATAAGAGAGTAGGAGAGAGAAAGGTAAAGTGAGGTGAGTGTATTTGCTTTTTATTTCCTTTGTCTTGTTGTAGTGTATTAGCACACATTAATAAGAGAGTGTGAGAGAGTGAGAGAGAGGGCTCCAAAATCGGCCCACACTGCACACACATACACACTCTACTTTTTATTTTAAAAGTGGACACATAAGTTTGAGTTATTTATGTTTCTACCCCACAACTTCCCGTTTTTGACAGTTTTTACTAATTTCTCGTTTTATTGATTTTATTGGTTCTAAGGCTTCACTAATATTTATTAATGATTATTTAGTTGACCAAAATTGTTACGAGTCTATTTGACCCGCTTAAAGTCACGTTTTCCCGGTTACCTCAAAAACGCGCTTTAAGGTTCGTTAGTGATTTTAATCCGTTTTAAGGATCCGTTTTCTTCGAGATTTGTTCCCTCATGATTATTTATACTTAATTAAGCTTCTAAATTATTCATTAGCCTAATTAATCACTATTTTTAATTACGGGGTATTTCAATCTACCCCCCTTAAGAAACTTTGCCCTCAAAGTTGCTCAAGGTTTAATAGTTTATATAGTTCTACTCATTAGGCAACCAATTGCCATAATTCATCTTACTACCACCAATGAGGTGTTTACTTCATTCCACATTGCAAACATACACAGTTCAAGCATCATACACAATTCACCACTTTCAATTCATACCATTCCACAATACAACATTGCAATTCACATTACACATACATCACACACTGTACATACACATCCATACACACAGATTACACATACATACACATACGCTCCGCACTACATGTGCCATACAAAACCTATTACAATACCTACACACTATGCAATGCTTACCCCGAAGCAATGCAAACGCAAAAAGGGCTCTACCCCCCTTAAAAGGGGTACGACCCGTACCCGTATTACTAAATGCTAGACTCTCTAGTCTATGAACAACTGTGGGTACTTAGCCTTCATGGCATCTTCCAATTCCCATGTCGCTTCTTCGACGTCATGGTTTGACCATAGGACCTTCACCATTCGTATAGACTTATGGCGAGTGTCTCTGGTCTTCCTATCCAGGATTCTCATAGGGGTTTCAACATATCGCATAGTCGGCTCAATGGATAATCTCTCGGGCTCTAAGACATGAGAAGGATCAGCGATATACTTCTTGAGTTGTGACACATGAAATACATCATGGACACGCCCCAAGTCCTCAGGTAATGCTAACCTGTAGGCTACGGATCCAACTCTTTCAGTGATAGTGTACGGCCCTACAAACTTCGGGCTTAGCTTGCCCCTCTGACCAAAACGGAATACGCCCTTCATAGGTGAAACTCGCAAGAACACTTGGTCGCCCACGGCGAACTCAAGGTCGCGTCGTCTCACATCCGCATAGGATTTCTGTCTATCTTGGGCTGCCTTCATATTGGCTCGGATTTGTTGCACTTCCGCTTGGACTTGTTCTAGGTACTCCGGTCCTATGATGACCGCTTCGCTTGACTCATCCCAACACAAGGGTGTACGGAAGGGTACCGTATAGAGCTTGGAAAGGCGACATCTTAATCGAGGCATGATAGTTATTGTATGAAAATTCGATAAGATGAAGCTTGTCTAACCAACTCCCCTGAAAGTCCAAGGCACATGCCCGAAGCATGTCCTCCAGTTTCTGGATGGTCCTTTCTGTCTGACCGTCGGTCTGAGGATGGAAGGCGGTACTCAATTTCAATTCTGTACCCAGCGCTTCCCTTGTAGCTCTCCAGTATCTCGAAAGAAATCTGGTGTCGCGGTCAGATACTATTGTTTTCGGGACTCCGTGATGTCTGATAATCTCCTTGTCGAATAGCTCAGCTAGCTTCACTACCTTCCAGGTGTCCTTCATCGGTATGAATCTGGCAACCTTGGTAAGGCGATCGACTACAACCCAGATCATGTTGAGTCCTCCCCTAGCAGGTGGGAGTCCTACAACAAAATCCATGGAGATATCATGGAATTTCCACTCCGGAACTGGCATCGATTGTACCATTCCGCCCGGTCTACGATGTTCGAATTTTACCTTCTGGCATGTTAAGCACCTCAATACATACTCTGTCACATCTGACTTCATTCCAGACCACCAGAAGTACCTCTTCATGTCTTTGTACATCTTGGAGGCTCTTGGATGGACTGACAATGTGGAACTGTGTGACTCTCGCAGGATGCGATCCCTTAGCTCAGCATTGCTTCGGGGGACGCATAGCCTGCCATTCAACCGAATCAAACCATCTTCATGTAGCTTGAAGTCATACTTCTTCTTCTCAAATGTACCATTCTCGATCTTTGTCTGATTTGGTTAGGTAAGGGTCGCTCAACTGAGCGTCTCGCACCTCGTCAACCAAGCTAGAAGAAGCGAGTAGCGAATGGAGCGAGTGTGCTCGACGACTCAGGGTGTCGGCTACAACATTTTCCATCCCTTCCTTATACTGTAAGTCGATGTCGTAATCTGAAAGAAACTCCATCCATCTTCTCTGTCTCAAATTCAGTTCTTTCTGTGTGAATACATACTGTAAGCTCTTATGGTCGGAGTAGATGGTGATGCTTACCCCATAGAGATAGTGTCGCCATATCTTCAAGGCGAAGACAATGGCTCCTAACTCTAAGTCGTGTGTCGGGTAATTCTCCTCATGTTTTTTCAGCTGGCGGGAGGCATAAGCTACAACTTGCCCTGCTGCATGAGTACGCATCCCATTCCTTTGCCCGATGCATCACAATACACCTCAAATCCCTCTGTGCCCTCTGGAAGAGTAAGGATGGGCGCTGAGGTCAATGAGTCCTTTAGGCTCTGAAATGATATTTCGAAATCGTCTGTCCATACAAACGGTGCATCTTTCTTCATCAGTGTCGTCATGGGCTTAGCGACTTTCGAGAAGTCCTTTACAAATCTCCGGTAGTAACCGGCTAGACCAAGAAAGCTCCGAATGTCGGTAACCGTCTTAGGTCTAGGCCATGATCGTACAGCTTCAATCTTAGAAGGGTCAATTGAGATATCTGCGCTCGAGATGACATGACCGAGGAATGATACCTGATCAAGCCAGAACTCGCATTTGGAGAACTTCGCATACAACTGGTTCTCGCGCAGTGTCTCAAGCACTTTCCTCAAATGAATTTCATGTTCTTCTGCTGATTTTGAGTATACAAGGATGTCGTCAATAAATACCACAACTGAAGTGTCCAACTGCTCACTGAATAGTCGATTCATGAGGTCCATGAATTTTGCTGGTGCATTGGACAAACCGAATGGCATCACTGTGAATTTGTAGTGGCCATATCTGGTACGGAATGCCATTTTCTCGATGTCTTGCTCTTTGATTGCAATCTGATGATACCCAGAACGGAGGTCGATCTTGGAGAAGACTGAGGCTCCTTTCAACTGGTCGAATAGGTCGTCGATGCGTGGCAATGGGTATTTATTTTTGACTGTAACCGCATTCAGCTCACGGTAGTCAATACACAGTCGGAGGCTACCGTCCTTCTTCTTCACAAAGAGGACCGGTGCTCCCCAGGGTGATACGCTCGGGCGTATAAACCCTTTGTCGAGTAACGTAACTGCTCTTTCAGTTCGGTCATTTCAGCAGGTGCCATGCTGTACGGTGCCCTAGCAATGGGACCGGTACCTGGCAAAAGATCAATTTCAAATTCCACTACTCTCGGTGGTGGCATGCCGGGTAGCTCCTTAGGGAATACATCGGGAAATTCGGATACAACCGGTACATCATCACTAAACTCTGGATCTCTCTCCAGGTCTTGTACATAGCACAGATATACTTCGTGGCCCTTTCTGAGCTCCCGGTACATAGCCATAGCAGATATGAGTGTGGTCGAAGGCTCTCTCGGTCTCTGGCGGTAAGATACGGTAACCCCAGAAGGACTCTTGAGCAGCAAACGATGCTCGGCGCAGAGGATTCTACCCTTGTGCCGCTCCAACCAATTCATTCCGATGATTAAGTCAAATCCCAATCCATTAAACTCTATGAAGGAAATGGGAAACGCTTCGTTTTTGATTTCGATGGTGGCTGATTGATAGTATTTGGTGCACTTTACTCGCTCCTCGATGTGGAGAGTAACCATGAAGTTAGGCAGCTCATCCGCATCTAGCTTCAACCTCTTCACAAAAGATGGCGATATGAAAGTGTGAGAGGCGCCGGAGTCGAATAACACATTGGCATCAATGTCGTTCACTGGGAAGGTTCCCGTTAGAATGGTGCCGCTTCTGCCGGCTTGTGCTTCGGTGAGGATGCTCAGGTTACCTTCGGTACCGAGTCCACAACCTATTGGATTCACAAGTGGTTAAGTATTGATGGTGGACACAGTGGAAATAAATCAACACTGCTCTTTATTGATAAACCAACCATCATACATACCGTGTCTCTAATACACGTTACTAATAGGTTACATGATACTATGAATTAAATACTTCCTAAAGGTAAGGTTCAGGTGTCCTGGTTTCATGTGTGTGGCATTGATTATTGCCGGCGGTGCCGTATTCAACTTGATCTTGTTGATCGTGATACAGCATCCTAGAGTTTCCACCCATGATGAGGACATCTCCTGATCTCAATACCAATTTCTCTGTGAGGTCCAAACGCTTCTGCTCGCTATACATAAAGATGGCGTCATCACCAATGGACCAAGACACTACGGGCACTCCTCTCAAGAGATTCCGCTGTCTGTCCTTGTCTTGGTGTAACCCAAGTCGTCCTTCTTTCTCATAGAAGTTGACGATATAGAGGTCCGCTTCCAGTGCGGGGATCGGATCATGTTCACATTGTTGTGCAAGTTCTACTGCTTGTGTGACGATGTTTGAAACTCTGGTGGTATTGTCGGTGGCGTTGCTCCATCTTGTGTTCGTGTCTCCTGGTATGTCTTGGTATAAGGATTCCAATCCTTTCCCAAGCACATCATCTTCAGTTTCATCTTCGCTCCACCGGGGAATTCGGGTGTGTAAAATCCACCTTGACCCGTTCCTAGCTCGTTGCATCGTCGGATGATTGAGATTTGTGCTTCGGGTGTCAGGTATCCCCTTAATAAGATCATACCTGGTCGGATGACTTGACATTGTTCATTGGTGTAGTAGTGGTTGGTGATGTCGATCTCTTCTTGATTCAGGTTTACCGGTATCGGATAACAGATACTAAAGTTGCCTACGGTTACAATTTCATCTATGGTGAGTACTAGTTTCAACTACTTCATTTCATGCTCGTTACATATTCCAATTCATTCAATCATGCATTCATTCGAACAGTTACTCTACTACTTAGTCATGTTGCTTAAGGATTAAAGGTTTGGATAATTACCTGGGCCGGACTTAGAAGGACCCGTCACGGTCAATCACATGCAGACAGGCTGCCTCTGAGGTGCACCCCTTGGAGGACCCCGGGATCCCTGTCCCTGTGGTGCCTGCTGGGTCGGTGCATCGCCAGATGCAACCTCCTTGCCTTCCCTCTGCTTGTAGCTTTGGAAGTTCCCTTTTGGTTTGGCATTCTCTGGGCATCTATTGGCTGTATGTCCCGGTTTCTAGCAATTGTAGCACTTGATTTCTCTCCCATAGCAGTCCTTGTCGGGATGGTCTTGGTTGCATTTCCTGCACACATAGGTGCGGCCGTCGGAGAAGGTTTTGGTGAAACCGGAGCCAGAACCTGAGGTTTAGAGGGTTAGCACATGTGTGCGTGGATAACTAGATATGATACTTATACGAATACGAATTTGGATTAGAAGTTTACCCTTAGGTGGGTGTGATCTCAGTGGCTTTGCAGCCACCGGTGCAGAAGAACCTAGTTGAAGCAGCTCAACCGGTTTGCCCTGCTCAGCATGGGCACTGCTCTCACTTGGGAATTTCTTTTGGGATTGCTGGAAGAAATTACCCATCTTCTTTTTCCAGCTTTTACCCTGGTTCTGCTCCTCGCCATTGGTGTTCTTGTTGTTGGCTTTGCGCTTCAGCGCGGTCTCTTCATCCCTTAATTGGCAAGTGATCTCAACACGAGATGCCGCGTGATAACCTCCTAAAATTTCAGGTATTAGCCGGGATTCTTATTTAAGGAAGATAAAGAAAAGATTCAAGAATTTCAAGGAATTTAAGGAATTGAAATGGTACTAAGGGTTAACCGATATTTACCTGAAGGGAGGTAAATCTAGTGTAGCTCATACCGTACCGCAGGCGATGGCTCAGACCGCCATAGAAGCGATCGCCAACACCTGGCCGGTGTACCCAAGGTCGGGTAGAAGACGGAGAATGGAGGTAAAGGTGCGGTAGTACTCATCCACAGACATCTTGTCTGTCATCCTCAAGGCATCCAGCTCTAAGCCTTTTCTTAGTCTTTACGTGCTCCGGATAGTACTTGGATCGGAGGAGAGAGGCAAAGGACTCCCAATCAAAGGTGGGGTCATTGACATGCTCTTGCTTGATTAGCTTCCACCAATCCATGGTTGCATCTTTTAGATAGTAGGCTGCAACTCTAACTCGAACTCCAGCAGGAGCTTCGAGGGTTTCGAACGCCGTCTCCATCTCGGAGATATAGGCTTCTAGCTTAGCCGGATCACTCTCGCCCCTAAAGCGGGGGCGGAGTTCCGCTACAGCTTTACCAGTTGGCTTCTCTGGGTGGAGGGGAGGGATTGGTCCCGCTTGTGTCTGCTGATTTTGTTGAGTTTGTTGCATCGCAGTGATTACTTGTGGTAGCATCTGCGTACGTGGCAGCGACGATCTCAGCTATCGTCTGCGTGCCCGGTCCATCGTTGGTCCCTCGGCGACCTGGACTCTTCCTGACATCTGAATATTTAACATTCGCATTAGGTTGTGACATACGACAAGGTCTTGAATTTAAGCAAAGGTATCGTTCATAAGAACGTCAAGGGTATCCGTTGTTAACAACGGTAGTCCCTAGTTAGGTTCCTAGTATCCACCTTAAGACGGTTGAAATCCTAACTCGGTAATCTCTATGCTCGGTAACGATGGACATCAGAGCGTAACTCCGTCTGATACCACTTTTTGTAACACCCCTACCGTTAATCCTACACCTTACCGTCTAGTCGTCCTGTTATCCTATCAGTTCGCAGCGGAATTAATACTATTATACGGCGGGGTGATAAACGCCGCTAACCGCCCATACGGCTAGCTAGGCTTACCCTACTTACAGTAACGGTCTGATGATCATAGTGTACCGAGCACTAAATTACTTACCAAATACCACATACCGAATACTTACATCAATGGATCACCGAGTATTTAAGTGTATTCATTTACATCTCAATTCAAACTTCCCAAAAGAATGAGTTTTCTACAAGCTACTCATCTATACCCCAATCCATACTTCTACTATCCAAAAGGTGTACCCCATGGTACACCGGCTAAACAAAACTTAAGCCGTGTACTACTTAGTACACCAATCATCAATTCATTGTTTACAATAAAAAAGAATTCAAAAGAAACAAGCTCCAACACTTCACGGCATTCATCCTTCTCTTGTACCTGCGTGTAGTAAAAACATCGCCCCTAGGGGCTCAGCAAAAGCTGCGCATGAACTCCGCATATACCGCGTGCTAGCTAGGGCACGCCGACTATTTGACGTCCACTAAACATGCGGTTCATTAATTTCATACATACATGCTTTATATACCACATACATGCATTTACAATACATTATGCAATTCAACAGAGCAATACAGTAGCACACACACTTACTTACCTTCACCGTGTTAGTCAAATTACGCATCCGGGTTAATCGGAATGCTATTTACTCTTTTACTCATTTCACTTTACTTTCTCTTACTTGAAACTTACTTTCATTTACTTTACTTACTCATTCTTACTTACTTACTTATACTCAAGTTAAGTCGGTATGACCTCCGGCCCTGGGGACTACTCCGTCCCACCTCCAGGATTTACTTGACTCACCAATCCGGGATGCTACCCACTTAAGGGATTTGGGCCGCGGACCAGTTTAAGAGTCAGGAATCGGATCCAACCTCTTGTGTCTCCTCATCCTCACGCGTGGCCGAAACTATATCGGACTTCTACTCATTCCAATTTAATTACCAATTTAAGTTAGATTGGTTAGCTTGTTAGGAATTAGATAGAAGTCCAATCATAACACATTCGGTCACAATGCAATACATCATACATACACTCATTCATAATCATACATACATTTCATGAATTATACAAACTAAGATTTAAAGACAATATACAACACTACATATTCACATGTAAGCATGATAACTCCGATTCGTGCATTTATCTTATTTGGTGATCAATTAGCACACAACACACAAATCAGCGTAACCAAGATAGCATACGGGGCATGAGGAATTCATACCGTTCACCGTTGTACGTGTTTCCGAACGTTCCTCCGGTGTCACAAATCAAATCCTATGGTATACATACAATCGAATGATTAACCTACTATCATTAACTCAATTCGATTACTCTTACGTTTCCTAACCCATACTTACTAAGTCTTTACATTCCTATACTTACATTTTATTTACTTACTTTCAATTACTTAACGATGGTTTACTTACATATATATGTACATATGTATAGGTGGGTATACATATATATACTAGTTATAAGCTTACAGTTTTTTTTGTAAGTTTTGGGTCGTCCGACCCAGCGTCCGACCCAAGCCCTGGGTCGGACCGTTCCAGTAGATTCCCGTCTCTGAAATTCTTCCCGTCCGACCCAGCACTATTCCGTCCAACCCATACTCCTCTGGGTCGGACCATTTCAGAATGTTTCGGTTCTGTTGTCCAGGCTGCGTCTGACCCACGTCCGACTCACCCTCTGGGTCGGACGGAGTCAGAAACTTCGACAACAGAAATTTTTTGCCTATCCGACCCACGTCCGACTCACGGCTCCTGGGTCGGACCATTCCAGAATGATTTACTCTCGTTGCTTAAGCCCCGTCCGACCCACGGTCCGATCCAGACTCTGGGTCGGACGGTAGCAGAACATTGCTACAGACCTTATTTTTCTTTCCCAATTTCACCCATTGTTTCCCCAATCTTCCTACATACATCCTAACATGTTTTAGTACTATTTAAACACCCTAAATCATGCTAATTCATTTCTTAATTCATTACACAAATCCTATACTAACTTATACAAATAATTCTCCTAGTTTCAATTCAACACTTACACTAGTTCTTCCTAGTTTGTTTTGCTACAGATTTTAGTTCTAACTCTCTCCAACAATAGCTCCCTCTTCTAATGTCATTTCTAGAGTTCCTAATACATCACAATACATTAACTACCTCTCTCAACTACCCTCTAACTATCTCCTTCAAAATCTGTTACAACACATATTATTCACCTAGCTTCTAGTTCACTAAGTGTTCTAATCCTAGGCAAATTTTGCCATAGTCTCCCCTATATTTTTACACTCTCACCACATCGTTTCCTCACATCTTATTACCCAATCCACCTGCTTTCAATAGCATCAATATACATAGCTCTCATAATCAAATACCAAACACACAACACTCTTAAAATTCCTGCACTCACTATTTAATTCCCATCTAGTTTGTGACAGTTTTTATATGTCTTTTAAAGCTTCAAACCTCTTGGTTTTGCTTACACATTACACTACCAATACATTACCGTTTCACAATGTAATTTTACTCTTTTAAAATCTGTTACACATACATACATAAGGCTACACAAAAGAGCACAATTACCTTGTTTCCCTTCTAGTTTCTTTTCTTCTTCTTCCTTGCTTCTTCCTTCTCTCTTTCCACCGATTTCAACTCAAATTCTCTCTAACACTACAACCATTCATATACACCATTTTAATACTAAAACTAACCCTTAATCCTTCTTCCAAGCTTAATGTATATTCTAGGGTTTAGAAGTTTCATTACCTTGCAAGGGAGTAGATGAAGCTTAGAGTAGCTCAAGAGTAAGATTTCCCACTCTCCAACAATGCCAAAATCGGCTAGCATTCAAAGAAGCAAGCAAGGGTTTAGTTTGCAAATTCGTTTTGCCCTTAAGGCTAGAAAAACAATGGAGTTTCAAGAAGATTTTTACCTTAAAAGAACAAGGAGAAGAAGGTGGTTCTAGTGGTGGTCTTGAAGCTCCAAATGGGGCATACCCATGAAAACGAAAATGCTCCTTTTCAGATTTTGAAAAGAGGGAAGTGTTGCTCTTGACGAGAGGATTCCAATGGTGTAGTTTTTATAATTTTTGGAAGAGGTTCAAGGGAGTAACAAGAGGAGAGAAGAGGAAGTTTTGTGTGTTTGTTCAAAACTCCATGGCTGGTCGGCTGAGGAAGAAAGCAACCAGAGAAAAGAGAGGGAGTGAGTACGGTGGGGATAGGAGGGAAAATAAGAGAGTAGGAGAGAGAGAGGTAAAGTGAGGTGAGTGTATTTGCTTTTTATTTCCTTTGTCTTGTAGTGTATTAGCACACATTAATAAGAGAGTGTGAGAGAGTGAGAGAGAGGGCTCCAAAATCGGCCCACACTGCACACACATACACACTCTACTTTTTATTTTAAAAGTGGACACATAAGTTTGAGTTATTTATGTTTCTACCCCATAACTTCCCGTTTTTGACAGTTTTTACTAATTTCTCGTTTTATTGATTTTATTGGTTCTAAGGCTTCACTAATATTTATTAATGATTATTTAGTTGACCAAAATTGTTACGAGTCTATTTGACCCGCTTAAAGTCACGTTTTCCCGGTTACCTCGAAAAACGCGCTTTAAGGTTCGTTAGTGATTTTAATCCGTTTTAAGGATCCGTTTTCTTCGGGATTTGTTCCCTCATGATTATTTATACTTAATTAAGCTTCTAAATTATTCATTAGCCTAATTAATCACTATTTTTAATTACGGGGTATTTCACGGAAATTGGAAGAATGACTTCACCCCTCACTATGTCCATTTGGTGAAGACATACTGCAACATAAACCACATCTTGAAGCAAGTGTCTCAAGCATTAAAGGATACCATGTTTGAGCGTCTTTAGGTAAATTTATATGTTATTAGTATGTGGTTATAAAATAATAGAATATTTATGTATTTGTTACTAACTGACTAATCATGTATGTAGGCTCGTTTCTCCATGAATCCCAATCTTAAAAAGGATGTGCTATCATAGATGTCAAAGCAGTTCCGGAAGCATAAAAATAAGGTAGCTGACAAGTTCATTCATAGGATGTCTGCTCCCTAAGATCCAGATGTTGTAGATCATGATGTCAACGGTGAGATGCCACCATGGGAGAAGTACGAAGGCATCACCGAAGAGCAATGAACGTAGTTTGTTGATTATCATCACACGCCGAGTACCTGGTGCATTTTATTGTCATATTTGTATATGTTATGCTCTCCTATACGTTCCTGTGGTTAATTTCACTGAACATAGTCATATTAATTTATGCAGACTCTTTGTGAGAAACAACAAGCAAATGCTATCACTCAGGTGGTAAAAGTATTGCCCAACGTGTACTAGAATGGGAGCAAAATGGTTATCTGCCAACGGATGGCTCATTGGATGTTAGCGGCAGAAGAATGAAAGTCTGGGAGTTAAGCCACATTCTGAAAAACTTGACTCCTGAAAATCCTCAATATAATGATGTCTCCAGAGCAGTTATTGCTCAAATGGTAAGTATTTAAATTCAAAGACATAACATGTTCATTTTTACTAACCCAGGGCACTTGAACTTCAGAATGGAATGATGACCCTCTTACACGCGCTCTTGGAAAAAAGGATCATCTAGGTCGTGTCATTGGTTTTGGTGGGCACGCTGGTATCCGCCAAGCATTTGGCGTTCCTAATTCTAGAAAAGGGACACAAGGGAGGATGATCAGCTTCGAGGAGCACCTGAGAGTGATATCTGATCAGATAAAGCAGAGGATTTACTAGAGTGTTGACGAGTGGATCTCTCAGGATATGTCTAGGTATTGATCATATAGGCCTAGAAGCCAAGAGGTTTCTCGACCACTAGCTGAGTCACCCATTCAAGAGCATAATACACAAGTATATGGACGTAGTGTCCAATCGGCTGAGCCATTTCTCTATGTATCTCTGCAGGTTAGTCCAACATTTAAATAAAAAATATGAGGTTCAAGATTTATCACTAGATCACTAATCTCATCGTAGAACTAGGATTTCACAATTTCCATCTAAACAAATTCCATATAACATACAGGCACCATGTGAGTGCATGTTGTTTTTACAATATGGAGATTAAGAGGTCATGGTGCATGGGTAAACTTTTCCCCTTAACTCCAAATGATATTGTGCATGGTGAACCACTCCGACAATACCATGCACGGGTACTTCTAGACGACTTTGTTGTAGAGCATGGTGATATCTGTTTATCGGTGCCTATCCCATAAGGACCTACACTATGTTCTGCATAAACTACGTCAGTACAGTGGCCAATTCGATTGCTCAAACTCTCTGGGCAGGTAAGTACTGTTAATCATTGCTCTAAAACTATTCATATACCACCTTGCATCCATATACTTAATTACTTAATATATTAGGAAATGACCCAACCAAAAGCAGATAAGGGATAAGGAAAAAGAATTACTGCACCAGTTCAATTGAAGGCATCCACTAATTTCGTGGTTAGACCTGATTTGGTGGAGCGAAGGATATTGGTTGCTTGTCAACTAATGTGAAGCTTCTACACTCGGTGTTGCTGCTGACGTCACCTCACTATTATTCGATCATTGTGGAGGATGACTAGGCCATATTTCACTATCAAGCTACCGCAGGAGATGCACATCGATTTGAGATATATATGTCCGATTTCACATAGGTATTCACGAGGGATTGGTTAAATGTGTCGATCATCAAGTCAGCCGTCATGTGAGTGACTACTACCTTTTATAATTTGAACGCATTGATCGATGTTTGAATAAAAAGTAAATAACTGATGTTATTGTCTTTATGGTGCAGACATGTGCATAATAAGGTGCTCAAAGTCTACCAAAATGACAATTTAGGATTCATGTGTCATGCTATGTGCTACGAAACCACTATGGCAAGTGACATTCAAGGCCTTATGCAATGTACGATAGATGCCAACTTTCAATGAGCAAACAAGTCATTTATTATGCCGTCATATCATCAGAGTATGCTATTTGACTATTTCCCTTAGTATAATCTATTTATAAATTGTGATAGTTGTTTAATGATTTCAATATATTATTGTAATTTGTGAACAGTGAACACTGGTCATTGCTTGTGTTGGTGATGAAGCATCCAAGAATCTTACCATTTGAGTCACTTGGTACGAGTGCCAAGAAATCGAGGATTTCCACAACGATATTCAGGTGAGTTTGTTATCTTAAACAACATTTGTTATTACTTCACAATATTGTTTCAAAACTTCAGATGTAACTACGTGTATTTAAAACTATATGTTTGATGTATATAGTTCCACGAGAGCTGCATTCATGTCAGTGTAAAGACAAATGAAGAATAGTGTCCCTTCAAACCTAGTCAAGGTATTCTAAATTACTAAATTTGTGCGATAATGTCAACATTAGTTTATAATTGTGAATATATGTGTATGTATAGTTCCCGGTGCAACCTGGGGGTTCGGAATGTGGATACTATGTCATGTATTTATGCATGACATAGTAGCAACATCATCCCTTTTAACAGAATACTCGTTAGACATGGTATATAACATTCTTTGAAAGTTTTAGTTTAACTCTTTACATGTTGTTAGACTTGAAGTTTTTAAATTAATATTCATTTTATTTTTTTCAAGGCTTACAAACAATTGCTCTAAGGCGGTGAATATGAAGATACTCAAATAGTTGAGATGCTTAAGGAATGGTCGGAGTTCCTCTGCACAAATTTGATCACTTGTTGATGATGGATTTGATTTGAGTACTTTTTCGATAATGTAATTGCAATTATTTGCATTTTTGGATGGTGTATTGGTATATTTGAAGTGTACTTTGGTTATTCTTTGTTATGCAAGTGTTTTTTTGTGTTTGTTGGTTCGTTTACTCTCAAATTATGGCGCGTTGTTGATATTGGGCGCTTTTAGAACTTTGTGAATGTGTATTGCAGCGCCCCATTGTGGGGGCAGCTATATTATACCATAATACAGGTCTGATTAAATCATTTGGGGCGTTATTGTGAATATATAAGCTAGAATGAAAAAAAAAAAAAAAAGAAGAGGGGGGGGGGGGGCTATTTCAGCGGTTTTAAGCTTATAACCGCCAAAATAGATAGGAAAGTAAGTTCCTATCTAGGTAGTTTTTAGCTTATAACTGCCGAGATAGATCCTGGGTCCGTCCCTGGGCCGGTCCCTTGGTTGGCCAATGCCAGAATGTATTCTAGCACTGAACGACCCAGGGATCGACCTATGATCTATGGTCGGTTGGTCCCAGAATACATTCTGGTATTGATCGACCAAGGGACTGGCCCAGGGACCAACCCAAGATCTACTTCATACTAATCTTTTTGCTAGTCGCTTCTGGTTATACAAGCATCGTCCAACTTCAGATGCTAGCTTTGTCTCAACACAAGGCTGAACAATTCTGTCCAAGACTAGAACTGAGGTTTTTGCTGGGAAGAAATAAAGGAATTATGGAACACTCTACAAACGGCAATTCATATCAGTCTTACCACTTATGATGTACCATATGTTGCACGAGATTATACAAATCGTTCTTCATGTTGTATCTCTGGATGATGTCACATCTAGACCTCTGGATCATAATCATGATTGGATCCACAACTATCTCTAAGATGGGTCTTGGACTAAATGATGATCAATGCATTGTTAAACAACCATTAAAGGTTTAAAGTGTGTCTTCACAACCCTTAGAGCTTATGGTCTGTCTACCTAAGCAAATGAAGGAATTTGCAGAAGTTGTTCTTGAAGGCCTAACCTAGATTGTCACACACTTGGTCATATGGTATTCTTGAAGTATGTGTGATCTTTTGCCCTTTTGCCTTGTTGCCTTTAATTTCGATAGCCAGCTTCCTAGTCAACCTTAGCCTGACCCTGTCACACTTTCAAGCCTATTCATTGCCTTTTCTACGGACTGTCTATCCTTATGTTATGTGTTCTTATGAATGAATTTGTTTAAAATGCCACTTTAATGATCTTGCATGCTATTTTACACTTTGTGAGATAAACTTTTTAGTACCATTTTTTGATTTCATAAAAGGGGGAAATATGGTAGATAATTTGAATGTGTCCTTGATTAACCAAATCTCACATCAAGTGCTACAAGGTTTTAACATCTTTAGGGGAATGCATATCTTGAGAGGGAATGCCACATTATCTCACCATAGAGGCTTGCTCACATCAAAAAAGGGGAAAATTGTAAATATATATTTACAATAGGTATTTGATGTGGCAAAGGTGCCAGCCTGAGTCTCACCAGAAATATCTCAACAACCTTTACACCAGCTTCAGTAAAAGATCTTAACAGATTCTTTAGTCAGCATTATTTTCATGAGGAACTAATTAAATAGGAAAAAGAATATTGATCAGCATTATATTTGGAGATATTTTGGGATCTTTTATTTGTTATTTATAGAGATTTTTTGTAGATATCTAGGAAGTTGTTAGCTGCCTTCAAGGTAGCATAAATGTACAGCAAAAACATCAGAAAAGGTGAGACTTTCACCATAAAAATATAGTCTTTGTGAGAAAAAAGAGTTGATTGATAGTGATCAACATTTTGTCTAGAATTAGATGTGTGACTGATTGTTCAAAGTGATTGAAGGTATCAGGTGAGGAGTTTTCAAGCTATTAATAAAGATTTGTAGCAGATTTTTTCTTTTGAACACTTTCTATCTCGCTCTTCTTCATTTCTGTTCTTTATCAGTCTTGTACTGAGTCTTCCGATTCTTTACATTACGAACTTTCAGCAAGGCTTTCGAAGCACATGAGTTCACATAGGTTCCGTTTTGGGTGAACATTATCATTGTCCCTAGAGCATATTGCGATGTTGAATTTGCAAAGAAAGCAGCTAGGAAGTTAGGTAGATTTGCGGGTGTCATTAAAGATGTGGCCTCCTCTGGATACAAGTTCCTGCGCATCAAGGTTCCCATCAATATCCAGCTCCCTCTAATGTGTTTTCTTTCTATTTCTCTTTATGGGAAGGACCCAGTCTTCACTATTATCTACGATGACATGCCTACAAGTTTATTGATTGTGCGGCTTATTTTTGCATGTTACTGCAAATTGCCCGAATAGGTCAGCTCTTGTGGAAGAGGATGCCCTTTATAATATGTGGCTCAATACTCTTTTGGAAGTGGATATGCCTTATGGTTAGTGTCTTGTGGCTTTATACGTGTGGGGTGGTGGCTGACTTGCTGGGGAAAAGTGAGTCGACGTTAACAGAAGGGAATGACACGGTAATGGTTTTAATGCATAGCGTTGATATGGAAGTAGAGCTAGGAGAGTGACCCCCTCCCCCCATTGGAAGCTATGCATATTGACAAGGCTGGTCCTTCTCAAAGTGTGAGGATGTGAAAGTTTGAGCATGTGTTGGCTGATGCTTCAAGGGAGGAAGGTTGAGATTTGAGATTCTTAGAAGCTAATAGGAAAGGTAACAAAAACCAATTGTTAGTATTTATTCGAACAATCTGGTGGGTGGAAGTGATGGTCAACAAAGCTTAGGTTCAAACGTGACTTTGTTATCAAGGAAAATAAGCATTGAGATCCCTAATTGCATGGAAATGACACTACCCATGCAATTAGCAATTTTTGAAACCTTTGGGTCAGTCCGGTGTCTTCTTTAATTAGATATGCGGTTATGTACAATTTCTTCTTCTCTAGTGTTCGTGTTTTTGCTTATCTTAATCAGGTTTGATCCATATTTTGTATCCGGGATGGATCTTAGCAGAATAGGTATTGTTGTCCTCTTTTGGGTAGGTAAATGCAGTCGGGGGATCAATTATCTTTTACGGGTCGTTTGGTACAGAGACATAGAATAGAAATTCTTGGAATTTGAGATGTGCCCATATTTGGTTGTTAGAATTATAATTCTAAGAATTATCAAAATTCCAAAAAAGTGGTCACTCGTTGAGAATATTATTCCCTCTGTTATGGGTGGGAATTGCTATTCCAAAAAAATTCCCGTTCACCTCCGCGTCCACTATGTTGCTAAATTACAAGTTAATATCCCCTTGGCCTATTTATTTACAAAATTATCACCTTCCAAATCGGAACTAAAATTTCTCTCTCATTCATTCTTCTCTTTCGTCACCTGCTTCTCCTCTTTTCTCTCGTTCAGATATCTCGCTCATATCGCCCTCCTTCCCTATCTTCTTCTCTTTCCCATCTCCATCTACACGTTATATATTACATTTCACCTCCTTCCTCTCACCACTCATCTCACTTCCCATCACTCATCTCCTTTCTGGCCGCTCATCTCTCTCTTTTTATCATTTTTTTCTGTTTGGCAAGTTGAAGTTATCAGTCAAGTTAAAGCGACAGAGCTCTGACTTGTTGGTGTCAATCGTCTTCACTCCAGTAGAAGGTAAAATATCAGACCCTTCTTTTTATAAGTAAATACATACACAACCTACAGATTTGGTACTGGGTATTTTTGAGTTCACCGTCAATGCTCTGGACAGTAAAATACCCAGTGTTTACTCAAGGTTGGCCGGAAGATCTGATGGGTATTCACCAAGAATTTTTATTCAATAAATTAGGGTTGCTTCTGTAAATTTCGGTAGAAATAGTAGTATTTTTTCTCATCTTAGATATGATTCAACTCACTGGCCATTTTTTGAACGAAAAGAAAGCAATGGATGTAACCTTCCATTAAACCAGAATAAATAAGGCCGTGAGTTCACCATCACTGCTTCATGTACATGATTATCTACATTTAGTGCAAAAGAAAAGAAACTATTTAATCTGCTACCGTGTTGGTGTGTTAATGCATTCATTTGAGAAGCTGTTTGTACATGCTGAAAAGATGGAAAAATATTCTCTTTTGTGATGGAATGGGTTTCTGCTCTGCTCAGAACCATCATCCCCAGATAATTTTTCTTTTATATCCACTCGATTATCCAGTTTGTTTCTCCGGGACTACCTGTTGTGTCAAGCTCATCTATGTCTGTTATATTGCCCCAAAAAATCCCACAATATGTAGTGTACATCTATACGCTGCACTATTCTATTTACTTGCTTGAAATTTTGGTTGCTGGTTTTGCCGTGGATTTGTTTGATGAGTGATGATGAATCTAGTTAATTTATTGCTTTGATGAGTGATGATGAATCTAGTTAATTTATTGCTTTTAACTTTGTGGTGTTCAAACTCCAGACAAGTAGATAAATGCCGGATTTGAATTGCAGATCATATATGGATGAAACTAATATTATGCTCAGAGTAATTGGTGCAAAGTTGTTTACCACATAGAACAAATGATATATAATTTATGTAGTGAACTTCTAAATTTTCATTCAACATATAATATATAGGAAAATTATGTTGCTCGCTTCTAACATTTCAAAGAGAAAGATGCTTAGTCAACATTGTTTATTTTTTCTGTGTCAGAATGTGAACTTATGATCCTTTGTTTATATTTTACTTGGTTTTATAATGCAGTGATGGACTCAATGATTCAAAACAAAAAGATGCATAAACTAGTATTGATTGTACAATTGTGGATGTGTTGGTGTTTTTAATTAGTAACTCTGTGTTACATACACAGCAATCTGAAGTCTGAAGAGTGCCGAAGAAAGAAGATCACGTTTTGATAGATTTTCTGTTGGAGAGTTTTTAGGAGAGTATCAAGCTGCCATTCTGCTATAATAAAATCCTAACGGATTTTATATATCTTGTGATAAAACTTATCTTCTTTTATCGTCTTAGGGTTTAGCCTTAATATCATTGAGAGTATATAAGTGATATTGCTGGTTGTAGCAAGATTACGTTTTTAGAGAAAAGAGAAAACAGAAACTGAGAGAGAAGTCTCGTGAGTACTGGTAAAATCACTAGAGGGAGAGACGTTCTAGTTTTAATTACGTGCAAGTACATGGAGAGCTTGTTCTCCTTGTGCGATTAGGTTGTATCATATTGATACGTGTTAATGGAGTGAGGTTCCACGTGATTCAAGTTTCTGTTTTCATCGTTAACTCTTTCTGGGTTGTTTAGTTCATAGTCAGTCTATTACTCACATTCATTGTACGCTTTGAGTAACTACCTCACAACGAATAACCACTGCAAGAACCTACAGTTGGTATCAGAGCAAGGTTCCCTTTCTTTTTCCTCATCAGAAAAATTAGAAGAGAAATCTTCCAATGGAGATCGACATGGGTTCTTATAACGTCAAAGCACCAAAGCTTACAAAGTTCAATTATGCATGTTGGTGTGAACAGATGGGACATCAACTGATGTCAATTGACTATGATCTGTGGACAGTCGTGACAGAAGGCGATCTGGTTCCTCAAGTTACAGAAGAAGGAGTGACCAAGCCGAAGGAAAAGAAGGATTGGAATGAAAACGACAAGAAGCTACTCAGCAAGAACAAACAGGCACTGAGAGTGATAGTGTCTTCGCTAACGGAGGGAGACCAACAAAAAGTGCTAGGTATACAGACCGCTAAAGATGTTTGGAGTTTCCTTAAGGTAGCCTATGAAGGAACTGATTCGATCAGAAAGGCAAAAGGAAAACAGTACAGGCGGCAGTTTGACAATTTCAGGATGCTGGATGGTGAGTCTATTACTCAGACTCTTGAGAAGTTTGACAAGATCTTAAGTGACATGAAGACTGTGGGTGTTACACTGGATAATAGCGCCATAAACGAGAGGTGTCTTGACAGTCTTGGGAAAGATTGGTTGCACTACACTACCTTGCTGGAAACAACCAAGGACTTATCAAAAATGTCACTTGAAGAGTTAGGATCTGAGTTAATGGTCTATGAGGGAAAGATGAAAGGTACAGCGTCTTCTTCTTCTGCAGGAAAAGACCTAGCTTTAAAAGCACGCAAAAAGACGGCAGAATCAGATGAAGATGAGATAGATGAAGAAGAGGAGATTACCATGATAGCCAACGGCATACGGAGAATTTTCGGAGGACGAAGAGGTCAGAATGCAAAGTTCAACCGTAACAATTCGAAAAGGGGACCTATAATCTGTTTCAGGTGCAACAAACCTGGACATGAGGTCAAGAATTGTCCATTACCCCAAAGAGACAACTTTCAGGAGAAAGTCAAGAAATTCTCTACAACTGCTGCTGCAGCCTGGGGAGACGATGGCTCAGGTACAGACTCAGAACCTGAGAACGAGGATCAAGCATGTATGACAGCAATTGTACAATCAGATGAGTCACGTACGGATGTCGAATTCTGTCTCATGGCAACTGAAAAGTGGCGAAAGGCTCTTCCGGATAGTGAGGTAAGTTTGATTCATATTCAAGAGTCTTTAGAGTCTTTGACAAAGGAACAAATGTTTGATTTTTTATCTGAAACTGTGCTGAAATTAGAATCTCAAAGGCTTGATTATGAGAATAAGATAGGTCTATTGGAAAAGAATATAAGTGATCTTAAAAGTCAAATAGGTTCAGAAACAACAGATAATTCATGCGATGTCAGTGTTAAATTTATAGGTCCTTTGGTCTCTAGAGTTGCTACTTTACCAAACTGGGCGCAGGTTGAGTTTGACTCCTTGATCAATCGTAATGAGAATCTGAATAAAGAAGTTGTGTCTCTCACTGATGAGTTACTTAGGAAAAACCGAGAACTTGAGTTACAGTCTCAGAAAAATCCTGGTTGGTATTCTGGAAAAATTAACCTTTGTAGGATGCTGAGCAAGAAAAGTACGGATAAGGAGGGTCTGGGGTATGGACAGGAGACGGTAAGAAAATCTCATTATCAGGTTATCTCAGAACGTAGGAAGTTTGAACCTACTTGTAGGTATTGTAGGAGGTTAGGACACACTATTAGGCAGTGTAACAAACTCAGAGAAAAAAACTCTAGAAGTAAGCGTTCACATGTAGTGGGTGTACACTCAACACGTGTTAACCGGAGTTTATATTCTTATACCACTGGGCCCAAGCTAGTCTGGGTACCCAAAACTAACTCTTCTGTTTAAATTTACAGGAACAATCTCAGTCACACACTGAAAATTGGTGGCTCATGGACAGTGGATGTTCAAGGCATATGAGTGGTGACAGAACGAAATTTAGTTCTCTCACAGAACAGAATGGTGGGAAGGTTAAGTTTGGTAACAACGGAAAAGGCAAGATTGTGGGTGTTGGAACCGTCGGACATGATGCTTATATTGATCAAGTATGTCTTGTAGAAGGGCTAGAACATGACTTATTGAGTGTTTCTCAGGTTTGCGATAAGGGTCCATCACAGGTCATTTTTGACTCAAAGGGGTTTCAAGTGAGGAACAGTTTAATTCATGAGCTGCTGTTACAGGGAGTACGGAAAGGAAATCTCTATGTGATTGATGTGAATTCATCTATTCATGATATATCGTGTCTCACGGCAACAACAGAGGATGTACATCTATGGCATCGACGTCTTGGTCATGCACATTTTCGACTTATAAATCGACTACGTACGAAGGGACTGGTTGTCGATCTTCCTGCAAAGCCTCTGGATTCGTCAGAAGTTTGTAAGGATTGTGCTTTGAGCAAGCAAGTCCGGGTTGCTCACAACGTAAAAACCGTTGTAAGTACTACTAGTCCTCTTGAGTTGTTACACATGGATTTGATGGGACCTATGCGCGTTGAGAGCAGATCGGGGAAGAAATACATTTTTGTCGTCGTAGATGATTATTCAAGATTCACATGGGTCAAGTTGCTCTTGTCTAAAGATCAGACATTTGACCAGTTCAAGGCTCTTGTCACACAGTTACAGACACAGACAGGACAAATTGTTAAATGGATTCGCACTGATCAAGGAACTGAATTTTTGAATTCTCATTTTACTGAGTATTGTACTGACAGAGGAATCACCCATACTTACTCAGCATCACGCACTCCACAACAAAATGGAGTGGTCGAACGTAAGAATAGAACTCTACAAGAAATGGCTCGTACAATGCTCTGTAGTAGTGGGTTGTCCCAGAGTTTTTGGGGAGAAGCTGTAAATACAGCTTGTTACATTCTTAACAGGGCACTGATCAGACCAGTTCTATTTAAAACTCCTTATGAGCTATTCAAAGGACGGAAGCCGTCCATTGCTCATCTCCGGGTTTTTGGCTGTCGCTGTTTTATTCTTAATCAGAAAGCTATGAATATGGGTAAGTTCGATACTCGCAGTGACGAAGGTGTTTTCCTGGGATATGCACAAAGTAGCAAAGCTTATAGGGTGTTTAACAAACACACTCTCCTTGTAGAAGAATCTGCAAATGTGAAGTTTGATGAAACAAATTTTGGAGGAAGGGATACTCGGTCTTTACATGAGCCGTCTTTCATTCCTGAACAGACGCCTGACCATGGTACTGATTCAGATGATGACCATATTATCCCTGCTGCTACACAGGAACACCAGCCGTGTAATCCAGATGACCCACCTCTTGATAATACTGAGGTACACTCTGAACTTCAGTCCACTCTCCCATCTGCTAATTCGTCTATTGTCTTGCGTGCTCCTACAGCTCGTCAAGCTCCCGGAGTGAATATGGATAACATTATCACTGATATACATGCCGGTGTCCAGACACGTTCCGCTGCTCATAGTTTCTATGCTTACCATGGGTTTCTGTCACAACTTGAACCCAAGACTGTGAAGGAAGCACTGTCAGACTCTGATTGGATTAACGCGATGCATGAGGAACTCAATGAGTTTCGGAGAAATGATGTTTGGGAGTTGGTTCCACGTCCTGAACGTCATAACATCATTGGAACTAAGTGGGTGTTCAGGAACAAGCTGGATGAACTGGGGAATATCTCGAGGAACAAAGCTCGCTTGGTAGCAAAGGGTTATAACCAACAAGAGGGTTTGGATTTTGATGAAACTTTCGCACCTGTCGCGCGACTTGAAGCTATACGGTTACTCATTGCATTTGCTGCGGCTAATCACTTTCAGTTGTATCAGATGGATGTGAAGTGTGCCTTTTTGAATGGATATCTGAAGGAGGAAGTGTATGTTTCTCAGCCTCCTGGTTTTGAAAGTCCGGATCGTCCGAATGATGTATTTCGTCTAAAAAAGGCTCTCTATGGTCTTAAGCAAGCTCCTCGAGCTTGGTATGACAGACTTACAACTTTCTTACTTCACCAGGGTTTCAGTCGTGGCACAGTTGATCGTACTCTATTCTTACGAAGTCTTGGCTCTGAGATGTTACTCATCCAGATTTATGTTGATGACATCATCTTTGGCTCTACGAATTCGACTTTGGCCAAGGAATTTGAGACTCTTTCCGCTTGCTGGTTTGTCTGACTTTAATCATCAGAAAATTGATGTTGCCCCTCTTCGAGATGTCCAGAAACATTATGGGTTAAATCCTGCTAGTTCGCGTCTTCGTAATTACTTGCAGCGTGATTTTGGTGCTCTTTCAAGGCTACTCCATTTATTTGCTTATCAGGTTCTGA
This sequence comes from Limonium bicolor, assembly GCA_023374045.1. Lineage (NCBI taxonomy): Eukaryota > Viridiplantae > Streptophyta > Magnoliopsida > Caryophyllales > Plumbaginaceae > Limonium > Limonium bicolor. The sequence goes on along the minus strand of CM041777.1, from coordinate 78,805,337 downwards.
CTCCGCGTTATGATATGCGAGAGCGGGTTACCCCGATTGATTTAGCTTTAATGTGGTGTTTGGAACACAAACTGGAAATTTCGTTACCGAAGCTCATGATTGCGCACTGGAAGCGCATAATCAATGGTCAGAAACCAGTGGTTGCGTACTCGTTGTGGCTTACGAAGGTTTTTCAGTTCTACAATGTACCGCTGGAAACATTGGAAGGTGTTTCCTTGAAAGGGTCTCATTATTTAGGCAGTCACACGCTTGCCAAGATGTCTATTGAGCATACTGACTCAGGCTGGCAGCTGAAGAATCCCTCATCTCATCAGGATCCCTTGGTTCCTCGCACTCAGCCTACTTCCCATGAGTCAACTCTTTTAGCCATGATCAACACTTTAATCGCAAACCAACATGCCTTGGAAAAGAGAATCCTCGCCATTGAGTCCAAGCTTTCTGCTCAAAATGTCTCTTCCTCTTCGGAGCCTGAACCCACCTTTTGAATCTTTCATTTTGCGTTCTTCTGCTCTTGGTTATGTGGTTTCTGCTGTGTAACAGACTTATATTTTAGGATTGATTGCTAGGCTTATTTTGACTTCTGCTTCTCCTCTTTTGATTCGGCAAAAGGGGGAAACTTATATGTGTGTCTGGATCTGTACTCTTGAGCTACTGCTGTTTGCTAATGCTGTAATATGGCTGCTAAGCCATGCCTTTTGATCAACACTATTAGTCTTTGCTCTTGGTATGTTCGCATGCGAGTTCTGTTTTGTTTCAGTTTCTATGGCCTTGGGACTGCACATTGAGGGGGAAGTATATTATCAAGTTATTGTGCTTGGTGAAGCTATTCAGGGGGAATCCTTTTTACAGACACACTACACAGAGTTTGCCCTAATCAAAAAAGGGGGAAATTGTTGGTGTTTTTAATTAGTAACTCTGTGTTACATACTGTGTCTGTGTTACATACACAGCAATCTGAAGTCTGAAGAGTGCCGAAGAAAGAAGATCACGTTTTGATAGATTTTCTGTTGGAGAGTTTTTAGGAGAGTATCAAGCTGCCATTCTGCTATAATAAAATCCTAATGGATTTTATATCTTGTGATAAAACTTATCTTCTTTTATCGTCTTAGGGTTTAGCCTTAATATCATTGAGAGTATATAAGTGATATTGCTGGTTGTAGCAAGATTACGTTTTTAGAAAAAAGAGAAAACAAAAACTGAGAGAGAAGTCTCGTGAGTACTGGTAAAATCACTAGAGGGAGAGACGTTCTAGTTTTAATTACGTGCAAGTACATGGAGAGCTTGTTCTCCTTGTGCGATTAGGTTGTATCGTATTGATACGTGTTAATGGAGTGAGGTTCCACGTGATTCAAGTTTCTGTTTTCATCGTTAACTCTTTCTGGTTGTTTAGTTCATAGTCAGTCTATTACTCACATTCATTGTACGCTTTGAGTAACTACCTCACAACGAATAACCACTGCAAGAACCTACAGGATGGCTTATTGTAGTTTGACAGTGAAATATATTAGTTTCTTTTCAATCAGCATATATGTTCTTCTCTAAATTTGATTGTGCCCTGAGAGTTAATATTATTGTTAGATTTTCATAAGAAACGTCACTATATTAGGAACTTGTGCATGGTGATGATATCACATGCATAGAGCAACTTAGAATGGATAGAAGTAGCTTTTTTAAATTATGTGAGTTGCTAAAAGAAGGAGGAGGTTTGAAAGATACAAAACATATGCTAGTCGATGAGCAAGTTGCTATGTTTTTGCACATCCTTGCTCATCATGTTAAGATTAGAGTGATTAAGAACAATTTCCAAAGATCAGGGGAAACAATCAGCCGACATTTTCATAGTGTTCTCAATGCAACAATACGGTTGTCACATCGTTTATATAAGCGGCCAGAACCAGTACCAGAGGATTCTACTGATGAACGTTGGAAATCATTTACGGTAAACATACTTATAATTATTAGAATACATCTAGCTAGGATTGACTCTTTACTTTTAATATTTTATCTAACTATATTCACTTATCCTTACAGAATTGCTTAGGCGCATTGGATGGAACACATATTACCGTCAACGTGCCAATCAATGATAGAGGAAGATATAGGACTCGAAAAAATAGAATAGCTATCAATGTTTTGGGTGTATGTACTCCAGACATGCAATTTGTCTATGTTCTGTCAGGATGGGAAGGGTCAGCATCAGATAGTAGAGTTCTCCGTGATGCCATTACCAGGAGGAATGGTCTTAAAGTACCACATGGTGAGCTACTATATGGCAAATTAAGTTAGTTAATGATTACCCAAAAAGTTAAGATTTATGATTATAACAATGCTTATATATGTTATGTAGGTTGTTATTACTTAGTGGATGCTGGCTACCCAAATGCGGAAGGGTTTCTCGCACCTTTTAGGAATCAACGATATCATTTGAATGATTGGCGTGATCGTCAACTTCCTAGGAATGCGGAAGAATATTTCAATTACAAACATTCATCAGCCAGGAATGTGATAGAGCGAAGTTTCGGTTTGTTAAAGATGAGATGGGCTATTTAAGAAGTCCTTCCTTCTATCCCGTTAGGACTCATAATGCAATAATTATTGCATGTTGCTTACTACACACTTCATTCGGCAGGAGATGGCATTTGATCCTATGGAGGATAATGAACAAGATGTGCATACAAATGATGATATATCTATAACGAAGATGTCATCACAACTCTTGGTGCAACTAATGCTTGGAGTGATTGGAGAAAACAATTAGCAAATTCAATGTTTATGAGTGGAGGGCTACAAGGATAAACAATTCTTGACTATCGTAAACTTCTTAGTTAAAATATTAATTTGACACCACTTGAATGTGGTTTTGGTTTATTAGTTTTTCCTTTATATGATATGAGATGTTAATCTTTTGTTTTATGCAATTTTTGATATTTAATGTATAATGATGTTTATATTATTTTACTTGATTTTTTTTCTATTTTCTTGTATTAGTTATGGCCAGTTTTCAACCGTCAAAACCTAAGGCGATAAAAAGAAGGTGGACGCTCAAGGAGGATGATTGTTTGGTCGAATGCATGATGGATCTGTTAATGCAAAAACATATCAAGCTGACTGTGGATTTAAGAATGGATTTGCAAGACTTGGAAAAGAGATTAGCTGATAAGTTGGGACACAATGTGTTGAAAGCGGAGCCACATATAAGGTCTCGAATCAAGACCCTAAGAAAGAGTGGAGTATTCTTCATGATCTTATTAGTGGTAAAAAATTTGGAACAAGTGGATTTGGATGGAATTCATCTACAAATATGATAGATGTGGAAGATGATGTGTGGAAAGTGTACGTTGAGGTAAGTTGAATTTCCTTTGTAATGTAGTGGATATTGAAAATTTACTTGAGAATTTGGTATTCAATCTTTACTAATATTTTCATATAATTTATTTCTTACCGCCTAAATCTTGTTTTCATTTTTTATATAGGCGAACCCTGATGCTGAGTCGTATAGACATAAGAGCTTTCGCTATATGAACCAATTTAGTGAGATATATGCTAAGGATCGTGCTACCGGTGGTACATCTTTGACAGCAGATGACATAATTGAAGAAGGTAACCTTGAACCTGGACAACCATTGATAAATGACATTACAGATAATCCTATGCGAGAGGATACAGAGCAAGAGACTTCTAACTTCAACACCGACAAAAGTCAACCTAAGAAGAGAAAAAAAACAACAGAGCTAAATGATGAGCTTGCCTCTACTGTAAAGGAAATATCACGCGGCTTTCACGAGTTAGGAAAGAAATTGGATAAAACCATCGAAAGTTTGTCTAATGAAGATGAAGAAATGAAGAAGAAGTTGCTTGGATTATATGACGAGGTTCAAAAGGTGGAAGGATTGACTGAAAAACAACGAAATCTCGCAGTAAAGGGGATGGCAAAAAGAAAAGGAATGGTGCTGATCTTTTATAACCTTCCATTTGAAGCTCGTTTAGGTTTTGTCATGAGCTTATTTGATTAAGTTAGATGTCAGTTCAGACTATAGTAGTTTAATTATGTTTCTAATAGACTTTAATAATAATGTGTCATCAACACTCGGTGACCGAAGGTCTTTAATAAGTTTTTTTATAATTAGATTTGATTTTTTAGCATTAGAGTTGAATTTTTAGCAAAACTAAGGATGTTAGGTGTTTCTTGTTTTCTATGATTGTCTTTATTTACTTATTAACCTCTATTCATATTTATTTTCAATTTTATCCTATTTACATGTGTTCTTATTGACAACCCATATTATAATTCATTTGCATATTTAAGAATATCGTAATTTAACTTATCAATAAATAAAAGTTTCCACATAAAATAATATACATGATTTTTTTTGTTATACAATTCTCATTTTTTTATTATAACATTATTGTGTGCACTTAATAATTTAGCATTTTGAGTTTTTATATGAATTTTGTGTTAGTTATGATTAAAAACCTCAATTCATATTTATTTTTCAATTTTATACTATTACATGTGTTCTTATTGACAAACCATATTATGGTTCATTTGCATATTTAAGAATATCATAATTTAATTTACCAATAAATAAAAGTTTCTACATAACATAATATACATGTTTTTTTTATACAATTCTCATTTTTTTTTTTATAAACATTACTGTGTGCATTTAATAATTAGCATTTTGAGTTTTTATATGAAATTCATGTTATTTATGATTATAAACCAAATTATTCCCTGTTCTAAAGTTTTATTCCCAAAATTATGTTTCTAACCAAACAAAGAATAGATGGGTAATATGGTCATTGTGTTTTATAATCTATGTAGATTCTGAGAATATAAATTTTCAACCAAACAAGAAAATAGCCAATTCCAAGAATTTTGATATGACAACCAAACAAGGGAATATTCAATTCCGATCATTCTATTCCAGGAACTGAATTCTTGGAATTTACATTCCAGTAACCAAACGACTCGTTAGGGTGATTAAGACTTATCGGGAAGCAATAAGTTTCTTTGACTGATCTATGGCGTGGATTGGTCTATCATTCTATTGCTCATATGCAACCTTCAGCGGGAATGTATTTGCTCATATCAATTGGAATGGGTTGGTTCTGTCTAGTGTTTTTGGATTTGTATGTAGCCTAACTATTGTCTCCGATTGTATAATCTTTGTTTAATGAAGCTAAAAGGTTGGTGTTTTCGAAGAAAAACAAATTAAAGTAGACTAAAATAATTCCGCATATAAGTTATCTCGTACAGATGATTAGAAATATCCAAACTCAGCATATTCTCATTTTAGAAAAAAAACAGGCATTTCCGACCAAAAAAGAAAAGAACAGGCATCAAATCATCTACATCATCTTGTGATCTACCTACTAACCGACAGGCCCCGCCATGACCTTTATACATATTATATTTCATTATAATAAATAAGTCTCTCTTTATCGTAATCACCCATACTTGAAATCATTTATTATTATGAAAGAAACTTTAGAGTCTTGCGAATAATAAATGCGTATACGTATGAAAAATATATCGTCGTCTCGTTGTTCTTTAAACGTCGAACATCTGGATTCCATTTTCATATTAACATAATCGCTATAATAGAAAGGATCGATTAGACCTGGCAAAAGTAACCCGAACCCGAAAAACCGAACCGAACCAATCCGATCCGAATCCGAATCTCAACCGAAAACTATAACTTGAAAATGACCGTACCCGAAATCCGAAATAAACGACCCGGACCAAACCGAACCGTATTATTGGAAAACCGAAAGTAAACCACAATCCACAATCATCCGAACCGAAGTCATCCGAACCAAAATCAACCGAACCGAAGTCACCCATAACCCGACGATGACCCGAAAACCGAAGTGACCCGAACCGAAATCAACCGAAAACCAACCGAACCGAACCCGAACCGAAACCAGTGTGACCCAAACTAATATATCCGATGTGACCCGAAAGAATATATTTAATTAATTATAGGAGACAATGAGAATAAAACAGAATGTTTATACCCAATATCTAGTTTAAATACAATAAGTATTTAGCATTTGTATCATACAACAGTAAACAATGCCCCACAATACTTTTACAATTAATCATTACTTAGTAAGTGACGTACCTATAAACAAGTATTAATAAACTTATATACACGAGAAATTATTTTAAATATACCACAAATATTTTGCACTATAAAATTTTAAAGTAATTAATTATCATGCATTTTCATTAACGCACAACTAATAATGAAATTATGATAATGCGTTACTCATCAATGATAGATTGGTAAGAACCAAAAATGTTTGTATATTTAGACTCAAATTTAATCACTAATTCATATCATTATTGTATTGATTATTCATATATTAAGGTGTTTTTTATTAATTAGAATTTTTTAAGCCTTTATCCAATCTTGTGAATAATTCTCCCTCATTAGCAATTTAGCATAAATGTTTTAATATCTTGAAGGTTTTTACCTATGTAGCAAATTTCTCATGCTTCTGAATAGTTATTCATCATTACAGTTTTTTTAAATACTATAAAAAAAAGTCATCAAAACTTATTAATTAATTCCATTCGCTAACTATTAATAGATTGAAATAAAAGTTACTACACTTTGATACAATTTTAATAATTATCCACAAAATACCTTATATATACTCCTCTCAAAATAATGAAACTATTAAATAATCTAAAGCTACATCAATAATTATGATAATTTTTAGAGTTAGTTGCTAAATAATAACATGATGTAAATTATAATTATTTGTTTAAATTAATCTTTTATATACATTTATACGTATTGAGATTGATTGAAGTCATAATTTTGCATATCATGATGATTGAGTTGCGGGATTCTTGTATGGCAACCGAATTTAACCGAATAATTGACGCCGAATTTGACCCATAACCCGAAAAAACCGAATGAAACAAAGGCTACCCGAACCGTAAGTTACCGACCCGAAGTCCCCTAACCGAAAGTCATCCAACCGAAAATCATCCAATACCGATCCAAACCGACCCAAATTTTAACAAAAAACCGAACTCACCCGAACAAACCGAATTCAAACCGACCCGATCCAACCCCGAAACCAAATTGAACGATTTGAAATCAACCCGAACCTAACCGAACCGACCGAACCCGAACCGATTGACCCCTGCCACCTCTAGGATCGATCCATGATGATCTAATTCAATGTGGGTAAAGATGTGAGATCCTACATCTTATTGGAGGATGAGAACAGCTCATTCATAGGAACGATGATCACTGCAGCCGCCGTGCTAGCTAAAAAAGAACAAGATATATTCCTCATTCGTTAAGAAATCCTCGACTCATTTTGAGGTAGTGGTAAGGAGTATATTGTGTAGTGTTTGTTCTTGTTAAAATATCATTTTGTATATTCCCTATTTATCAATAGTATTTTTTTTATTCCATATTATCTTCGGTTAGTTGTCTTACAGTAACTCTATATAAATCCTTAATAATACACAAATTACATTTACTTTCATATGGTATCTGTTTTTTTTTTCTCCTACTCCCAAGATCCACATTTTTCTAGATCCACTTTTCTTTCGATTCTCGAAACCTCCTCCTCCCTCCAAGTTCACAGCCGCACATCCTCATATCACTTGCGCTTTATCACCATCTTTCAATTCAGGCAATTCAACGCTGCTCCACTTTGATCACAAACAATATTCCCTTGCATGACTAACACAATCAAACAAATCTTCATCATGTCCATCGCTGCGAACATGAATGAAGCTCCACAATCAGAACAAAAAACCCCACCACCACCGACCGCTGCTCTTCACATTCCGGGTGCGATCGTTGTCCTACAATCTCTACATGTTGGATCGATTAGAAACCACATTTGCATAGAACTCACTCAATCTCCTCTCAATTACACAATATGACTCATGTTTTTCTCGTCACCCTTGGAAAATTTAACCTCTTTTCCCAAGTTGACGGCACCTCTCCCTTCACTGATGAAAGTTGGACCCTCCTCGATTTAGAAGTACTCTCCTGGATCTGCTACCATATGCCCTGAAATCTTTTGTCTTATTATGTAGAACAATCTGCACGCGTACGAAGTTTGGACGACCATTGAAAATCTTTTTTGTGACAAAAAAAAGCTTGTGACATTCAACTTGAAATAGAATTCCACGGTCTTTGTCAAGGCGCTCTATCCATTAACGAGTATTGTATGAAACTTAAAGCTCTGGTTGATGGCCTTGCCAATGTCAACAACCCTATGACTGACGAGAATCTCCTTCTCCTAACCATCAACGATCTAAAAAAATCTTTCCTCAACATCCGAAATCTAATTCAATTTCAACAACCATTCCCGACATTTCATCAAGTTCGCAGTACCCTAATCCTTGAAGAAACATGTCACCACAATACGACACCCACTGCTATTGCTCTCACCGTCGCCGCCGCCGTCTCCAGCTAGAATTGATCAACTAGGTGGACGGGCCAGGTTCAAACTGGGCTAGACATAAATTTTTAGTCCAATTGGGCCAAGGGTTTAGCCCAAACCCGTCCAATCTGGCCAATCACCTAAACCCAACCCACCCACCCACCTAAAAAATGCTCATGCCATAGCCCGGCCCCCTCAGCCCGTCCAGCCCACTTTTAACTCAAATTTATCTATTTAGTAACATATATCTTAAAGTATAGATATGTAGTATAGATTTTGAAGAGTGTGCACGACACAAAATAATTTTATAAGACGAAGTGTATACGGTCCATTCTGTTGAATAACTACTATAATATTATTGTAAGTATTTCATTACTTTTGTTTACATATTTACAATATCATATACTAACGTAAGATGTACATTACTATGACATTCGGGTCGGGCCAGGCCATAAACTGGGTAAAATATTTAGTCATAACCCGGCCTGAAAAAATATTTGGGCTGCTTTTTTTGTCCAAACCCGTCTAGTTATTTTTCTACCCATTCCCATTGGTCTAATTTACGGGCCGGACCGGGCTGGGCGGTTAGACTATCCTGATTATGATCGACTCTATCGCCAGCCTTCTGTCGTTTTCCTCTGGTGGTGTTTCGAACCAGTGACACCCGATTTCACCTCCAGTGCTGAGTAACCCCACCCCATCGCCACAACAAAGCATTGGCTAAGGTCGTGGCTATCACGGGGATCGTGGACATGGCCATGGACAGTCTCAGTAGAATCCCTCCTGGAACAATCCTGGTCTTCTCGGTTCACGACCTCCTCAAAATCTTGTGGCTATGATCTCTCAGTAAGCTACTCCTTGGGATTAACAAAGTCGTGTCAATGTGATGAACGCCATTACTCTTCAATCCCCTCGTCCATATGATTCCTCTTGGTACATGGACACCGATGCATCCTCCCACGTGAGCTCTAATGTGGTAATCTCTTTCTTTTATTTACCCAGGGCACAAATTCTCCTTTTAAAATCATCGTGGGTAACGTCAGCAACTTACTGAAACCCATATTGGTCACAAAACTTTACATACAAATCTGTCACTTTGTCTCAATATTGTTCTTGCTACTCTTCTACTCCTCTCTCTTATTAAAAACATTATCTTTGTTAGTCAATTTTGTATCCCAATTCACTCATTATATTTTCTAACTGGATGGCTTCAAAGTAGCAGTTGTTAGCATTTTGTACTCTGCGTCTGGTAAGGATCTAGCAACAGTGCACAGCTTACTAGAGCTCCATGTGATGAGATGATCCCCCGGAAAGATATAAAATCTAGTTGTGGAACGTCGATCCTAAAGAGAGCTTGGCAATTGGCATTTGAGAAGATGAAGATTGTGTAGATATGTATGAGCAAAAGCAAGGAAAAAGGCCAAGAGATTTCGTATGAGCCATGACCGAAGAACATATTTTACAGATTGCCAACGTATTTGTTGTGGTTGATGCATAAACTAACATGTCCTGTTTACTACGAATGCAATGTGTGGCCGGTTGAACTGTAGATATTGTAGACTCCCAACTACACTCCTGTAATAGGTCACGTCGGTGAATAATGGTGACTCAAATGGTTTCTTAGAAACTGTACTGGTGGAGGATAGGGCAGGGCATGTATCTTGCCTTTGCAACAAACAGAACATAACTTAGATGTATCAGTTTTAACAAAAAGGTAACTAAAAAGAGCTTATAGTAAATTTGGTAAGTTCAAATCGGGATGTTCCATGTGCATGTGCCACACAAAGGTAGACGGTATGGTACTATTGACTATAGTGAGAAGTTGAGAAGAGGAAATTGTAGGAGAGTAACTGGGAAAAAGGTAGACTCCATATCTAACGAGTCCTTGGTGAAGGGTTTTCTTGGTTTACAGATCCTTAATAAGAAAATAATTAGGGTAGAATTCATTATAAATTTTCTTGTCTTGACAAAACTATTGAATACAAATGATATTCTTGTTGAGTAAAGAGTGAAAGAGATTGGCAAGATAGAAAGTACCAAGAGGTGTAGGAAAAGGTCATTGCCTTGGAATATAAGAGGTAAAGTAGATTCATCACCAAGTTGAACCACATCAGTGCCTGTATAATCTGTAGAAGACAAGTTTAATCTAGAAAAATCACCAATGAAATGGTGAGAAGCAGCTATGTCAGGAAGCCATTAAGAGGAACAAAATTTTGTGTAGCATTTATAGACATGGATGAGAGAGTAGCAGCTTGAAAAGCTTGGTTAAAGCAATAGTAACAATTAACAGCTAGAAGTCCCATCTTAGAACGTATCTGACATTGAGGTTTGGTATCAATTTTCCCAGTAAAATAAGTAGAATTGTATCTGCCACGGTGGAGTTACCCCTGCCATTAGTGAAGTTGTGTCGGCCACCATTGCCTCTTCCAATGCCTTGTTGTGCAGAATATGAATGATTACATTCTGCAAACTAATGGATAGTAAACTCAAATCGAAGTAGTACAACAAGTGTCGTATTTATAGAGACTTCGTAATTATCTAGCTTCCTGACAGTTTAGTAATGTACCAATAAATATATATACACGCAGATAAAGTGAAGTAAATTGTTTTGGGGGTTTTGTGGCGGATTAATAAACATAATTAAAGAAAACAGCAAACTAAACTAACTAATCAAAGATAGATGTACTCCGGATGGATATTTGCCCCCTTCATCCTTTTTCTACCGATTGTTGATTCATGAACTCATAGCTAGACATTGGGAACACTTACTTAATAATAGCCAAATGATAGTCTATCAATCCTAACCAATTAAGTTGGGAACCGACTAGTCAAGAATCTAGTTAATCGATAGCATTGAGCATAAGTTCTTCTAAGTTGCATTATAGTCCTCTCTCAAATTCCTTGACAAGCAAGTACATTGATTTAGTCCCCACGGTTTAGATTTCTACTTCCACAAATCCTTCATAGAAACCCACAGAGATAACACATTGAGCAAACTCGAAGCGAATCCCCAAATCACAAGTAGACAACCTCAATAGCTTAATACTCAATAATTACCTTTCGTTAAGCACAAGAACTAAAGTATAGCATTAAAGGAGTTCAAGATTCAACATGAAGTTTTAGAGATTTTGAGGCAAATCTTCATCCCTAGGTACAAAGAGGCATTCCTCCATTAGGGCATAAATATAGAAAGAGATGAAGATATAGCCATGGAAGAGGTTGAAGAAGAGCATCAATGGTGGGGAAGTTTCTCCACTTCTTCTCTTCTTCTCCTAGCCAAAATGCTTTATTTCCTCTTCGATTCTCGGCCCTCAAAAGTTGTTGAATTGAATACCAAGACTTGGCTTTTAAAGCATGACTTCTGGATAGATTTTTTGTCCGACCAACTGAGGCAGTCTCGTGGGTTTGTCGCCTCTAGGAGAGGAGAATGTGTGCACCAATTAAGCCTGTCCAACCCACAAGAGTCCGGATGTGTGGATGTCCTGGCTCAAGAGTTTATGGCTTTCAAAACTACCCCGGAACACCAACCGACCAATTGGAGAGAAGAATGTGTGCGCCAATTAAGCCTGACCAACCCAATGGGTTAATCTTATGGGTCGGTCGGATGTGTGGATGTTGGCTCAAGCTTTTCTGGCTTTGAACACAGCCCCGGAACACCAACCGGGTTGGTCCTATGGGTTAGTCCAAAGTCGAATGAAAATTTTGGCTTTCGGCACTGTCTAAAACACTCTGACCGACCCAATGGGTCTTATGAGGAGGCCTGCCTTTACAACATTGTTTTCGCTCTATCTTCTTTGTTTTAATTCTGATTTGAGATCTGTTTGCTCCCACATGTTGCTATTCTTGTATAATTTTCTCCTAGCTAAGATATTCCTCATGTTTAAACAATAAATGTTTAAGTGTATCAATAAAACACAGAACTAAAGGAAAGCTAGCTAGAGTGGAGAAATGAGCATGTTAATCATTGAAGCACATGAAATGAACCCCAAAACATGCTCATTTATTCACTCATCATGCCTTCACCCCTGTTATTTCCTTGCTGGAGAGGATTATGACAAAAACCTCTACTAGAACCATTGTTATATCTATTATTTCACACTGGTCATCAAATGTTGCATTGAGATGCATATTATCCTGCAATTTTACTTTGTTTGTTGGGTAACTCTAGCTTCAGGGATTGCCATAAAAGCATAGATATCGATGGGAGAACATGGTTCTATCCTGGTAAAAAAATGGTGATAAGAGAGTCATACTCTGTTGGTAAGCCTCTTAAGATGAATGTTTGAAACTCCCTATCTAACACAGTGTGGCCTGTATATACCCAATAAGATAACAAGAGCAATGCTCTATGAAAATATGTAGTAGTATCATCGTCTCCTTTCTTTTCTATGTTAATTGCAGATAAAGTTGGCCTATATTAGCAACATTCTGAGTAGCATACATATCATGTGAAGTCTTCCACACAGTAGTAGAAGAGGGAAGACCAACAACTCTGAAAATGTCAGAATAAGTAAGATAAGCGTACAGAATGGACATCATCAAGTGATCTTGACTATGCCACTTAGGATAATCTGGGTTTAGAGTTCTATCAGCTTATTTCTCTCTACACACGTATGATCCATCCACATACTTATGCAGTTCATTTCCTTTAAGAAATGCATGGTTCCTTCCAAAGCCTAAAATTAGTACGATTGGGTTTGATGAGATTTCCAACTGCAGCTAAGATTGACTGAGTACTGGTGGTGATAGTGTTGATCATAGTGGTGTGGTGGTGGTGGTGGTCCACCTCTTCAGTTCGAGTGGCAACAAACGATGACATTGTGAGAAAGACAAGACACGAAATGAAGATAGGGGGTTGATTATTGAGAAAACAGATAAGGTAATGAATGATAAGAAAAGAAAATGTGTAGGTGAAAAAAAAAAGAGAGCAGCGACTGCCAGAAACCTTGCTCTAATACCATACTAAGCTCATAACTATAGGCTAATCATTTGTATAGAATTCACCGATATACAGTGCCTTAGTGACTGCTTACTGTTTATTACACACAATGGGCTACAATAGAGCTTGGTATGACAAATTCTAATGGACCTAGGGAGTATATTCTTAGGGGCATTTTTTTTAGGTAATCAAGAAAGGAAATTGGAATGATTTTGTTTCCTACTACTTGTTTAGCTAGTTTTTTCTATTTTCAAGAAAGGGAAAGGGAATGAGATTATCCCAAAACCCTCTAACTTGATTCCTCACCCTCTACTAGGGAATGGATTCCCTTTCCCTGGTACACGTTGACTGATGACTTATGATCATTGACCGACGACTAATGACCATTGACCAGTCATTGATGAATGTTGACCAGTAATTAATGCCTGTCGACCGACAGCCGCATCCGTTGACCAATTATGTGTTTCATTTTCTCCAGCTCAAACATACAGTAAGGAAAATCAAAGAGAATTCTTTTTCATTCTTCCCCATTCTCTTTCCGATTTCATTCCGTTTCTCCCGCTCGAAACAAATGCCCCCTTATTTACATCAGTTACTATCGTGGACATGGTCGGTATTATGAGAAGCCAGTCCAGTATGTTTTGTAACTACATATTAGACACAACAAATTCATTTTATATAGTCGACTTTTATGAACACACATTCAACCTAGCTTTAGACATGTGTCCACGTGAGACAATCGTATTTGGGTACCTGGACCCAGTTAAAACAAGAAATATAAAGTGGTTAGATCTCTCGTGGCAAGCAAATATGCGTGGAGGTAAGCATGCATTTATCGTGAAGCACATGGTAAATATAGTCATGTAAGTTGCATACCGTGATACAAGGCGCTAATTACATGCCAAAATGGTAGATAAGAAGGCGAGATGGCGGCCGACACAATATAAAACATTCGTAGCAAGTTGGTAACCATTTATCACATGCGTAAATCTTAGTTGGATGAACACCTGCACCACGCCACGGTCTTAAAGGGCTTATACTTGTCCTCCCTTTTGGAACTCTAAAGTTCATATTGAGGGGAACGGTACACCCCAACTTTACTAAATTACACAAAATTATAGTATAAAAAAAATTGAGAAATTTTTAATAAAAGACTTCCCTAATTTTTTATAATTTTGTCCATACCTATCTTGCCTGTTGGTGTTGGTTTGAAAGTGGTTTAAGTAGAGTAAGTTTGTGTGGTGTAACGTGAGGAAACTCCTCTCTTTGTACTCTTGTATATATACCTTCTTTCCTTCACTATAAATGAGCCTTATCTATATAAAAGAAAAATCAAATATACATTCTTTATAAAGCCATGTTAATCAAGCATATATTAAGAATATAGGACAGAACTTTAACCAAAACCACGCTTAACTTTTAGCGTGTTAGTGGATCAATTAGCATTTTGACAGACAATTGATAAATTAGCGTACATCCCAACTTTCCAATCGTAAAGCCTCCTCCTCCTCACAACCTCCCCTCCTGTTGAGCAAAAGGGGAAAGGGGGGAATAAAAAATAAATAGAGAGACCTTTTCTCCCTTAGATGAAAAGAGCTGGTCGTCTATAAAGTAAGGCTAGCTAGACAAAGTAATTGAGAAAAGGCGAAATAAATAAAAAAAAAAAAAGGTTTTCTCGCTTAGGTTGATCAAAATGAAAATAAAGAGAGCAGCAGAATAGGAAAATCAAGGAAGATAAGACGAAGTTGGTTTTAATTGTTCACCATAGTCGTAGTCATTATCACCGTAGTCTTCAAGGTCGCTCTCGCCATGGGGCCCGGTCTCCAGTTTCCCCTGGCTGTGTCTATTCCTGTAGAAATTCAACGTTTCAACGTACAGGTACATAAAAAAACGGATTAGGCGAATCATCGGTTTAGTTTGGGCCAAAGAGATTATCCAGGCCATTAATAGATTATTTTAGTTAGTTACCTGGTTCCAAAGACACCAGAATTGCCAGTAAGCTGATCAATATTATCCGCTGATTTGGGCTGAGTACTGTATGCCTTCTCATACTGGGCCTCAACTTCAGCACCAAGATCACAAAATACGCTCCGTTAACCATAACATCACCCTCAGATCTCCATTTCCCCCCATCCAGTCATTCCCGGATGTCTCCACTCTCTTCGTCACTTCCTTAGCGAAGGGATTGGTAGGAGCAATATACCGGTTCCCCTGACTGTTGATCGTCGGGTTTCCACTCCCACCTATCGCGTACATCTCCCACTGCGTGAAATCGTTGTTTACCACGTGTATATACCCCCCTTCTGCACCTCGGCATCCTCTGCACCAAATTCTTCCCGAACACATTGAACGCAATCGTCACCTGTTTTATTATTTTCGACACGCAAATTAATTAGATCTATAATCCACACGATTCGGTCATTGACGTTGAATTTAGTTATGATGATCTGAATGAATCATCACCTGCATTCCAGTATCGGGTGTGTAGGCGTCGCTGTGTCCAAGCAACATGACTTCGTTATGTGAAGAAGTAGTTATTTGAAATCGTGATACAGTTGACCCCATACAGCGTCGATGAGTCCATCCTTACAATGTGAGAGTGTACAGTGGTCAATCCATATATCCTTTGATCCAGAAATGGAAATTCCGTCACCATCCGATATGCCTCTCATCCCGTAATGGGTCGGACTGGCCCGGACCATGGTGTTACCAGACGGGTGACAGTGATGTACATGGATGTTATGAATAATCACGTTGCTTATGGATTGTAAGGTGATGCATCCTCCTCCCGTTATATGAACATCAGCTCCACGGCCGTCAAGTGTCTTGTAGCTGTTGAAGATGAGTTCCTCGGATAGACGGATGACCATGTTGTGTGAGAATACGATCCACAGCGGCTCGACTTGTATGACGGCGTACCGATTGTTCCTGGTTTTTGGTTGACGACGTCGTTGTCGGATGAATCTGTGACGACGTAGTAGCGACCACCTTTGCCACCGAGTGCGTGGCTGCCAAAACCGATTGCGCATTCTGCTAATCTCTGACGATTGTTTTCGCCGTTGGGATCACACCGCCAGCAGTCGTCAATTGGGTTGCCGGTGTTGCAGTCTGAAGAGGATGAGGTTTCTTCGTCGGCCGTTTGGAGAAGTCTTCTTCTGGTTGTAAAAAGTGATTCAGGGAGGCATTTACCTTTTCTGCATTAATGGACACATAATCTAGATTAGAAGTGCGAATTTGTTTCAGGAAATTGACGACGTTTGTATTAGCCTATTAATTAGGAGCACTGAAGAAGAAAGAAATTACATTGCATTATTACCCTTCTTGCTGAAAAGATTTACAGTACTAGTATAGTTTACCTCATTATAAAATTATTTCAGATATTGTGCAGTTTCGATTTCGGAATTTCATAGTAAGTTTTTCCAGATGACTAATCCTCATCAACGTACTACTAGAATAGAAGATTGAGGACATCGAACAAAAGAATCTCTGTAAAAGCTACTATCTCCGTCAGGCACTGCAGGTACTGTGAACCACAGTCACACACAGACAGACAAACGAAACAGGATTCATTTAACGTCCAATGAAGAAACGGATTTCTTGGTTCAAATAGTCAAAATTAACGACCGGTGGAAAAGGTAGCTCAGGATGCAGACGAGAATAGGGTGACAGTGACGGCACGCGCAGTATCTCCGTCAGGGTAAAAGGCTAAAAAGCAAAAGCTAAAGTAAACAAAATGACTGCTACTTTGAAAAAAAAGGGAACCTGTCTCTCTTCTCCAAAAATGCCAAAATAAAAAAAAAAAAAGTAGAATTTCGAAGGAAGGAAATGCACTTTTACTTTCTTTTGAAAATAAAACCCACCTATATACATACAGATATTTAAAAGAAAAAACTGAGAAAATACTGGACTACATCTACAATAACCCGATACTCAAAAATCGGTACTTCGAAGAATGTGTTTAGCGTGGCTGAGTGGGAAGCACCAACCCAAGAGAAGACTACTGTCAAAAGCGGGATCATATGTGTGGGGCTCAAGAGGAGGCTTGTCATTATGGAAAATTGCCATGCTAAAGTTAATTTGTTTATGATTTATTATATGCGTAAACAAGACGATTTATAGTAATATAAAGAAAATGCATAATTTTTTCCTTTATTAGTTATACTGTTAGTAATGCTTGCATTTATGTACTACTGACGTAGTTTACTTACTACTACATTTGAATTGATAAATCTACGGTAAGACAATGTAGATCTACATGATAAAGATTTGGGCTTCGATACACAATTACATTGTAACTGGGGCCACTTGCAAAGCCCTAAGATTACGCCATCGAGCAACAAAGCATAAGAAAACAAATGAATGAAAAGGATGGAATGTATACCTATGAACCTCGAGAGCAACGGATTCCGGATCAGGATGCTGACCAGGAGAAGCACAGTAGTAGTATTGAGGTTGAACAACTGCAAGTCAGCTGTAGCAAACACTGAAGAAGATGAAACCGACGAGCTCAGAAGAAAAAGTAGGCTGATGATAACCACAATGCAGCTGGTTCTGACTTGAGCCAACATCTTTCCCGCCATGGAAGTGAATTTAACGGAAAGTTGTTGGCTTTGTTTCTTCTTCTTTTTGTCTCTGTTCCAACAACTAACTCATGTAGTAGTTTAGAGTTGTGTGAAGAACAGAACAAATAATTTGCTAGAAGAGATGGTACATTGTGAGCTAGTGAAGGGTAAGAGCCACAGTGGTGATCCCAGAAAAAAGATTTTGGGTAAGAGGGAGGCTGCGACCCAGGAGAAAATAGCAAATGTTGGCGGGGAGAGGATGGTAGAAACAGAGTACACTTTTTCATACTTCTGTGCTTGCTGCTATCTCTGTTCTCCCACCTCCACCATTATCTACTTCAACTACTTGTAGTGGTACTGTTTAAAGTTTTCTTTGGATAGGTAGGTTGATGGAGGAATGTGTACATTAATGGGATTTCTATAATCATTGTGTTATCTATCTTTTGAGTACATCTTTTGTATTCTACTGCAGCCTGGCTCGCATATAAGAGGTGAATAAAAATGTTTCTACGGTAAAAAAAAAAAAAAAACCTAAGAAATACTAAAGGGAGAGAGCCGGAAGTCAAGCAGTCAGTCATGCTCGTTTGACTGTCATTGAGCTCCTGAAAATCTTCGTTTTCTGAAAGTATGCCTGATTGCATGTTTGGGAAACCGGGATCAATTTTTCTGGAAAACAAAAAAGAAAAAGAACACGGCACCTCTTTAAACCAGGAATAACATTAGTCTAGCTCTAAGGGCATTTATATAAAACGGAATGTAAAAGCAAAAATGAGTGAAGAATTAAAGCAATATGGATAGTTTGATGCTTTCACAAAATTGATACTTTATCAAAAAAAAACATTAATAATAAATCATATTGAGTGATTCAACTCATTATAAAAAATGTCTAAAGATATGAAATTGAATTTCGTCACTATTTCAAATCACTACTACAAAACTAACAAATCGTACACTAGACAAGGTTATCCTTGTTTAAGTGGGTTTCTTGTTTTGGAAAATCATATTAACATGTCTCTATTAGGATTGTCCATTTACTATTTAGTTATGTTATTTGATTTCAATATTTAATATATAAAATAAATGATCATATAAAATCACACTATGAAATTGATTCCTTACTTGATATATCTTGACACTTTTAGTCTTATAAATTATCTTATATGTTAATATTGAAAGGGAAAAACTATCAAAAAAACATACACGACAATCTTTATGGACGGAGGTAATAGAATATTTAGAGTTAGCATTAGCAATTGTTAGCGTATAATGCATCCACAACGGTGGAGAGTTTCTTAGCTTTTTTTTAGACGTCATGTCAGTAAAATATATTATTTTATTATATAAGGAACTTTCATCTCTACATGGTACGTTCCTTAACACTCTCTCCCTCTCATCCATGATTTTACTTTAACCAAGATACTATGACTTTTATTTATTTTTATTAATGACACAATGTTACGACCAATAGGATTGATTTACAGAGCGATGAGAGCGAATAAGGGTGGATTCCACTCCATTGTAGCACTATTTTTATTTTTTTACTAACATAAAAGGGTGGAATCCACACCGTTGTGGATGCCTTAATCTATGTATAGGTTTGGATTATCTCTTTAAGGGTGACAAGTGTAATCGTAAATAACTATGAGGACACAAAGATTTACATAGTTTGATCTTAAATGATCTAGTCCACCGGGTTGACAGAGCTTTTTATTATGATTGAAAGAATACGAATGAGGAGAGGTATTGGTATTATATGTTTGTCCAATAAATGAGGGGCATTGATGTTTATTTATAGAGAAACGACGGGTGAGTCGGCTCACTGCTCAACTCCTGGCCGGGTGGATGACACGGGCTAGGTCCACGTGGAGTAGGGCTGATGTCACCACTTGACCAACAATGCAGTCACTCAAAGAGG
Source organism: Limonium bicolor (assembly GCA_023374045.1). NCBI lineage: Eukaryota > Viridiplantae > Streptophyta > Magnoliopsida > Caryophyllales > Plumbaginaceae > Limonium > Limonium bicolor. The sequence continues at coordinate 78,785,494 of CM041777.1, read as the reverse complement.
CAAATAATATTGATAACACAAGTTGATCTATCTGGATCCATTTTTGAATCGCCATAGTTGCATTAGTGGAAGTGCTAAGATGGACAAGGATAAGATCCATCAACATACTTGTATAGATCGTTACCTTTTTGAAACGAAACTAGGACTCCTTTCCAGATTCAAAAGTTGTCCTGCTTTAACATGATGAGATTTGTCGCTGCTGACATTACGGATTTTGGCAGGGTGTGGCCGGGACGATCAGAGGCAGATGTAGATCTAAGATGTTGTTGTTGAGAGTTACGATCGGGCATTGCCACCAGTAATCGATCCAGCAGGGGTTTGTGTGCCATGGTAGAGGATCGAATGAATAGGAAAAAAATTTTAGGCATTTGCCATTTTATGCTCTGATACCATAGACGAAGATAGGAAACGATAAACTAATGTAACAGTGAGAGGAGAAAAAATATCTCTGTTGTATTGATTCAATAATATCTGACCTGAGTACATGTATTTATAAGCTAACATATAACAGACTCTGGACTTTATTATGTAATGGGCTGGCATATACAAGACATAGGGCTCGGCCCACTACTTCTTGCTACTACAAGGAAATCTAAAGATTACTGGGTACAAATCTAGAAATTAAGGCCCAAACAAATACTTTGGCTCTTCATCCGCCCTGAGCAAGATCGAATCCCTACTCTCGCGATGCAGAGAAAAGCAAATTAGTTTCTAAACCCACTGAAATGGTGCACTTATGTGCCACTACCTCGCATAATCTTCACCCGCATGAATCTGCCAACATTCAGCAAGAAATAATTTTGTTGTAGCATGTCAGGCCAATATCCACTGCCTGCAAGTCTGCCACTCAATGAAGACATTCAAAGCTTCACGTTCCTGATCAATTTCCATCGTGTTGGGCCAAAGAACATCATCCCCCACAAGTGTGTGGTTAGTGCCGAGAACTCTTCTAAAAACCGAATGACAGCCAGGTGTGCTTGGTTCTTTGCATCGCGGTTCCTTCCACCTAGCCAGAAATCTATGCATGGTTTTAACTAGAGCCATCACCCATTCAAAACCATAGTTTTCAAAGATAAAGATAATAAACAACACTATTTACCAAATAACAATGAAAAAAGAAAGCTCAAAATAAATAGACCTAGAAGACAAATTAGAAAAGGAAGAAAATATGAGAGGAGAGAACCTAGAAGAAGAATAGGAAATAAAGGAAAGGAAGAAAAGGAAACCATGAGAGAATGAACACTGGATCCGTTTGTGATCAGCTGTTTTGTTAGCTATCACACTTAACTACTAAAATAGAGTAAAAGTAAAGTAGAATAAAGTAGAAAAGCAAGTGGGTCTGTTGGGTCCTAGGTGACTCCTACATCAATACGCTAGCCGGGATGCTAGTACCACAAATGCACCCATAGTACCACTAGGGTGAAGAAAACCCTAAAACAAGAAGCAAAAAACACAAAAACCTCCGCCAAAGGAGGAAAGGATTAACCTTTTGCTTAGCTACTATTATACATTGTTTAATTTATTATTCAACCTCGTAACTGTATTTAGTTTTCTTACCTACAACCTCATCACTGCTTTAATAGTTTTCACCTCTAGGCTCTACTATGTGGTATAGGATATGAGTTAGTATCTCGACACCTAAATGTCCCTTATTTTTTGGACTTCATTTAGTCCTAGAAAGTAAAATTAATTTTAATGCTATAATTTAGTCAGACTTTTCTTTTTAATTTCAAATTAAACACGCATTAGTTAGTAGCACACCTGTTGTTGGGCAACAACTCTATGACAAAGTATATAAATAAATTCAAGAAGTAAACAACCTAATCAATGTAGTACAACAAGTGTCGAACCACAAGAAAATTAGTTTTATCTTCGTAATCTCGATAATTAGTAATCGAAATGAAAAGCAATAAATGGAAGTTTAACCCGTGGCAAGCTTGATTATTTGGGTTATCACTAAGAAAGAACAACAACTAACTAAAATGGTGTTTTGACGGATTGGATGGAAGAGTACTTTAGGATAGCGGGGAATCACCTAAAATGCTTGATTATACACATAAACACACCTCAATTTAATTTTATATTAGAACTAAGATAATGATTCTTTAAAACTTGGACTAATAAAATCTTATCTAAGTAATTGCATCTCTTAATTCAAAGAAAGATAAAGTCATTAGATGGCATTAATTTCAAGCTCTTAACATAAGTCTTAAGTTTTACTCCCTAATTCAAGAGAAGCAAAAGTTAGGGCTCATCCGCAATGATGTTCCAATTCCAAGGGTGATCATTTGGATAATTCGGTTAACCGAAATCCAAATTGTAAAAAATAAATTGGATTTCGATTATTTCGGTTAAAACCCAAATAATCCAAATTAAGACCAAAACCAAATTAACCATTATCCAAATTATCCGAAATCCAAATTTTTTTAAAAGTGAAATCCGAAATCCAAACTGAAATCCAAATTTTAGCTAGTTTGGATTTCAACTTACCAAAAGTTAAGCTTTATGTTTGAGTATTTATCACTAAAGACTAGAATTAGAAAATAGGATATTCTTTTGTAAAGAAAATTTGGATAATTCGGTTAACCGAATTAGACAAAGTCAAAACCAAATCCAAACCAAATTATAATTAGGATAATTCGGTTAACCAAAATTTTCAATTCGGTTAGAAAATTCGGTTAAAAATCCAAAAAATAAAATCAGTTAATTAAGTTTTTGGATAAATCCAAAATATCCAAACTGAATGCTCACCCCTACTCAAACCCCAATTTTGCTAGGAATCACAATAAATGCAATAGACAATCAATCCAAGCATTAATGGAGAAGAAACAACTATCGTAAATGAGGTAAATTTTACAAGAATCAATGAAGCATTCAAGGTTCAAATCCTATCTTAGAGCACCAATGAAGTCTACTCAAACATAGAGAAGAGAAAAACAACAAAGGAGTAAAAAGAAGCCATTGATGGAGCTTAGAAGCTTTGGTGAAGGTGAGCTCTTCCTTATCTTCTTTCTCTTCTTGTTTCTCCTCCTTTTGGCTCATCGTTACGCTTTCTCTCTCTCTCTCTCTCTCTCTCTCTCTCTCATTCTCGGCTGGTGGAGTGTGGAATGAAGAATGAATGAGAAATGTGCCAAAACCCTCTTTTCAAAACATAGATCTGGTCAAATTTTTACGTCGACCGACCCAGTGGGTTGGTCGCATGGGTTGGTCCCCTCTAGACAATGAAATCACGTGCGAGATTTTAATGTGACCAACCCATTGGGGCGGTCGTATGTAGATACCGAAACTCCACTTCGACCAATCCACTGGGGCGGTCTCCTAGGGTGGAAGAATGCATAGTGCAAAACTTAACTTCTACCGACCAAGTGGGGCTGTAACACCCATAATCCTAAACCTGTAATAACGTCGCAAGACGTAGCATAATAAATAACATTCGCAGCGGAAAATAAAACTATCTATCCTTAGTGTTACACGCCGTTACTCACCCTTGTGAGTAACAAGGCATCCTTACTCCTTCCAACAACTTCAACTCCTCACGCTGTGATGAACAAGATACTGAGCACCCTTAATATTACAAACCAAATCCAAACTAAATGAGCAACTAACTGAATACAACAAACTCCAAAATACAGTACACAATAAAACTACAAAGTGTTTATTAAAATGCATCAGCTACCCTGTTTCCCCGCACTCCGGCTTGTGTCTTCAATCAATAACCTGAAATGTTTGCCCATTGAAGGGCTCAGCAATCGAAATGTTGGTATGCTAAATGTAGTCCTAAGTCATCTAGATTCCTTAAGTCGTTTTAGCCATCTTGATATTAGATTCTTTACATGAAGTACAGGTTTACAATAATAACAATAATAACTGTAAATGCTAAACAAACACATAACAGTTCACCGGCAAATCACATCACATAATAGTAAAATTCAACCAGATAATCAAACACCAATAATCCATAACAATAACCAAACAAGATACGCGTATTAATTAACTGTACTTGTTAGTTGGCCACCTGGCCCTTATCCTTTAAACCAACCACTTAAACTTTCCAATTAAATTCCACCTCAGGCGTCATGTTAAGACAACCCTTAATAACTTAATAATGGATAATAGTCCCCTGGGTTCCAGTGGAACCGTTACCAGCTGACCTTATGGCCCTGGATAATTATTTGACCGATCCGGTCGAACCTGTGCACCAACGGTAGTGCCCTCCGCCATCGTCGAATGTGGACAATGGATTCCCTTGAGTGACTCCCCATAGAAGTCCCTCGTAGTGATCACGATGCGCAACCAGAAAGTCGAAACAGTCCGGATTCCTCTCTTTATAAGTTAGCCTTTTAGTCAGTGATACAATATCCAATCATTGAGTTAAGACTATAACAGTTTACCATCAGTTAGGTTCAATAATACCTAAAGGTCAGTTAGTCTTGTTCCAGTTTAGATGTATAAACTTCCAGTCATAAGACGTTCGCGTAAAATAAAACACAGTGGTGTCGAGCAATACAGTATACAATATCATATACATAAATCACAGATATCACTCTTAACAATTTAAACACACAACGTCTGGACATTAGGAAAATCCTTAGGACATTCAGACCAAACAATTAACATACCGTTCACTGTGATAACTGCTAGCTTGACAAATTCACGATCAGTAATTCCTTCCCGTACGCTGTTATATATACACGCAATACCGGGTAACATTAATACAACTATTCACTAAGTATTACAGTACTGTCACTATAGAGTTTATACTCGTAGTATACTAACTCTGTATGTTCTTTATTTCCCCTTTTATTTAACAGTGGTTCTAGGTAGTTCATTAGTTCGTTATTTTATGTGGTAACCACATGTGATAATGAATTTCTACCTTGTAGTATATTTCTATTTCTTCAATTATATACTCATAATTGTTTCCACTTATTCTTTATATTATACAATTTGGTTACTTTTATTATAACCACCTTTATTTTATAAACTTTACATTATACTCCATAATATACCATAATACATTATATTACTTAGTTTTAATTCCTTTCTTTATTAAATTACAAAACCAACCATAATAATTCGGTATTTATATTTTGTACCCACTAACTTTTATAAATTACCAAATAACCATATAACTTTATAATTTACTAAATATCCATATTACTTTCGGTAATTACAAACTAATTTTTATAAATTACCAAATGGCCACAAATACTTTTGGTTTCAATATATATCTTTCCTTTATTTACAATTTAACCCCAAAACTTTATATAAGTTACATATTAACTTATAACCTATAGTTTTAATATTTAATTTCTTAAAATACCGAAATGGTCCTTATAATTTTGCAAATTATGTATTCACCCCAAATTAAATTCGGTTTTTCACTTGTACTTCCATAAACTACATATTCACCCTTAAACTTTTATAGACTTAATATTTTATGTCATAAATCATTTTAACCCAAAGTTGTTGGTCAACACTTTGACCAAGGCCTAATTTCATAATTAATACTTTAATATACCCAGAAATTCACTTGTAATTCGATTATACTTCTAAACTTCCCAATAATTACAAAATAGCCCCAAAACTTTATAAAATGTTATTTTAACACTTAAACACTTATTTAAATTTACCAAAATTCATAATATTAATTCCTACCTTATATTATATTATAATTATGCCAAATAATCCCTTTAGTTCTCGGCAATCATATATATCACATTATACTTTTCAAAATTTACATTTTAGCCACATAACTTTATAAACTAGCCATTTAAATACTTGTAGCTATTTTTAATATTCCCAAAATTTATAATATAAGTTAATATACTTATATATTTTGAAAATCACCAAACAACACATTTCATTCTCGGCCTTAAATATGTTTTACCATATGGTTTCAAAACTTGATTTAAACTTTATAATATGTATATATAAATGTATATAAACCATATAACACTTCTAAAAATTATGTTAATGACTTAGAATGATTATAAACTCAAAATAGAACATTTTATCCTTAGACAATTCGGCTTAAACATATATGTATCCTAATTAATTTTTGTGACACAATTTTATACCTTAAGGTAATAATCTTACCTTATATGTTATAATTATTTTCTTGACATTTTAACCCAATATTTTCGGCCTTAATATTACTAAGGCTTATACATAATTTTTATACCAAAGTTTGAAGCTTAAATCAAACTTAAACTTAATAAATCTTAATTATAGAAACTTACTCCTTAAATCAAGATAATTCTTGTACTTGATTTCTCCTTGAGTTCCCAGCTCTTCCAATGCTATTTTGATGAAGAACTTTCGGCCTCCACACATAGGTTTAGGAGATCCAAATGTTAGACTTCTAACAAGGATTTAAAAGTAAGATTTGGAGTAGTTTTACAAGAGTTTACCTTAGGTATTTTTCAAGGAATTTTTCGGTACACCTTGGGATGATTGTAGATTCAAGTTTCCTTCATGAAATAATGAAGAGAACATTGGTTTAGAGGTTTATAATTTTCGGAAATGAGTTAAGGAATTTACTAGGATTTTCGACATGAAGATATACCTTAACTTGATCTTGTTGTTCCTTGTGTTGTTGTTGAATCAAGGTGATTCCTTGGAACACTTAATCTTGGCGAAAATAGCAAGGGTTGCTAGGATGATTTCTTGCTTCAAGACTTAGTAGATTTAACTAGGAAAATTACATAGAAATGGTGTTAGAACTTCGAACACCATTAATGGAGCTTTGAAGCTCTAAGGAATTAACTAGCAAATGAAGAAGAAAAGAGAGGATAGGAGACTTACCAAAATCGGTGGAATGAAGGCAGATGAGAAGGTAAGCCTACGTATGGTTTTAGAGAATGAAAATTGGAAGGATTTCTCTTTTGATAAATTAATGTCTAATTTGACCAATCTTTTCATTTGTTTATTCATTGATTGTTTGGCTCCATAAAATGCCTATATTATTGCTTGCTTTCGGCCACATGACAAGGAAGAAAAGAGTGGCTGGTTTGATAATTGAAACTAGAAGACAAAGACAAGGTAGGCAAGGTAATACTTTAACAATTTAAATGTTGATTTCTTTTGTTGTTTACGGTAGTGTATGTGTATATAGGTAACTGATTTCCTTGTCAATTGAAGACATGAGAACATGCCTAGGTTGGTAGATAATTTAGCTTGATTTTAATACAGCACACTAACCTTCTTTTCTTGCACAAAATCGGTAATCAAGGGCTGCTACAAGACAATTGGTTTTTGTTTGCATTATACATATGAATGTGCATTGTTAGGTGGCTATATTATTTGACTATAATTCAACAATCAATCTCCCCTTTTTCTGGATCAAAATCGGCAGCCACATAAGGTAGAACATGGGCTGTTTCATTTGTTTATAGTCTTGTACAAAAGCTAGATCTACTTTTATTCTTTTATGTATTTTAATTCCATTGCTTTTATATAAGCTAACCTTCTTTGTTCTTCCTGCAGGTCATACGGTAATGGAGTCTTCCTTGACTGAGTTTTATTTGACATTTTCACATGGCACATGTAGGGATAAGTCACCATTCCATAAGACAAATTTTTAAACCAAAACTAGTCCAAAATCTCCTAAAATGGCGCCCATTATAGAGGTCATATGGGACTGATTTTTAATTTGATTCCTGTCACACTATAATGTATTAAGACCATATTATAACATGTAATAGGTTCCAGTATTTATTTGGTACATTTATACTAAGGTAAAAGGTGAAAGTTCTAAGGTAAAAATGCTGATTTTAGGTACCTTTTTGATCTAAAATCGGCCCTGTTTGTGCTATGATTTTAGCACTGGCATTAATTTATTTAGATGCTAAATTTATCTCCTTTTAAGGTTATCAACTCGTGGCTCCTCAAAAGCTTTAAGGTAATTGCGTAAAACGCGTTTTTATGACACCCGAAGGTGCGTTTTTGTGCTTTAAGGATATTATGGAAAATAAGTAGTCGCTATGAGTTCCAAGTGTTTATAAACATTGTTTATAGTCAATACTAATATTTTAAGGTGTTACATTGAGTTATATGGGGTTATATCAACTCAAGACACAATTTCCGGGCTACCGGGACACTCCCGGGGCAAAAAGGAGCGTTAAGAAATTCCCCCGAGCACTTTGTTTATTTTTGAAAAATTAGCTCGAGCATTCTCTTTAGAATGATGAATATTGATGATAGGAACTCTAAGAATGATTTATATTGGAGTTTGTGCCGCTTCGGTACCTCTCCGGGGCATTCCCGGGGGTTTATGGGGCCCTTAACGGGAACCTCCGAGCGCTTTGTCTTTAACTGAGAATTTATCATGAGTACTTCATCTTATATATTTAATAAAGTGTTATGGTGCATTTGGAATGAAGTGTAATGCTCTATTTCATCTTATAAAGTATTTCCGGGACTTTCGGGCTTTAAGGGCCTTTAAGGGAACTCCCGGGCATTTTGTATTTTTACTCAGTTTTTGATGAGGTCCTGTGTTCTAAGGGTCATATAATGATCCTTGATTAACTTCATATGATGTTCATAGCTTATATAACTTGATTTGCTTAAGGTCCGGCTTAACACTCGTTTATGACCTTAAGGAGTTCAGGTGCGTTTTTAACGCCTAACTGTTTATACTTTCTCAGGGTTTAATAATCCCCAAGATAATATTTATTTACCATTATTTAATTATTTAAAGGTTAGGGGTATTTCAGTCTACCCCCTTAAAAGGACTTCGTCCCAAAGTCATAACTTCTACTTACATATCCTATGGAATCAAGTTCCTCGTATCTATTTCATGTATGCTTTATCATTCCTGGGTGTCAATACTATGTTGACACTTCTACATTCCATCAGTAATCTGAGTGTATGCAATTCGTACATACACCTAACCTTGCTCATGGCAAACAATGTATTCATAGCATGAGTAATTAACTTGATAGATGTCGTAAAGTAAATAAGTGTCCCAACTTCCTAGCTATCCCACTAGGTCATCACTGCACAAGTACAATACCAAAACACTCAGTCCTATAGAGTGCAGAGGCGTAAACCCTTGGCAATAAATCTCTTGTGTGATTGCAATAGGAATGAATATACTGTAAAGTAAATAAGTGTACTTTTATTAACCATCCAAGTGTTACATAGAACACATCAATACCAAGTGTTACATAGAACACAACCATAACCATTCAAGTGTCACATAGGACACAACAATAACCATCCAAGTGTCATATAGGACATATCAATAACCAAGTGTTACATAGAACACATCCATAACCATTCAACCAATTGCACACATGCGCAACAATCAAACACAATCAACCAAATACAAAACTAGTATAGACTGCAGATATGCAAGTCGCATGTGGTGCTCTACCCCCCTTAAAAAGGGTTACGCCCACGTACCCTAGACTAGTATAACTAGTCGGTTAATAGTGAATGAAACTTCACTCTCGTCATTTTTTTTACTTATGATTAGTTTTAAAGATAGCCTCCCGACTGTAAGACTTTAGGTGGATAGAGCACACATTTTTGGATAAGATACGTGAAATACGTTGTGCATTCCTCTTGAGCTCAGTAGATAACTCTAACTGATGGGACCACCATGCTTCCGCTGCGCAACTCTGATTAAGTAATGTCCAATCATTTTGGAATAGTCTTAAATGTGCTTCGTTGGTTGTCATTGTTGATCTTGTCGGGACTTCTGTCCGTTTACGAGGTATAGCCCCCAAGAATATATGCATTCTCTGACATGTTCCATAGTGCATTAGTATGCTTTTATATTTGAATCCCGTATGTATGGGTGAAGGTGATCTACCATCTTGTACGTTGCCGATATTATCTCATGGCTTGTTTAAACTATCGTGTGTAACACACTTCCATTAATCGCCTCTTGTAGTTGTAATCGTCGACGTTCGGGTCTTGTATTAATATTGGGGCATACTCAAAATCCCTCCCTTTGATCTTCAAGTCATCATCTTGTGATTCTAGTATTTGAGTTTACTGTCACCATATTCGGTTTTCATTTTCAATGTAAAGTATGAGCTATGGTCGAGTCGTGCATCTTATGTATAATATAGAAAGATTTCTTGATATTATTGATTCACCAATTGTCGGTAGTACATACACGAGTACTATCGTCTGTTCATCAGGTATACCACAGTAGGGTTCCTGCTAAGGTTTCTAACAAGGTACAGTTTCCTCTCAATTGAACATGTTCTTGCGGTAGTGAATCAACTCATGTGAGTATTAGTATAATGTTTCTTCTCTTTATATTCTACCATGCTTATAGGTACACGAGTACTATCGTCTGTTCATCAGGTATACCACAGTAGGGTTCCCGCTAAGGTTTCTAACAAGGTACAGTTTCCTCTCAATTGAACATGTTCTTGCGGTAGTGAATCAACTCATGTGAGTATTAGTATAATGTTTCTTCTCTTTATATTCTACCATGCTTATAGGTAGGTTCCCAATTAATATATTGGGTTTGAATTCATAAAGAAAGACATGAAAGTCGATCTTTCCCTCCAGATGACAATATGGCCATAACTTAGAAGGTAGTTGAGAATGCTCTTATTATAGGTAAATGTCTCTTAATCTCATTTTTAACTTATTAACATGGCTCATGTATAATAACAGTTATTATTCCCTTCACATTTGACTATTTTTACGACATATGCAGAGTCGTTTTAGCTATTTAATCTCTTCAGGATAACCTATACAGCTTAATTCTTAACTTACACCTTCCACAACTCATATACTTCATTAATCAAATTTTATATTAAAATTAAGAATAAATATTTACTTATCACAGAGATATTTGTGACCGCTTGTAGGGAGTCTCAGGAATCATTCAACCCTGACGGGGTCAGCGTCAATGTTGAACTATCCTTCCACTCCATTTTGTGTTTGGTTTTCCCTGATCTGACCAGGATCAAGTTCAACCTCCCACGTCAAATATCAAACAATCACATAATTGTCATTTTCCAAATTTTATCTTATCAAACTTTGTGACGTGGTGAGTACTACATTTTCTCTTGACCACTATACAACTAATCCAATATCTGTTATAATCTATACTCGAATCTAGTGTATTACCCAATCCCCGGAACCGTATTCCTTTGATCAAATCATCAAGCGGGGAAGCCAGTTTTTCCTCTTAGCATAAAAGGTAAATTCTTATTAAAACATCTAGGCACATACTGTCTAATAATTATATTCATCAATCATTTTAACTCTTAAATCCATCATACAAGTAATAAATTCAGTTATGGACTTGGATACCTTAGAATACCCTCTTCTCTTTAAAAGGCTCATCTAGTATTTAACTCACCAGGGCTTGATTATTGCCTACACTTTAGTTATCATTACATGGAATAAAGACAGTCACAGTTAGACTCCAAGGAAAATTTTTCATAATTCGATCAACAATTACAGTTCCCTTAGGTATTATTTCCTCCGCCTTAAAGCTTGGCTTTTTCTTATTCCATTTAAACTCCATGAATCAGGTGAACCATATGTTCATCCTAGGTTAAGTATCTCTTAATATTAGTACCACATCTCAAACTAAGGGTTTCCAGTTTGAATCCTACGGTTTGGTAACAGGACAATCAAAGCTTATTGTTTGTTTATATCTCTTAGAAACGTGGTTAATCCACAAACTCAATGGCTTCCAAAAATAGGTCGATTAGGTGTATCAAATAGAGGATTTAGAATCACAGGGATTAGTATATAACGTTAGGAAGATTTACGTGTAAAACAATTGTTACAAGCCAAGGGGTATGTTTTCCTACTTTTAAATTTAACTTCCACTCACTTTTAGTGTATATATTAATTCAAACTCTTAATATAACTTACACTACCTTCATTGCAAGTGTCAAGGAGAGTTGTTCGTTACCATGTTTATATTAAAATTTATATTACATAGGGGGTTAACCTTATTTGATTTCTTGCGCTCTTTATTCGCATTCATAAATTGAGTTGTCATAGAAGACATATGCTCGTATAGAACCATAAGGATAGTGTAGGACGTGAGCCTCAAAATAGGGTTGGTATATTTAATGATACTTAGCCCTCTGAAATGTATCAATACTCCTCAACGTTTTAGGTTTACAACCTCCAAATTATATGTATATATGTAGCATTTGGTATTGCTAATTAGGTAGTTCTCCCGACTTCAGAAAATATAGATTCAAAGTTTGTTCTCTTCCCTTTATTAATTAGGAGTCCAGTACTGTCACTATATTGGTACTAGCTGAGACCCTTGGTTGCTTATCCATGATGGATGTTTTAGTTATATATTTTGAGATTCTATTTCTCTATTGTCATATTTCAAGGTTTCACACTATCTTCTCGCGAAGTTAATAAAGGATTGTAAGATTTTCCAGTCCCGCACTGGGCGGTAAGCTCGGTGCCTGGGTATACCATAAAATTCAGTGTTTGCTCTTCACGTGCAGGTCTTCATTCACCTATATTTGGTTTACTGGAGCAGCACTTGTTGTAGCAAGTGCGCCATACAGGTTGGATCATCATGCAGTGTATGTCCATTGAGGTATATATTTACTCCATCATCACTGTATACTTGGCGGTATTGTCAGCCTTTCTGGTTATCATTGGTATGGCGTCACTGTTATTCATCGTCAGCTTCCCATGTGGATGACAGTTGGCGTCGTATGGTCTTCAACAAACCCTTTTGACAATTCATGTAGTCTTAAGTATTTTATAATAATTAATGTATTCCTTTTCATGACATCTGCTCGTCATTTAGGCAGGTCATAATTTGTAGTTACTGTAAGTTTGGACAGTTGATAACGCCCTAACTTATTATTCCTCACTGTACTATCTCACACCCTGTATCCCAGGCTAATCTCGGTTTGTATTCGGTTTAATACTCTTAATCCCATGGTACACTAATCTGGATTCTCCACCAAATATCAACGCGTCTCCTGACTTCAAAATAATCTTGTTCGCCTTATCCATCCTCTTCTGATCACCGTATAAAAACTCAGCATCATCTCCTATGGAGAATGATACAACTGGTATCCCTTTGGTAATTGACTCAGATGTCTCGTCTCGGTCCTGGTGTAATCCAAGCTTCCCTCCTTCCTCATAGAAGTTCACAATACAAACGTCGGCTTCAATGTCCGGTATGTGGTTGGTTTTCAATTGTTGTGCAATTTTGACCGCTTCTGTTACCAAAGTTTGGAAACTATCGGGTATCCTAGGAACTCGTGCTCCATCTACCTTTCTTACTTCACTATTTAACCTAGCCTGTGGATCCCAATCCTTACCCATACACATCATATATAATTTAAGTTTTGATCCACTTCCATATCCTGGAATATAAAATCCTCCAAGGCCTATCCCCAAAGTTCTACATTCATTTACAATGGCTATTTGTTCATTTATAGTTAAGTATTTCTTGAGTAAGATCATGCCGGGTCGAAGTACTTGGCATTCTGCCTCTAAATATTCCCGACCTTCGCTCATAGGCTCAGGTGACCTCGGTCTCATCGGTAAGGGAAAACAAATGTCGAAGTATCCTATTAGGTGAGAGGTTACCTAAGTTAGGTCTCTCTAAATTCTTGATACTTACTAACACATACCAGTCTCATCGACTGATAGCTATACACACACATTCATGCATCATGCATTTGGTTTAAGTTCTAAGCTTACCGGTTTCACGCTGAGCGCTAGCCTCAGCGCCTGAAGTTCCCACTGAGTACAGGGTGTTTCTTCCCGGAACTATCTTTTTTCCCTTCTGACTCCCGGATGAGGAAGGTTGTCCTGTCGGTCCTCTAGTATAGGTGTTGTTCTGCGGCGCCTGGCCTCCTCTTGGTCCGCCCTCCTCAATAGCTGGTGTTCTTTGTGAACCTCTAGATCCCTTGTATACTCGGCTCGCTGGGTTGGAAAAACATTCATACTCCCTGTGACCTTCTTTGTTGCAATAGCGACACTCCACCTTCCTGCCTGCGTAGTCTACGCCTGGGTGATCATCTCTACAGCGCTTATAGTAGTAGTGGCGTTGGGTTGGCTTATTGACCCTAGATGGTGCCGATCTAAGTGCATGTGCATCAATGGCTGGGCCGGTCAGACGAGGGACCTGCTCCTTCGTCTTCTGACCATGGAAATCCTTCCGCCCCTTCTTCTTATCAAAGAATTTCTTCCCCTTCTTGTAGTAACCGCCAGAGGTTGCTCCCCCATCTTCTCCTTCAGTATTCTTTCTCTTTTTTCCTTGAGCCTCTTCCCTGGACTGAAGCATTAACTCAGTTGTTGATGTTGCGTCATAACATTCTTGTAAGGTAGCGAAACGTATTGCTCTCATAGCGCCCTGGATGCGAAATTGCAAACCTCCCCTAAACTTTTGAATCTTCACGGTGTCAGAGTAGTCGACCCCTGGAATGTAGTCTAGCAGACTCATGAACCGTGCGTAGTACTGGTCAACTGTTTGACTCCCCTGGATTAAGGTCTCGTATTCTTGCCGCTTCCTCTACTTCAAGTGTTCGGGGTAGTACTTCTCCCGCAACACTTCTACAAACGCTGTCCATCCAAAGTCCGGTGTAGCCCTGTGATGGCCCTCGACAGATCGCCACCAAATGTCAGCTGCATCCTTCAGGTTGTACGCTGCTATGTCGACCTTTTGGTCTTCTGGAACTCGAACAGCTTTGAAGGCCTTCTGGTGCTCCACTATGAATTTTTCCAGTGCGGCGGGGTCTGGTTCCCCTGAGTATGTTGGAACTCTCGCGTCTGCAACGCTCTTCATCCAGTTGGTTTCTCTGGGCTGCGGCGGGTAGGGTATGGCTCCCGCAAGTTGAGCTCCTAGCTGCTGCGCGAAGGTTGTCATGGCCGCTGCTAGGCCTGGTACTTCTGGAACATCTGTCGGTGTCTCGCCACCGCATCCACTGCTGCCTCCACGTGGTCTTCCTCTTGTCGACATCTATAAGATACTATACTATTATTTCTACTCAGTTGCTACACCGTTCTCACATTCACAATCACAAACATGTAAGTAAGCTAACTACCAACAATAAAGATATCCCTAAGAATTTTCTTTCTAAGTCACGAATCCTCACAGACGTTTCCCGTTTCCCATATGTCCTATGCTCACTGTTCTTGACTCAGTATCTCTTCATCCTAAACCTGTAATAATGTCGCAAGTCGTAGCATAATAAATAACATTTGCAGTGGAAAATAAAACTATCTATCCTTGGTGTTACACGCCGTTACTCACCCTTGGGAGTAACAAGGCATCCTTACTCCTTCAAATAACTTCAACTCCTCACGCTGTGATGAACAAGATACTGAGCACCCTTAATATAACAAACCAAATCCAAACTAAATGAGCAACTAACTGAATACAACAAACTCCAAAATACAGTACACAATAAAACTGCAAAGTGTTTATTAAAACACATCAGCTACCCTATTTCCTCACACTCCGGCTTGTGTCTTCAATCAATAACCTGAAATGTTTTGCCCATTGAAGGGCTCAGCAATCGAAATGCTGGTATGCTAAATGTAGTCCTAAGTCATCTAGATTCCTTAAGTCGTTTTAGCCATCTTGATATTAGATTCTTTACATGAAGTACCGGTTTACAATAATAACAGTAAACACTGTAAATGCTAAACAAACACATAACAGTTCACCTGCAAATCACATCACATAATAGTAAACATCAACCAGATAATCAAACACCAATAATCCATAACAATAACCAAACAAGATACGCGTATTAATTAACTGTACTTGTTAGTTGGCCACCTGGCCCTTATCCTTTAAACCAACCACTTAAACTTTCCAATTAAATTCCACCTCTGGCGTCATGTTAAGACAACCCTTAATAACTTAATAATGGATAGTAGTCCCCTGGGTTCCAGTGGAACCGTTACCAGCTGACCTTATGGCCCTGGATAATTATTTTGACCGATCCGGTCGAACCTGTGCACCAACGGTAGTGCCCTCCGCCATCGTCGAATGTGGACAATGGATTCCCTTGAGTGACTCCCCATAGAAGTCCCTCGTAGTGATCACGATGCGCAACCAGAAAGTCGAAACAGTCCGGATTCCTCTCTTTATAAGTTAGCCTTTTAGTCAGTGATACAATATCCAATCCTTGAGTTAAGACTATAACATTTTACCATCAGTTAGGTTCAATAATACCTAAAGGTCAGTTACTCTTGTTCCAGTTTAGATGTATAAACTTCCAGTCATAAGACGTTCGTGTAAAATAAAACGCAGTGGTGTCGAGCAATACAGTATACAATATCATATACATAAATCACAGATATCGCTCTTAACAATTTAAACACACAACGTCTGGACCTTAGGAAAATCCTTAGGACATTCAGACCACACAATTAACATACCGTTCACCGTGATAACTGCTAGCTTGACAAATTCACGTTCAGTAATTCCTTCCCGTACGCTGTTATATATACATGCAATACCGGGTAACATTAATACAACTATTCACTAAGTATTACAGTACTGTCACTATAGAGTTTATACTCGTAGTATACTAACTCTGTATGTTCTTTATTTCCCCTGTTATTTAACAGTGGTTCTAGGAAGTTCATCAGTTCGTTATTTTATGTGGTAACCACATGTGATAATGAATTTCTACCTTGTAGTATATTTCTATTTCTTCAGTTATATACTCATAATTGTTTCCACTTATTCTTTATATTATACAATTTGGTTATTTTTATTATAACCACCTTTATTTTATAAACTTTACATTATACTCCATAATATACCATAATACATTATATTACTTAGTTTTAATTCCTTTCTTTATTAAATTACAAAACCAACCATAATAATTCGGTATTTATATTTTGTACCCACTAACTTTTATAAATTACCAAATAACCATATAACTTTATAATTTACTAAATATCCATATTACTTTCGGTAATTACAAACTAATTTTTATAAATTACCAAATGGCCACAAATACTTTTGGTTTCAATATATATCTTTCCTTTATTTACAATTTAACCCCAAAACTTTATGTAAGTTACATATTAACTTATAACCTATAGTTTTAATATTTAATTTCTTAAAATACCGAAATGGTCCTTATAATTTTGCAAATTATGTATTCACCCCAAATTAAATTCGGTTTTTCACTTGTACTTCCATAAATTACATATTCACCCTTAAACTTTTATAAACTTAATATTTTATGTCATAAATCATTTTAACCCAAAGTTGTTGGTCAACACTTTGACCAAGGCCTAATTTCATAATTAATACTTTAATATACCCAGAAATTCACTTGTAATTCAGTTATACTTCTAAACTTCCCAATAATTACAAAATAGCCCCAAAACTTTATAAAATGTTATTTTAACACTTAAACACGTATTTAAATTTACCAAAAATCATAATATTAATTCCTACCTTATATTATATTATAATTATGCCAAATAATCCCTTTAGTTCTCGACAATCATATATATCTCATTATACTTTTCAAAATTTACATTTTAGCCACATAACTTTATAAACTAGCCATTTAAATACTTGTAGCTATTTTTAATATTCCCAAAATTTATAATATAAGTTAATATACTTATATATTTCGTAAATCACCAAACAACACATTTCATTCTCGGCCTTAATTATGTTTTACCATATGCTTTCAAAACTTGATTTAAACTTTATAATATGTATATATAAATGTATATAAACCATATAACACTTCTAAAAATTATGTTAATGACTTAGAATGATTATAAACTCAAAATAGAACATTTTATCCTTAGACAATTTGGCTTGAACATATATGTATCCTAATTAATTTTTGTGACACAATTTTATACCTTAAGGTAATAATCTTACCTTATATGTTATAAATTATTTTCTTGACATTTTAACCCAATTTTTTCGGCCTTAATATTACTAAGGCTTATACATAATTTTTATACCAAAGTTTGAAGCTTAAATCAAACTTAAACTTAATAAATCTTAATTATAGAAACTTACTCCTTAAATCAAGATAATTCTTGTACTTGATTTCTCCTTGAGTTCCCAGCTCTTCCAATGCTATTTTGATGAAGAACTTTCGGCCTCCACACATAGGTTTAGGAGATCCAAATGTTAGACTTCTAACAAGGATTTAAAAGTAAGATTTGGAGTAGCTTTACAAGAGTTTACCTTAGGTATTTTTCAAGAAATTTTTCGGTACACCTTGGGATGATTGTAGATTCAAGTTTCCTTCATGAAATAATGAAGAGAACATTGGTTTAGAGGTTTATAATTTTCGGAAATGAGTTAAGGAATTTACTAGAATTTTCGACATGAAGATATACCTTAACTTGATCTTGTTGTTCCTTGTGTTGTTGTTGAATCAAGGTGATTCCTTGGAACACTTAAGCTTGGCGAAAATAGCAAGGGTTGCTAGGATGATTTCTTGCTTCAAGACTTAGTAGATTTAACTAGGAAAATTACATAGAAATGATGTTAGAACTTCGAACACCATTAATGGAGCTTTGAAGCTCTAAGGAATCAACTAGCAAATGAAGAAGAAAAGAGAGGATATGAGACTTACCAAAATCGGTGGAATGAAGGCAAATGAGAAGGTAAGCCTACGTATGGTTTTATAGAATGGAAATTTGAAGGATTTCTCTTTTGATAAATTAATGTCTAATTTGACCAATCTTTTCATTTGTTTATTCATTGATTGTTTGGCTCCATAAAATGCCTATATTATTGCTTGCTTTCGGCCACATGACAAGGAAGAAAAGAGTGGCTGGTTTGATAATTGAAACTAGAAGACAAAGACAAGGTAGGCAAGGTAATACTTTAACAATTTAAATGTTGATTTCTCTTGTTGTTTACGGTAGTGTATATGTATACAAGTAACTGATTTCCTTGTCAATTGAAGACATGAGAACATGCCTAGGTTGGTAGATGATTTAGCTTGATTTTAATACAGCACACTAACCTTCTTTTCTTGCACAAAATCGGCAATCAAGGGCTGCTACAAGACAATTGGTTTTTGTTTGCATTATACATATGAATGTGCATTGTTAGGTGGCTGTTTTATTTGACTATAATTCAACAATCAATCTCCCCTTTTTATGGATCAAAATTGGCAGCCACATAAGGTAGAACATGGGCTGTTTCATTTGTTTATAGTCTTGTACAAAAGCTAGATCTACTTTTGTTCTTTTATGTATTTTAATTCCATTGCTTTTATATAAGCTAATCTTCTTTGTTCTTCCTGCAGGTCATACGGTAATGGAGTCTTCCTTGACTGATTTTTATTTGAATTTTCACATGGCACATGTAGGGATAAGTCACCATTCCATAAGACAAATTTTTAAACCAAAACTAGTCCAAAATTACCTAAAAAAGCGCCCATTATAGAGGTCATATGGGACTGATTTTTAATTTGATTCATATCACACTATATTGTATTAAGACCATATTATAACATGTAATAGGTTCCAGCATTTATTTGGTACATTTATACTAAGGTAAAAGGTGAAAGTTCTAAGGTAAAAATGCTGATTTTAGGTTCCTTTTTGATCTAAAAATCGGCCCTGTTTGTGCTATGAGTTTAACACTGGAATTAATTGATTTAGATGCTCAATTTATCCCCTTTTAAGGTTATCAACTCGTGGCTCCTCAAAAGCTTTAAGGTAATTGCGTAAAACGCGTTTTTATGACACCCGAAGGTGTGTTTTTGTGCTTTAAGGATATTCTGGAAAATAAGTAGTCACTATGAGTTCCAAGTGTTTATAAACATTGTTTATAGTCAATAATAATATGTTAAGGTGTTACATTGAGTTATATGGGGTTATATCAACTCAAGACACAATTTCCGAGCTACCGGGACACTCCCGGGGCAAAAAGGAGCGTTAAGAAATTCCCCAGAGCACTTTGTTTATTTTTGAAAAAGTAGCTCAAGCATTCTCTTTAGAATGATGAATATTGATGATAGGAACTCTAAGAATGATTTATATTGGAGTTTGTGCCGCTTCGGTACCTCTCCGGGGCATTCCCGGGGGTTTATGGGGCCCTCAACGGGAACCTCCGAGCGCTTTGTCTTTAACTGAGAATTTATCATGAGGACTTCATTTTATATGTTTAATAAAGTGTTATGGTGCATTTGGAATGAAGTGTAATGCTCTATTTCATCTTATAAAGTATTTCCGGGACTTTCAGGCCTTTAAGGGAACTCCCGGGCATTTTATATTTTTACTCAGTTTTAGATGAGGTTCTGTTTTCTAAGGGTCATATAATGATCCTTGATTAACTTCATATGATGTTCATAGCTTATATAACTTGATTTGCTTAAGGTCCGGCTTAACGCTCGTTTATGACCTTAAGAAGTTCAGGTGCGTTTTTAATGCCTAACTGTTTATATAGTTTTCTCAGGGTTTAATAATCCCCCAGATAATATTTATTTACCATTATTTAATTATTTAAAGGTTAGGGGTATTTCAGGGGCGGTCATCTGGGGCGGTCGTATGCAGAGAGCAAAATTCCATTTCGATTGATCCACTGGGGCAGTCTCCTGGGTCGGTCGCCTCCAAAATCAACTAATCTGCACCAAAATCTTCCTGAGATGTCATTGTTCTTGGGATACTTCTCATAGTAATAAATATTTTTCTACGACATCTTTCCGAGTCTTCAAAAACATGCTCAAATGAGCTTTTACCTATAATAATATGCAAATTGTATAAGATCACTAATAATTACAAAATGCTCTATAATGTGGTGAAATATATAGGTCATCAATCAAATAGAATGAAGGTGAATAAAGATCATATAATTACATTATTTTACCATTTTTCACATGTACACTAGCTTTTCATAATTATGTAGTGTCTTTCTGAGTTCTTATACAAAAACTTACTCAATGTGATTGTTCAATTACATGTCCAACAAAAATTTTATTTTACAGATTGTATTCTTATTCGTTTAATGTTAAAGCATACTCCAGTGGCGGACCTAGAGTTTAAAACTTGCGGGGGCACTTTGACCGAATAAAAATCTAGCAACTAATAGAATCAACGCAAATTCTCCTAATTCCCACTAAGCAATTCTCCTATCTTAATATATTTCATGAGTAGGGGTGCTTTTTCCACTATAGTTGTAGTAATTGATAGATTCAACGTAAATTTCAAACATGCACTATTTTGAATGCTAAAATATCATATTTGAGCTATATTATTTAGTTATCTAACATCTATTATCCACTTTTGTCATGTATAGACGCATACATACTTATATTTTTCCAAAAATCTATGGGGCACGTGTCCCCACAGATCTCTACATAGGTTTGCCACTGGCATATTGAAGTACTAATTCGTGTTGAATTCATATACTGTAAATATTAACTAATTAATAGTATATTTTTCAGGTACTAACTGAATACTAAATCATTTACGAGCATACTCAAACACTCAAAGTACCAACATTAATATACTATATAAAAAAGACCATTTAATTACCACTCTTATACTATGCCACATTGAAAAACGACTAAATTTTGAAAATTATAATAACAACATAGATAAAATCAATTTTGAATTAAAAAATAAAATAAAATTGAATTACTAACGCGCTACTATATGAGCTTACTCAAATACCAACTTAGTGTTTAGTCATTTACTAATAACAACATTAGCCAGGTACACTAATACTATATGATGTACGACCAGTCACCTCTTTACAACCCTGAATAGAAAGTTATACTCTCGAATATATATATATATAATGATTATTGTATTAGACAGCTAAAAACATCCTTGTACAAATATAAGAATTACGAACACATTACTACATGAATTACCATGTAACTATATACTCAAACACTGTTGTGATCTGTATTGGTGTACAAAGATTCAACTCTCATGTATAATAGAAATAATATAAAATACTTAGTCAAATACTATTCCTTTACTTATTATTCCATAAATCATATACCAAAAGTACTATAGTCGTATTGCAATCCTCATTATAAAAAATATATCTAATTAAACTATAGAAAATATAAAAAGAAGACAAAATAATTGCATCGGAAGACTGAAAAAATAAATTATAGTCGAAATACTTCAAATACTAATTTACTCATACATCAATTACATATAACAACATACTAAAGCACTCACACATTTATATTTTAGATATTATATGACTATTTAACTACTCTATAATTATTACTTCTACCGGAAAACGAAGAAACATAAAAAAATATTATAAATTTAGTAGAAACTACATCTTTTTTATTTCCAAATGCAATATTTAATTAGTTATTTATATTTATTTTATTATTTATATTTAATTATTACAAAACTTAAATCATAATATAATAAAAATTTCTAAACAACCAATCATAATATAATAAAAAAATTTAGATACTTTGTAAGAACAGTTCATAACCCAAAGCCCTGTGGTATAGCCGACGAATAATTTTGGTAAGTGCTACTCTCTCCGTCTCAAACCCAGTGTCCGATTTCCTTTTTCTTTTTGTCCAAAAACTATGTCTCATATACTTTTATGAACTTAGAATTCCTCTATACTTTTTCAGATTTTCTTAAACCTTGTGCAAAAGTAAATAAGACTCTGCCGTTGGGACAGAGGGAGTATAAGTGAGAAGTAAAAGTAAGCACATAATTTTTTTTTTCAAAAATAAGATCCACTATCCATTAAAACAAGTAAGGGTACAAAGAGGAGTTTAGTGAATCTGGAAAAGTTAATACTAATATACAAGGATTATTTTGGCTAAAATAATAATCCGAGCTTGAAGAACATCCATGATACAATACAATTTGACTAAATATGGAAAGAGCTTAATATGCTCCTTATAATCAACATCTCCTAAGAATAAAGTAAAGTTGACAAATTCTTAATAATATAACAAGATAAGGGTGTTTAAAACTCATAAACCAACCATAAAATGTCCTAAACCCCAGACGCGCGCAAGTAAGCAGGTAATTTTTAAGAAAAATGATAAGTTATGACAGATTAACCTATCGGACACTGTAAGTTAAATTAGCCAAACACCCTAGCAATGAGAAGCGAATAGTACCAGACAGGAAACGTGTATTTTAAAGAGAAAAAGCCCCTATAATTAGGCCCCATTCTTTTGCATAGCTGATAATCCAGCTGATGTCAGTTGTCAGCTGAAAGTTAGAAAAAGTAGAGAGGAAAAATAGTTGATATGACAATTGATGTATGTGACATACAGAGACAATAAACTAGCTGATCAAATAAACTAGGTGCAAAAGAATGGGGCCTTAGGGCATCCACAATGGTGTGGAATCCACTCTAAATTAATAAAACAAAAAGATAAAATATGACACGGAGGAAAGAAGTTATGTGAGAGTTTCTTAACTAAGAACCCCAAAAAGTAGGTGTCTTAGCAAAAGAAGAGAGAGATTGTGAGGAGAAGAGTAAAATATTATTATTTTGAGAGTGGAATCCACTCTTACTATCGTGGATACCCTTAGTTAGTAACGGATAATAGAAGGTAGCACGCACGAACGAGCCGTTAATTAGGGAGCAGTACTCAATGCTGTCCTGTTCTTTCCATTAGGCAATCCTGTTCCGTTTTACATTTATTATTATTGCATTATCCCGAGATTGAAGGTGGTCCAGGTGGACTCTTTGCACCAAGCTGCTTGCACGCTTTAGCTAGAGTAATTACCTTTTTCCAGATCGTTTCATTATTACTAGTAGTAGTACTAATTAAAGCTTGTCTTTGATAGTCCAGTGAACTACTCCCTCCGTCCTGAATTGACCGTCTTGTTTGTTTTATGACACGTTTTTCCACTTCAATATTAAACATATAAGATAAAATAATTTTATAAAACTAAATTTTGTAACATATAGTTTATCATCTAATAAATCATATGCAAAACTTAAATTTTCAAAATTAATTTATCTTATATGTTAAAAATTGAAGTCAAACGACATGTCCAAATAGTAAACAGGACGGTCAATTCAGGACGGAGGGAGTAATATAATTCTCAGTTTCAGACATTATCATCATGTTTGTCAAGCAAAACATCTTTGCATACTTGTACTCAAAGCATTAGTCTGTGACAGTTTTTAAGCAACTATCGATTATTTTCTTTTTCGACAAAACCACTACACACACTATTCCGTATATCAAGGATTGGTTTATACATGCAATTAAATGGCAAAAGTAAGTGTGTTCAAGCTTCAAAAGGATCGTCATTTGTTACCGTAGATAACCCAACAGATAGAAGAAACTGTCGAAAGGAAATTTGTTGTTTTACATTATATGTGTACTTAGAAAATACTTTTATTATTTAGTGACCGATTTGATGCGTGTAACAGCGTAAATTTCGCATCTTTATAAGGGATTATTGCGGATTTCCATATGTGGACTCCATTATACAAAGAAGTGTAGATATTTTGGTATATATTTTATCTTGTCTGTGTGTGTCTGGGGTTACGTGAACATACAGCACGCTCTTTCTCCCTGTGCTCCTTTTCCATGATGGGACCCAGGGACAAGTCAAGAAGATACCGTTATGTCACTTTCACCCGTTTCGTTTCGGATTAAGAACCAAAAGAAGAAAGAAAATGAACTCTCGAGACAGGTTGGTCCAAATACTCTATTTATCACATGAATACAATTGCCAATGCACCTGATGGATCGAAGGTAGCATGTTCATATTCATTTTGCATGTCTTTGATATTTCATATTGCTTCTTCTTAGCGATTGTATTTACTACAATTTCATATTGCTTCTTCATAGAGATGTTCTATCATATACTTTATTTTTTATATGTAAAATTCACAATATGTCTAGAAAAAGTTTCATAATTCACGATGTACTCCGATTTTGAAACTCGTCTTTTATATGTCATAAAAGGTTTCATAATTCACAATTCATGGAATTATAGTGGTATTTGTTCTATGAAGTTATGTTGTTAGTATCTTGTTCCGTTATGTGTAAAGTCTGTCAAGAATGGTTAATATAGTATATATATGTTTCATCTTGTATCACAACCTAACTTATGATTATTTTCTCTCAAAACAGGCTGAGAGCCTGAGAAGTTGGTTCCTCTTTCTCTAATTCAATACAAGTTATAGTTTCTAGTTGTTCGGGAATTCATCACGGTATTAGAGCATAAAAGCTCATAATTCTCAAATTAGAAGCTTCTATGGAGAAAGATCAAGAATAACCTCATAAGAAACAAGGAAGGATGGAAAAAGTAGAAGAACAACCGCAATCGTCGACTGACAAGAGCAACCTTCTTCCTTCGAATGACCCAATGTCTCCGAGCAACAATGATCAACCCTCGACGATATGCTCACATGGAAATTTGATGGGGAATATTTTGACGAGTGGAAGAGGAGTATGATGATAGCTCTCAAAGCCAAAAACAAGTTCTCATTCTTGGAAGGCATGACTGAGATACTTCCGGTAGATTGAGATACTGCGGA
Organism: Limonium bicolor; assembly: GCA_023374045.1. Taxonomy (NCBI): domain Eukaryota; kingdom Viridiplantae; phylum Streptophyta; class Magnoliopsida; order Caryophyllales; family Plumbaginaceae; genus Limonium; species Limonium bicolor. The sequence goes on along the minus strand of CM041777.1, from coordinate 78,760,053 downwards.
AGATTCGCCTCTCTTATCATATTGGGTGAAATGCGATAACATGATAATGGCATGGCTGATGAATTGTCTCGACAAGAACATTGGAAAGTCAATGGTTTATTGCAATAAGTGCATCAAAGCTTGGAAATGTCTTGAGGCTTGTTTCGATCGACCTGATCGAGCCCAGATCTATGCTATGTCTCAAGAAATCGCAGAACTGCGTCAAAGGGATGACAACACCACTGTGTATTACACTCGATTAAAAGGTTTCTGGGACCAACATTCACCGGCAAGGAAGATGCAGATAAACAAAAGCCTTCGAGAACTGCTAGAGGAAAAGAGAACCATGAAATTCCTTATGGGCTTTTTTGCCACGAATAGAGGTAATATCTTGCTCATGAACCCAAAACCAACTCTTGACCAGATTTCTCTTGTTGTTCAAGATAAGAGGCTGCAAGACATTTCTAACAATGTTAAAGAGGATTCACAAACCATGGCGTTGACCTCCATTCCTATTTCCACTTCTTCCGCTTACAAAGGGAATGTGACATCAACCTTAAACTTCTCAACTTATAGAGGAAATCAGATGAGAACACATCTCAACTCTATTGTGGAAAGAGAGGCCACTTTGTTGAAACTTGTTTTGTGCTCCATGGTCGCCTGAAAACTTGGAAACTCAACAATAGATACTTTCATGGTTGAGTATGAGCCGCTTAAAGCACCTTGCCCTGCATCACTTGTGCCCTTCCGACTAAAGTGATCTCACGTGAGAGAGCAAAATTGGCTGAAACTCCACATTTGTAATGGACTATTTGAAAATTTTCATCGATTGTGGTTGTAAACATGTCCATGGATTTAGTATGAAATTTGTGTTCTGTTTGTATAACACGAGGATGCTTATATAGGCAAAAAAGAAATGTTGGAGTCAAACTAGCCATTGGAACATAGCCTTTACTACAACTTAAAAGAAAAGTAGGGGCATATTGTGAATTGTTTTGTAAAAACAGAGGGATATTGTGTACTTTTTGGTAAAAACAGAGGCGTATTGTGAACTTTTTGTAAAAAGCGGGACACTTTGTTAACTTTTTAGAAAGATTTTAAAAAATAGTCGTTACACAAAACAATAGCTTTGAAAAAAAATAAAAAAAATCACCAGGGGTTAAAATGGTAATTTTCCAGGTCATGTTAATGGTAGATTTTACGGACGTCACCTAGTCTTGGAATTTTGTGAACTTTAAAATTTTCATGGTATATAAGGAACACATTTTAAAAAAGGGGCATATTACGAATTATGAAATTTTTTGTGGTATATTGTTAATTTTCCCTTTATTTAATTATCCTACCAAAAAAATTATTAACCCTAAATTAAATAATTGAAACCAGTTTTACTGAGAAGTCTTATAATCTAAACTTGAATGATTAAAGAATCTGATAATCTGATTGTTTAAAATAAATCATGACCTGAATGAGAATATAACTTGTAACCTAGATAACTCTTTTGCATGTCTTGTGTTTGTGTGATTCTAAGCAACTGATTCCAAACTTGTATTTGTCATGATGACTGCTAGTTTTTTTTAGTCGGTAAAAATAAGTACCAAGCCTTTATATAAAATGTAGTCACACTGCAATATAATCGACATTCATATCACAAATGAGCACTCAGGGTCGAAACTTTTACTCAACTAGAGGCCAAGACCACCTCAACAACAAGATTAATCAAGGCTGGTTTTAATGTCGGTAATTCTAAGAAAAGTGTATTGTACTGTAAAATTGAGAAGGATAATTTTAGCACAAACTCTGCTTGATATTCTAGAAGAAGTGTACCGAAAAAATGAGGCATGGACCCTAATAGAATGCATCCGTCCAGTTTTTCTTTGGAATATCCGTCGTGTTAGTTAGCAGAAAAGTTCATGACCAAAAAAAAAAACTGTGATGGGCCTTGCAAATCGATGAAGTTTGGGCCAGAAATAGATGTTAGCATAGGGCCCAAAACCTTTCTGGGCTCGCTCACTATACTTGCAGTAGCAGCATTGGTCACTCACCCCCGTCGCTAAGTCGAATCCCTAACCCCCGATCTTCACATATCTTAATCGTGTTCGGAAATAGTCTGCTCATCTGATCCAGTTCCACTACCCTCCTGGCAACGCAATCATACTTTGGAGGGAATTGAAAGCACGGATCTATGGTCGGCGCTCTCCAGCAAGACACACTCTTACTAGTATCCTTATCTTGCTTTCTGAGAACCCATGGTTTCAACCCTGCTAACCCCTCCGCCACGTATCCAAATGTTGACTCCCCTGTAGTAACGAGCTTATCGCACAGGCTGAGTAGGTACATCTCCACCCAAGCGTTCATGTTCTGCTGTGCGTTATCGAATTTCTGGTGTCCCTCAGAGGTTGGTTGGTAGATTTTGATCAGTTCCCCCTTTGGAGTTGGAATTTGTCCGTACATGGTAGTTAGGTTGTTGGCGTAATCTGGGAATAAAGATGCGATCATTACGGCAATCGAGGATGAGCCTTGTGGTGCTGTTGTGAGGTTGGTTCTGTTTTCCTCGTTTGACGGTAGTGATGGAGGAGGTGGGGGTAAAACGCCGCGGTTTATTGTACAGGATAAGATCTGATCCATGACTTCTTGTTGGGATACCTGGTTAGTATGGACAACTCGTATCTGAAGCCCGACTTTTATATCGGCCTTGGATAGATGAGCATCGTAATACTGGGTGATGCGTCTCCATGCCACGTCAGATGGGTGAAATAGATACCGACCTAGGTGGTGAAACACAGTTGTTTTGTCCGGGAACATTCTGTTGAGCTCTTCCGTGAAAGATGGGGTCATGAAAAGTGAAGGTGCATAGTACAAGTCTGATTGGGTAACCAAGACGGGAATCTTGTTGAGAAGAGTGTGAGCTTGGTCGCAGTGAAAGTACTTGACCCGATCAAAGCTCCCGCTGTACAGATTCACGTACAGGAAGGGCGGTAGTTTGATGCCGGTGGCGGTAAAGCTGGTGTTACTATGCATGATGACGTCTTTCATGAGGGTTTGGAATGTTTTGAGATGACGGAAATGATTCTTCCTGTAAGGAAAGTCGTTGGGGAGAATCCAAGACGGGGGCGTAATATGAATATGATCAAGGTCGACATTTTGAAAGGGTTCGCAGAATAAGGAAGTGAGGTGGGCCCCGGAATTGATGAGGAGGACGCGGTTGGTGAGGAGAGCATAGAGGAAGGCTGATACCATGCTCACCATCTGGTTTCCCAGGCCTTGTGCTGGTCTCCATACAATGTATCTGCACTCTGTCGTGTCGTCGTTTTGTTGGGGATGTATATGCGGTCTCCTGATTTGATAAGGGTGTTTATGGTCCGTCTGTAGGGTCGTGTATTCGGCCCACATCGGCGGTGGAGGGATTCGTAGTCTAGGAGCTTGGTAAGGAGGTAGGGTGAGGGTTTGTGTGGTGTGGGTCTGCGGTACGAGGAGGATTCTTGTCTGCTCAAGCATGATTCTGAGATCGTTCAAAGAGCCAAGAAAAAAAAGTCAACTGTCATGAAGTGGGGGTTATGGAAGAAAAACGTAAAAAAAGAGGTAGTTGTAGAAGTGCGCAGGCAGGAGCTTAATTACTGTGATAATTCGTCTGGAAAAAGCTGCTACTAAGATGGGCAAAGCCGTCGAAGCCACTGTAATCTTTGTTGAGGTATATCAAAGTGAGGAAGGCAGAGATTGCTGTAACCGCAGAGATGAAAATGGGTCCTGGTCTCCTACTCTTGGGTATGTAATTCCGTAGCCTCCTCATTGAATCAACCAACGACAGATTGTACGCTGCTTAATTAGCTAGCTAGCCTTAAAACCAGCTGCAGATGAACATCATGTAAAGAGATCGATCAAAACAGAGAATTTATTACGGACAAGAACCTGCAACCAAATTAAGAAGAAGCATATTAACAAACCTGGTGGGAGCTGCAGCTCGAAACATATTGAAGCAATGGGCGAAATTCGCCAGTTTCAATCAAATTAACATGTGTTGAACTTTCTTCTTTCCCGAAGACCTTGACTTCAACAGGTACGTCTCCTCTCTTCTCTACCCGGTTGAATCCTCGGAGGTAGGCGCCTTTGCTGACATTTCATTTCATTTCAGGACCACCCCCTATCACCATGTGCCACGGCACCCAAATGCACCCTACGCTGAAAGTCTTGTTTATCTCAAATTGTTTCATTTAATATTAGACTACTTCATAATGAGACGAAGATTCTTAATTACAAACCCAAGAAAAGATAATATATTAGTATATACTACCATTCTCCCGTTTTTGTCTCCATATTACTTCATTATTAATCACGTCGTGCTTGAAGGGTTTTTAATTATACAAATACACATTTTCTAGCTCGATCTTCTCAACGTGATTTCCATATCAACATCATCTTTTTTTTTCTAATATGATGCTCATTCTTATATTCATCTCTTTCGCCTGACACATCTTTAGTCAGATACAAATTAATTAAAGCACGTAGATTCATGATACTTTGACGTTCTTGCCTTCCTCAATTAATCTTATTAGTCCAACTTGCGTATTTTGCTAGGCCAATTGAACTAACTGATCATGTTTATTGAACTTATTACTTTCTTGCGGCTAATCAATCAACACGGTTTTCTGTGCCTCTCCAACTGTGTACGTTTGTCTAACTGCTTACTTCAACCAAATGAATATTTCATGTAATTAAGTGCGCATTCCGTATAAACAAACGAGTCTAATTAACTGCATATACTAATATCAACAAGTCCAACAGAATGTGACCCACTGCTAGATGTTTCTAGAAATTGTGGAAAAATAACATACAAGAAAATTCTACACATGCATACGACATAGTAGTGTATGTATTTTAGACAAAGAAGACTTGACGGAAACACAAACGTTCAATAAATAGATATAATAAAGTCTTGATGAAGACAACAAGACTTTTAAAGTATATCTCAAAGACAATTCCTTATGTCGTTGCTAATTCGTTAGTCTTCTTATTAACTTTTGATGATATTATGTAATTCTTGAAGTCATTTCCACCAAACTCATGTGTGCAGGGTAAGAAAATGTAGTCCACTCGTTCTTCCTCCTCTCTCTTTCGCCATCTCTCACCACCGCCCAATCATCCACATCCGTCGTCCCCATCACCCACATTTACCATCTTCTTCATCGGTCAAACATACTATCTGTCTCACCATGCATGTTGACAGTACAAGCTCTTGCGTTGCCCGATCTGCCTCCCTCCTACCGTAGGATTAGGGTTCAGTGTTAGTTTCTTAACGAGCTTGTGGATCCATTCTTCGATAGACTTATTCTATTTTCTATCATAGTCTATCTATGTTTTTACTATTTTTTTTATCATAGTTTGTCATATTTCTCTCGTATGTATATGTAGTCTTTGTTAAGTTCTCTACAGATCTTCTTTTATTCCATGTTCCTCTCTCTGTTTTATTGTTCTTTTGGCCCTTTTGTTTAAATCCATCATCTGCATGTTGGTTGAAGAGGGATCTCTCTCATATTTGGCTGCCCTCTCCCACTAGGTGTCTCCGATCTTGATCCAAGGCGGCATGGCAGCACACCGTTGATGCTGCTGTTTTTTGGGTGACATGCCATTTGGTGATTTACATGTGGCAATTTATCAATTGTGTTGCCTCCCCGTTCTGTCAATTGCCATGATTTGGTGGTTGGGACAGGTGCGTGTTCTTCACCTGGGTTTGGGAATGTTGTGGTTACAGAACGGACTATTTGCTCATGTCACGACCAACACTATTGGAAAAAGCTATTAAACCACGACTATGTTGCTCAAAAATCACGGTTGAAAACCGTGGTATACACGCCTGTCGCATATAGGAAAATTTTTATAAACAATGGTTCAAAGCCGTCATTTATAGTGAACAATGTACCACAGAGTCATGTATAACCGTGGTTTATAATCTTTGAATATATTTTTTTGACGACTACAAATGACGGTTGCAGCCAATAACCGTCATTTATAGTGAATAATATACCACGGTTTTGTGTATAACCGTGGTTTATAATCTTTGAATTTTTTTTATGACTATAAATGACGGTTGAACCGAATAACCGTCATTTATAGTTCTTTTGGCAACTATAAATGATGGTTGCAGCCAATAACAGTCATTTATAGTCTACAATTTTTTTCAAAATCCCCATATTCAATATGTGCGACAGATGTAGCTAATAACTAATTTTTAATCTAATAGAGCGCACACACAAGAGAATGAAGAGTCCCGAGCATGTATGTTCCTTGTGTGCTAATTACAATTGCAAAATATTCTAGTAGAGCAATGTTTCTTGTTCGCAAATTAGGTTACCGTGAGTGAAGTTGAGGAAGAAACACAAAGCATGTTCTTTGTTCGCCGGGATGGGTTGTAAAATTACCATGAAATCTAGAGAATGAGGAAGAGGCGCAGAGCATGTTATTTGTTCACCAGCGTGGGTTATAAAAATACCATGAAATCTAGAGAATAAGGAAGAGGCGAGCATGCTCCTTGCTCACCAGTTAATTAGGGTTGCAAAACTTACCGTGAGTGAAAGAGAATAAGGAAGAGGCGTAGAGTCTAGTCCTTGTTCGCCAGGGTGGGTTAGAAAAATTACCGTGAGGTTAAAGAGAAGGCGCAGAGCATGTTCCTTGTTCGGTAGTTAGGGGGTTGTAATGTAACACCCCTCTCCATAATCACGTAATAATCTCTCACGTAGCAATAAATAAAACGTCTCGCAGCGGAAAAATAAATAACAATTACAAAACTCACTCGGGTGTCACCGGCCATTACTCGCCCATGCGAGCAACGAAGTCATACTACATCCAACTTCCAACATAAACAAACTGCTAACCGCCGTGATAACGAGAAACTCCTATACATCATACTAAGTCCATAAACCATAAACATCGACAAGTGAGCGTCTACCCAAACCTGAATGTACACAACCTTACCATAATACAAATCACCATCTTCACTGCCTTATAGACAAGCTCCATGTGCAGTAATAATTAAAGTAAAACTCCAATTACCCTGTTCCCGCTCTTCGGCTTCGACAATGATCAACAACCTGTAATGGTGTAGTATCAGCGATAGACGTTGAGTATGCCGGGCTTGGACCCTAATGGTCACTTGTAATTTTAACCATCTTATTATTAGATTTGTAACACCCCAACCGCTAATCCTTCCATTATCCTCTAATCATTCCCATAATTACCTTACTCGCAGCGGAATACTTACTTACTCCCGGCGGGTGATACAACGCCGTTAACCATCCAAGGTTAACTAGGCTACTACTACTTACCGTATCGGTCTGATGATTAGAATAATCCAAATACATACTACTTACTTTACAATCCCAAATACTTAAATTACATTTGATTACCGAGTGTCTAAAGTATATGAATTACATTCCAAGACTACCTCCCAAAAATGGAGAGTTTGTACAACTATTCTCTTCTATCCAATCAAGAATTCCATATCCAAAAAGGTGTACCACATGGTACACCGGCTACTCAAAAGGCCTTAGCCGTGTACAACTCAGTACACCATCTAATCCTACTACTACTCCAAAAAATGATCACATCTTGACCTTACTTTACCTTCACGCCTCGCGGGTACCTGTGGAGTAAAAACATTCCCCCGAGGGGGTCAGCTTACGCTGAACATGATAACCGCATACCCCGCGTACTAGCGAGGGTACGCCAACTAATTGGTCGAATACATGCGGTTCGTTTCATTCACACATACATACATGCTTTATACAATGCAATTACATACATTCATTTCGCAAAACATACATACATACAACACATACAAGCATGGAAGACAATACAAGTCAACCGTTTATACTTACCGAATACTCACCGCATTACGGAGATACAATTCTCCAATACATACAAAGGTCTTGTTAGCCTCATTACACACCCGGGTTAATCGGGTGTTCAATACTCTTTTACTCCGGGTCAATGACTTACGATTGTCAAGACCAATACAAATACGATACTTACTTCCAGTTAAGTCGGTATGACCTCCGGGCAGGGAGTACTACCTCCCACCACCGGGCTTTGGGGTGGCCCACTAATCCAGGATGCTACCCATTCAAGGGAATTGGTCCAAGGAAAAGATTATAGCCAGGATTCGGTTCCAACCTCTTGTGGTTCCTTTTCCTCACGCGTGACCGAAACTATATCGGGCTTCTACTCATTCCATTTTACTCATGTCAGGAGTTAGATCGTTAGGAATTAGTAGAAGTCCATACTTACTTTCCATACATTCATACAATACACAAGTACTCATACTTACACCTACACTTCATTCTCACCCATTCATTTCATGAATTATACAAACTAAATGTTCAAGAAAATACAACAAGAACAATATAGTTCAAACACAATTAAGTGCGATAAAAGTCCGATTCATGCATTTATCTTATTGGTGATCACATAAGCACACAAATCGGGGTAACCAAGTTAGGATACAGGGCATGAAGAAATCATACCGTTCACCGTCGTTTACGTACTACCGGGTCCTTCCGAGGATCAACTATTTGGTTCCTATACATACATGAGGTAGTATGATCAATGATCTGTTATTGATCTAACTTACTCCCTCATCGATACTTTCATTATATACTTACTACTTCGTTACTTTCTTACTTGGTTATAAAACCATTCTCTTCCTTATTACTTCTTAAGTTTGTTTCCTTACTCATCTACTTACTTTCTTACCATTATTCCATTAATGGTGTATTATTACATATATATATGCATATGTGTATATAGGCACATATATATGTATATATATGATTACTATAATCATATCATTAAAATAATATATATTTTTAAACTCGACCGGACTTGCGACCGACCTTGCAAGTCCGGTCCATTCCAGTAGGCTACATCGGGTGAAATTCCAGGGCCGACCGACCTTGCAAGTCCGGTCCCATGGTCGGTCCATTCCAGTAAGTTTCGTATTTGAAAATTTTGGCCCAACCGACCTTGCAAGTCCGGTCGCAAGGTCGGTCCATTGCAGTAGCTTACATCTGCGGAATTTTTCTGGCCGACCGGACTTGCAAGTCCGGTCGCAAGTCCGGTCCGTTCCAGTAGGTTTCTGACGGGAGAAATTTCTGGTCCGACCGAACTTGCAAGTCCGGTCGCAAGGTCGGTCGACTCCAGAAGCTTTCCCGTCTTTGTAAATCTGGGCCCGACCGACCTTGCAAGTCCGGTCGCAGGTTCGGTCGGCCCCAGTACTTCAGTTTTAAAATCTGTTTTCAATTGCATTCTTTACCCATTGCTTCCCCAATCATTACCAATACTTCCCCACATGATTTAGCACTAATTAACCATTCTAAATCACCTCAATTCATCCACCAAACTTCCTACTCACTCCTTACACAACTTACACAAATTTCCAACATCTCATCTCAACACTTACATTGTTTTTCTTTACACTAATGCTACAGATTTTGTTTCCTCTTCTTATGCTACAGATTTTTATTCAAACTCCTATCCTTCATTACTCTCTCAACCAATGCTACTCTTAGCATCTCAATACATTACTCATATCCTAGTTCCATTCCCTTAACATACTTCTTTCAAAATCTGTTACAAGCTACTAAACACTCCTTTTAAACTCTCCAAATACTTCCTCTTCTTAAACAACTTAAGTCCTCAAATTCCTAGATGAATTTTGACATAGTCTCCCCTATATTTTTAACATTCTCCACACATTATTTCAGCTCACTTAATTCTCATTCTCACAACCTGTTCACTCAACACATTATACTCACACTTCAATACTACTACAACAACAATAAAATCCTGCACACATACCCATTCAATACCCAATGTTTTCCCAAGTTTTAAACATCATTTAAAACTTCAAAAACTGTTACATTCCTTTATCCAATACACTACTACACTACTACTACCCATTACTCAAATACAATACTCATTTTACTTACTCAAAACTGTTACATTACACAATGCAAAACTAGTTCAAGGTAAGAGACTTTACCTTGTTCTTACTAGTTTTCCTTTCTTTCTTGTTTTCTCCTTCCTTCTTTCCTTCTTCTTTGTTCTTCCTCACAAAGTGTACAATACTACAACCACCATACCAACACACAATACCATTTAACATTCATTTTTACTCTAACCCTAGAAATTTAATGTTTTAGGGTTAGGAAAGAGTATTACCTCCCAATGGATGAATGAAGCTCTTGAATAGCAAAAGGGCAAGATTCCTAGCCCAACAAGAGAGCCAAACTCAGCTGGAACAAAGAGGGCCAATAGTTCAAAAACTGAAAATTCTTAAAATGCTAGTGAGAGCTAAAAACAATGGATTTTCGAACTTCTTTTTACCTCAAGATGATAAGGAGGTGAAGGTGCTTCTAATGGTGGCTTCAAATCTCCAAATGGTGAACACCCACAAAAACGAAAGTAGAGCTTTTGGGTTTTTGAAAGGGTGAAAATGTTCTCCTTTGCAAGAGGATTACAATGGTATAATTTTTGTTGAGTTTGGAGAAGGTTTAGGTGTTCAAAGAGAGGAGAGAAGATGGAAGTTGAGTGAGCTCTCTTCTTTCTCCATGAAAATCGCAAGGTAGAAGAAGAAGGAAGAAAAGAGAGAATAGAGAGGAGGGCCACGTGAGAGGAAGAGGGAAGTGAGGAGAGAGACTTATTTTTTTTCTTTTTGCTTTAGTTAATAGGTTTGTCTTTTAGCAAATAAGACACATTAAGTGAGTGAGGAGGGGGGGGAAATCGGATCCCACACCCACACACACACAGCTTTTAACTTTTTATTTGCAAAGTGGACACACTAAGTTTATTTATTTGTACTCTTACCCCACAACTTACCGGTTGTTACAGTTTTTACTAACCGGTACCCGTTTTCCGGAATTTTCTCGTTTAATTAATTTTATTGGTTCTACAGCTTCATTAATATTTATTAATGACCATTTAGTTGTCCAACACTGTTACGAGTCTATTTGACCCGCTTAAAGTCACGTTTTCCCGGTTTCCTTGAAAAACGCGCTTTAAGGTTCGTTTATGCTTTTAACCCATTTTAAAGGTCCGTTTTCTTCGGGATTTGTTCCCTCGTATTTAGTTAAGTGTAATTAAGCCTTTAAAAAATATAATAGCCTAATTAATCACTATTTTTAATTACGGGGTATTTCAAGATTGGTTTCATGCTTTACCATTTTACAGTTATAATCAATACTGTAATATAAATGTATAATATACATAATCATCCAACCAAATATTCATAAACATTTAATCATCCATCCAATCCAAACATTCATAGAATATTTCAAACAACAATTGTATATCGAACGTATCGAGTAATAACAGTATTATGTACAATGTACAACCGCCGTAGCATATGTCATCCCTTTTTTTTAACTTAACTTTACTTGGCCTTCAAGGCCCCATCCATATGTACAATGTACATTCGCCGTAGCGTACAGTTTCCATAGTTAATTTAGTTTGGCCTTTAAGGCCCCATCCATCCAAACCATGTCTAATTATTAATATCAGTTGGGCGTCATGTTAAGACAACCCGATAACCTCACCATGGACAGTAGTCCTCCCGTACACACAAAGGTGCTCATTTCGCCAGAGGTCCGGAGGCCCCTGACTCTCTTATGTCTCGTAAGACGTCCATATAAAGGCCGTACCCACCTGATCCACGATCCAGTTTGGGCTCGTTGGATATAACCTGGAGCGGAATCCAATTAGGAAACCCCTCAGTGATCACAAATGCGCAACCAAGTAGTTCGTAAACTACCGGGATTCCTCACCTCATCTCATACCATCTCTCTCTCATAATGTTTAAGATATGCTCTTAGTCTTATGGAGAATAATTATTAATTAGCTGCCCAATGGGTCTCACGCATACCTAGAAGTAATCTAGGTTATATTCATGTTCGAGATCCATGCTCTAGAGACCGACAATGTCGTGACTCATACCTAAGTGTTTTACTTAGGTTACCATATACTTAATATTAATACTATGGTATTATATCAAGTAACCGTCATGTCATCACAATAACGTATATGTATGTTTATATAAGTCGATCTATAGTCGACGCAGTGTTAGTCCCGTAGGACGCTCGTGCATAAATAAATAATGCAGTAACACTTAATCACATACATGTAACCACACACATAACACACAAGTTATATCAACCAAATCCGAGCCCAAGGAGCTTCCTTAGGACAACTCGGATCAAACCCCTTTACATACCGTTCACCCTGATCGTATTACGGTGGAGTATGAATCAGCAAGATCCTATGCTCCGTATAGTCCACTAGCTCGTCAAGCGTCCTTGTCAGGAGTATAATCTAAACGGTAATAAACTATAAGTCAGTCTCCATGACTAACTACATCCGGTACTTCCGAATAACAAGTAACCCCGACAGTTCACCCCTGTTTTCTACAGTTGTTTGTTACAGGTTTCTCTAAAACAATCGGCTTTGTTACTTAAAACGCGTACGTCGTACTATCTCAACTGTTAAGTTTAATTCATTATCTTCTTTTTTTTTTTAATCTTATCCATCATTAATATAGGTACATAACCTATAGTTGCATGTATGCATGCATGATTATATTATATTATATTCTTTTTCGTATTGTATCATTCTCCCACCATCCATTATAATACAATGTATTATATAATCCATTTATCTTTAGCAAATAATATTTGCATCCAAAACTCATAACATATAGTTTGTAACTATTTTTTTTAAATAACCACCACCATTAAACCATATGGTTTCCAACCAAAATATATATCCGCCTTATATACATTATTCTTGTGTATGTATATATTTACCACGTAGGTAAGTTTCATGAGTTTAATAAACTCTTACATTGTATGTTACATTTTATCATCTTCTTTTAGATGATTATTCTGCTTAGTTGTATTATATCATACAACCTATATTAAGATTATTATCCTAATATTATGCAACATTTTATGTTTTATATTTACAACTCCTAAGGTTCATTCCATAAACACCTTAGTTTATAAATCTCATTTATTTATAGTTCGTCACATTAGTTTATAACTCCTAAGGTTCATTCCATCTTGGACTTCCATTACATACGTGTAAGTAATCATTTAATTTATGCGTTTTTGTATTAAAGTTAAACGTTTAATTTTTGATCTATCTAAAGTTGGTAATCCATGGATGGTGTGATGACAGTGTCCTCAGCAGCCTGATTCACAAAGCTGTGGCTATTATGTGATGGGTACATGTTCGAGATTGTACAAAATATTGACACGCTTGCTGATGATGACAAGGTAAACCATACCAATCAAAGTTTTAGTTAAAGTTATTGCATTTGAAATAAATTGTGTACTAATGATGATCAGTTTCTTTTTATGGACAGATCGTTTCTTTTTTCACACAAGCAGGGAGCACGTATTCCAAAATCGATCTCAACTTTGTAAGAGATCATCTATCGCAGTTTCGGTGAAAAATTACTTGAGTGTTACTTAGATCTTATCCTAGTGTAGTTAGACTTACACTTTTGTTTGTGCTGAAGCAACGTAGACTCTCAAAGTGTTTGTAAATTCAACTCTCTCTTATTTTTGAAAGTTTGAATGGGTTTGTTTGCAATTCGTTTTCAATGTTGCAATTCAAACTGGCAACTTTGGTTTATGGTCATATAGTGTGGTTGGTTATCAAAGGGCAATACCAGTTGGATGCCCTGTACAGGTTGTATATGCGATTGTAAATTGTGGAAAACATTTGTGGTAGAGGCTTAAAAAACAAAAAAACTAAAAAAAAAGAAAGAAAAAACCACGGTTACTTAAAAACCGTGGTTTAAAATTCAGTGGAACGACATTTTAAACCACGGTTTTCTACAGAACCGTCGTATAAAACAGTCATATACCACGGTTTTACAGACGAACCGTCATTTAAAAGCCTTATATACCACGGTTACAAAGCCAAACCGTGGTATAAAATCGGTCTGATCCGCGACAAAAACAACAATTAAACGACGGTCATATAGAAACCGTGGTTTATAATCACGATTTTAAACGACGGTTTTGAACCGTGGTTTATAGGCATTTTCGAATATACGACGCGCGTATTAACCACGGTTTGGAACCGTGGTATATAGGCTTTTTAACCGTGGTTTATAACATTTTCTGCACTAGTGTATCTTAATCCCATTAAACCACCTTAATACCATATAATTGTTATAACATTATAACATTATAGACCTTAGTCTAAAATTCATTTTCCAACTCTTGTTAGTTCGGTACAGCCCTTGAATTTATTTAAATTCTCTTTTGACCACATAACATTATGTAATGTTATTCCATATACTAATATCATTTGATATGATATTTTTATTTCCTTTAACTTATAACCTATAGTTTTTATACAAAACTATTTTATATTGCCGCTTAGGCACCATAAGAAAATCTTATTCTTTTCCATAAACCAAAGTTTCCTTTAATTACAAAATCACCCCATTATTATACCATGTTAATATACCATTTAATATAACATTTCTAACTTATAAAAGAGTATAACCTATGGTTATCCTTTGTAGATTCCGAACAGCCCTTGTGCTATTCTATAGTTGCCATTTGGCCCTATTTATAACATATAGTTTTACAATATCATTAAAACTATATATTATACATATATCTTAATAAATACTCTTATATAATCCTAAAAATCACCAAATTTCTCCAAAGGGTTATAAATATCCTTATTAACCCATATACTTCCGGTATTTATAATTCCACCACCTATATTTCTCCAAAGTGTCATAATGACATAATAACTATATATTATACATATATAGTTTATTTTAATTCCAAAAACAACCCAATAAATTCTAAAAATTCCTAATAGCCCATGGGTGTTTAAAAATACCATTGTACACCCTTTATTTTCGATAATAACATATTTACCAAATATGTTATAAAATTGTTACACTACAACACTTATCTTGTTATAAAACCTTAGATAAGTTATTTAACTTATCTAATGGTCAAAACCTACCATATGGTCAAGGTTGATCACCTTAATATTTCCTTGACCATTAATTCCTTATAATTACGGTTTGCACCCACACTTTTCAGAAATTACCATTTAACCACCAAAACTTTATAAAATCTTATAAACTTTATTTTAAACCCTTTTAACCTCTAATTTTCGGCCTTATTATTATAAAGCCCCCAAATTTAATTTAATTACACCTAAGACACCATTTCTTTTCGGTAATGCATTTTCACCACTTAAACTTAATTAAAAGCTTATAAATGCATAAATAAAATGGCCTAAAGTACATGGCCTTATTACAAACATTGGCTTATAGAATAAATTACACATAAATGTCCCAAAAATACATATAAATCTTGGCCTCACCATATATTTTTCATTTAATTACCAAACTTCCACATAATGTCTTAAATTTGACAATTATGCTTGTTTAATTAGCTATAAAATTTATTAAACCATTCCTTAATCACCTAAGGTCAAAATAATTCCTTATTAACCATGTTCACTCACGGCATATACATATACATATGTATAATCATATATTAATGTACCAAGTGAGAGTTTAAGTGATTTATACCTTGTTTTAGCTTAGATAAATCCTTGTTTGGATTCGGCCAGCCTAGGATAAAATTCCCACAGCTTCTTTTACATGTTTTCAAACAGAAACCAAGGCATAGTTAGTCTCCAAGCAAGATCTAACCATAAGAAGTGTTTTAATGTATATTTCAAGGTAAAATTTACCTTAGAATACCAAGGTAAATATGGATTGACTTCGACCTAAATTTACAGAAGCAAAAGAGCATCAAAAGGTCTACTAAACCAAGGCTTAAAACCGGTATAACTTAGATTCGAAGATGGCTAATTTTTACCTTGTTTAAAATGCCAAAAATGGTGTTTTTGGCTTGGATCTGGCTTACCTTGAAGCTCTTGGTAGATCCACTGAATAAATATGTTAAGAAGAGGATTATAAGGCTAGGAGAACAGGTTTTACAACCGGATCTAAAGAGAATCAAAAGATAAGTGCTTAAAGCACATTTTTGTACCTTAAGAACAAGTTTGGGTTTCTCCACCTTCTTCCCTTGTTATGGCCGAGATTCCTCCTTCATTTAACCTCCAAAACAATCTAGATCCATGGATGGAAGTGGTTGATGCTTAGATCCACCGAAAGAGGAAAGATTCGTGAAGAAATTGAACATAAAATGACTAATTAAGCTCACCTAGGTACCAAAGTGTTCTTCAATGTTCTTGGTGTGTTATCCACGACTTGGAGAAGCCAAAGAGAGAGTGAGGAGCCTTGGAGTCGGTTGGAGCCAAGGCTAATGAGAGATTAGGTCAAATTTTGCCTTAATACCCTCCTTTTGCTTTGTTTAATGTATTTTGGTGATTGATGACTCATCAAAGGAGATGGCATCGATTATTGGAGGGGATGAGTGAGGCTGATTGTGTCTCACACGTTTTTGGGTCAGTCAAATAAGGAGCCAAGTTGAAAGTATAGTTTAGACTATTATATTGGAAAGGTAAAAGTAGTCTCCTTAAAACATGGAAGTGTGTTGGAGCTTGTCCCTTGTGCTTGCAAGTGGCGATTTTAACTCCCCCAGCCTGTCACCACCGAATCCATGAGGTCCAAGGGGTCAAACTTTGACCTCTTGACCATTTTTAGTCAATGTTGACTCAAACGGGCCCCATTTTAGGGTTTTATTAATATTTTAATATTAAATTTGTAAAAATTCGTAAATTTCTGGAATTAAATTCCTAACATGATATAATATGATATATTATCATATTTAAAGGTAATTATACCCTTTTAGCCCATTTAAAACCAATTTAGAAGGCAGTTACACAAAAACGTGCTTTAAGGAGTTTTAGTGCACATTTTGTTCGCAAGGTGTTTCTGAGCTCTGTTTTCTTTGACAACGGTTTGTTGTGTTTCCTTACATGATATTTAATCATGGTATCCAATTTTATATCATTTAGAGGTCATTAGACCTTAAGGTATTCTTAGAGCACATTTTTGCCCTTTTTGACCTTGAAGCATGAAAATGCTTGTTCTTTGTGTTGGAGTGTTGCCCAACAATTGTAATATTTTAGTAATGTGTTAATATGCTTAGAACAAATTTTTAGGTCCTAAGTAGTTCATTTGGGTATTTATTTACCCTAAACAGTCAAAGGGTGCAACATCTTATTTTGTGTTGACCACTGTTGTTCTCAGTTGACTTTTAAGGCATGTTTAGGCCTTAATTAATGTGATTAGATGTTTAATCCATGTTTAATAAGTTTGGGGTATTTCAATCTACCCCCCTTAAAAAGGCTTCGTCCCGAAGTCTCTTAATCAAGTAGGTATATATATAAAGGTATAACTACCCATTGTTTCCCATAATGTTATCTATGTGAAAT
>CM041777.1:78580840-78742141 GCA_023374045.1 Limonium bicolor | reverse complement strand
ATAGTGGAGAATCGTGATTTAAATAGACTATTATTAGTATTTTAGAAAGGAAAGATATTAAATAAATTAATATGGTAATTTATTTGAGAGGAGAGAATAATTTGAGTGACCAATAGGAATGAAGTAAGAGGAAATAAAATAATGAAGTAAAACGAAGTGAGGAATAAAATTGATCTATAAATCAGGAAGGGATAACTGTGACCATGATTATTTTAGGAAGATATATTTATCTAAAAGAAATAATTTATTATTGGGTAAATAAATTTGAAATGTAACACCCCTACCGCTAATACTGTCATTACCGTCCAATCTCCTTATACAATTCAGACTCACGCAACGGATACTTACATACTCAACGGTGGCTAATACCGTCCTTACCGTCCAATTACCTCGTACTTACATACCTTCGCAGCAGATACTTACTTATACAACGGTGGGTGATACATGAAAGGAGTAAGGTGATCGTTGTGTCATCAATAGAAGGTGGAATATTAGTATTTAAATAATTCAGGAGAAGATAATAGAAGTGTATGGTAATTATATTAAATTCAGAATAATATAAGAAAAGATATGGTGATTAGTTTAACTTCTCTGGGCTCATATAATAATACCAATCCTTGGCTAGTCTCATAATTCTATAATCATACCGGAATAATAACTAACTTCCCCATACCAACTATATAATATGCATTTCCTAACTTGTAAATTCACGGGTATTTCACTGTCCCAATGTTCTTAGTGGTGAAAATCTTGATTCTTTCGGCCCTTGTTATCTACCAAGATTTTCCTTGCTAGATACAAACTCAACGAAGGTGCACAACAGCCACAAACGTGGACAATTTCTGATTATCTTAGTGGTGAAAATCTTGATCCTTTCGGCCCTTGTTATGTACGGACATAGGTTTGTCCTTGCAGGTTCTCACATGTCAAGCTTCCCAGAAGAGCGTCTTCTCTGGTCAGTTGGCTCCATCACCTGTTGCCCAAATAGACCCTTATGGAAAAAAGGCCTTTTCAGATGGAAATAGCGGATGCGACAAAAGAGGAACTTTGGGACAAGTTCCTTCCAGATGTGTAACACAGGACAAAGAGATAGGAGGTTGCATCATCTAATACGGGGTCATCAATAGTTTGAAACCCTAGAAGTGGAAATGGTTGGTGGAAGTGCAGCCTGCATAAGTCCTCTTAACACATGGCCAGATAGAAGTGATGTTTAGTTACATGAATTTGACATTTTTTTTATCATGCAGCTTGTTTTTGTTTTTGATCAGTGGTCTAGGTTGTTAGGGCTTAGTCTTTTGTGTCTTCTCATACCTATTATATATATTCTACTTGTAGTTAGCTCTTGCGGACTTATATGGTTTTGCTCTAAGTTGATAGTGGTTTAGGTTGGTTATTAGGTTCAAACGTGATCATGCATGACACTGGCACCACAAGCGTAACGTCAAATGTCGGACCAGGTTATAATTGGTGGTGGCCTAGTAATCACATCAAATCTTATTTTGCTTGGCATGTGTCTTGTCTGATGATCTTGGCTGATTTGGGTTTGTATTGATCTTTGGATGTTCATGTTAATGATAAAGATGTTGGATATGCTTTAAAAAAAGAAATAGATCCAGTATTGTCTTTCTAACGTATTATATCAACTCAAATTGGTAGAGATAATACAATCTTTAACCCTTCACATTAATAAAATAGTTTAGCAAATAAGCCTATACGTTTGTCTAGTCCATTTTGTACTTTTTAAGGTTTTGGACTCATACATGTTAATATATTTATGATATATTTGTTGATATACTTGTATAATGATCTTTATTTGAATCCTAAATTATTACTACATTACTAAATAATCATATACAAAATAGTAACGTCAGCTTAAACAAACAACTATAAAAATATCATATCAAATTCATTTTTTTTTAAAAAAAAACCAAACTTCCCTATCATAAGAGATACAAAATGTCATTTGGTATCTTTCCCATACATAGTTAAATGTTGTTACAATTTTATAGTATTGTAGTTTACCCACAATTTTTTTAAGGGAAACATTATACTTTACCCACTTGCATTTCAATTTTTTTTACAAGCTCATGATTCTCGATTCTCATCTTAATTTATGTTTATGGCCATATTAATCTATAACTGCAATGAACCGTGACCTGTCTTGCCGTTTAGTTTCTTTTTTTTTTTAGGGTTTTTTCACTCTAATTTCTTCTTCGATCAATTTTCTCCCACGAGGTGAATCAAGGAACAGATAACAGAACACGAAGAAGAATTTCCAATACACTACTCTCTCTCCTCTCAAAAAATCTTAAAAACTTTTTCTTCCGATTTTGTTCCTTCTCTCTCTTCCCCTCTCGATCGAAATCGCCCCAGACCCGTATCAGTCCGATTAACTCGTCATTTGGCTCGCCATCTATGTTGATGGAACTATTCTCATTCCCGTTCGCAGTCCGTGGCGCGATTGAATCCACGGGTAAACTTTTCTTATCCGGTTCGTAATGATTTTTGCGCCTTTTCAGATCGAGGTTTCCAGTGTTGCTGTTCCTTTTCTTTTCCAGTGCTATGAATGCCTCCCGTTGTGCCTAATCCATGTTCGCTTTCATATTAACAATTAAGCAATCAAAACCTGTATCTTCATTGTGATCTTGGCTTAATCAATCCAGGGCTAGGGTTTTTCTAGAGATAAATTGAGAGGGGAAGATAGAGCAAGCGGGCGGGGGAAATAGGGTTGGGGCCGGAGAACGATGTTCCATAAAATCATCAAGAGGGGACACAAAAAGGGTCCCAAAGGGGATGAATCCTCATACGGGAGTCATGCCCAGGGAAACCGGGGCTCTGGGGGTGTCTCAACCTCCAATGTTGTCGTAAACCACGCTTCTCGGGCTGGACCACCGGGTTCTGGCGGCACTAATGCATCACAACCGACGGGCACGCCTGTGATACCGGTCGCTCCACTTACAGGCCCCATCGAAGCCCTTCCAGGTTTCAGGGACGTCCCTGTCCAGGAGCGCCAGAATCTGTTCCTCCGTAAGCTGCAAATCTGTTGCCATATCTTTGATTTCACGGACACGATGAAGTCAGTTCGTGAGAAGGAAATAAAGAGACAGACTTTGTTGGAAATCATCGATTTCATCCAATCTGGCTCCTCAAAAATCAGCGAGAACGTTCAAGAGGAGATGATACGGATGGTGTCCATAAACATCTTCCGTTGCCTCCCGCCCTGTGCCTACGAGAACACGGGCATTGAGGTTGTAGATCCTGAGGAGGAGGAGCCATATTTAGAGCCCTCTTGGATCCATTTGCAGCTTGTTTATGAGCTGCTCTTGAGGTATGTCGTCTTGCAAGGTACAGACACTAAGGTTGCCAAGAGATTCATAGATCATTCTTTTGTGCTGAAGCTCCTAGATTTGTTTGATTCAGAGGATCCTAGGGAGAGGGAGTATTTGAAAACCATTCTTCATAGAATATATGGGAAATTCATGGTGCATCGCCCATTTATTAGGAAGGCAATTAACAACATTTTTTATCGGTTTATATATGAGACGGAGAGGCATAGTGGGATACCTGAGCTTTTGGAGATTCTTGGCAGCATAGTCAATGGCTTTGCTCTGCCAATGAAGGAGGAGCATAAGCTGTTTCTTGTTCGGGCCTTGATTCCTCTACACAAGCCTAAGCCAATTGCATTGTATCATCAGCAGCTATCTTATTGCATTATTCAGTTTGTTGAGAAGGATTACAAATTGGCTGACACTGTGATAAGAGGTTTGCTAAAGTATTGGCCTGTTATTAACTGTCAAAAGGAACTCCTTTTTCTTGGTGAGTTGGAAGAAGTGTTGGAGGCAACACAGGCTGCAGAGTTTCAGCGTTGTATGGTTCCTCTCTTTAGACGGATTGCCCTATGCCTTCGAAGTCCTAATTTTCAGGTTTGAATTCTCTACATTTATATATTTGACGCATATTAGGACCTCCGTTACACTGTTTACTGATTGTATAGATGTGTCTGTCTAGATTCCCTTGAATTTTTAAGTCACAAAGAATGTGTGTGTTTTTTTTCTTTTTTAGTTCAGTGGCTAAGGTTGAGTGGCGTCTCATTCAATTGTGAAGAGTTTACTTCTGTTTTCTGGATGCAGCAGTCTATGTGCACTGTTATATTATGATGTAGAACCCTTTGTGTTTATATGTTGGAATTCTAATTTAGAAATGTTTCCAAAATGTTGATCAAGTCATGCCTTGACCTTTGTTTGTGGTCACCATGTCATTCCTCATCTTGTTAATCAGATGAAGTCGAGGGATTCTTAATGTTTACTTTGCTGTAAATTGTTTGCTCTGGAACTTCTTTGGGAGAGATGTTTGCTTAGGTCCTATTGGGTCTTGTCTAGTAGTCAAAAGCATGAAGTTTTGGTTAAGGGTATACTAGGACTAAGTCATCGTGGCATCCTATTGGTTTCCTGGCTTCATCAATCTGTGATAGGAAGAGGTTTGGTCAGGTGTATGTTAGGCGTGGATAATTTTAGTTCTCTTATTAAAGCTGTTGCCTGTTGCACAGCTGGAACTTCTTAGTTTGTTATGTGCCAGCTGTGGTAGTGGTTGTTGGTCCTGCTGAGCTGGGCTAGTTGCCAGCTGAATTGTTGTTTAGTTATCCTACTGTGTTTGTTACTACTTAACGCAGCTATGGTTAGGGAGTTAATAATCTGAACACTGAAATAACATTTGGCCTTGAGAGGATTAACGAGTTTTAGAGTTGTATCATTTTGGAACTAAAGTGTGTTCGGAACATTGGATTGTGGCTAAATGCGGTCGAGTTGAGGTGAACACCTCTGTTCCCCTTGTTTTGTAGATTTGATTTAGGAGGTTTCATCGGCTGACCCTGGTCGCCTAGTTTTTATTAAACCCTGATT
Organism: Limonium bicolor; assembly: GCA_023374045.1. NCBI lineage: Eukaryota > Viridiplantae > Streptophyta > Magnoliopsida > Caryophyllales > Plumbaginaceae > Limonium > Limonium bicolor. Next base: position 78,737,243 of record CM041777.1, on the reverse strand, counting down.
TGGGGGTGAAAGGATGTTAATGACATTTCTGACTGTTTTACTCCTAACTCCTGTGTATATTTTTATTGTTATTGAAGAGCAAACACAAGAATGTATGGTGGTTACCTACTTTTACCTCATAAACTTACCAGACAAGATTAAAAACATTTACCTACCTAGTTTGGCTTTGCTGAACTTTTTAGTTTCTTTACTGTTTTGTTTTTAGGACTATAAAATTGACTTTTGGTTGGTTGACGATATTTATATCCCTTGTCATTTCTGCTACTCGGGAGAGGTTTCTTTCGATGTTGCAATTGAGCAACTTGTAAGGTGTCTTTCAGTTCTATGCTTTTCACTAAACAATGAAGTCTTACCAGTATCATGCATTTTTTTCTTCGCCTCCTGCAGGTGGCAGAACGGGCTCTCTTCTTGTGGAACAATGAACACATAGTGAGCTTAATTGCGCAAAACAGGGAAGTGATATTGCCAATTATCTTTGATGCGTTAGAGAAGAACATTCAGACTCATTGGAATCAGGCAGTTAACGGGTTGACTTCAAATGTAAAGAAGATGTTCCAAGAGATGGATGAAGAGTTGTTCGAAGAGGTTGAGAGACAATACCGAGACAAGTTGGCCAAGTCTGTCGTGTTGAAAGAGCAAAGAGAACAGGCTTGGAGAAAGCTGGCCGAGGCGGCTGGGGAACCTGTGGGATCTTAATGAGAATTCTTCACCTCCATATTTTCGTCGATCACTATGTGGGTAAAGAGGAGGGAAAAAAGGAAACAAAAGAAGCATTTGAACTATATTTTACCTATCTAGAATACGATATAGTTAAGCGGATCTTTTTCCTCTTCTCCATTTTTCATGGCTTAATTCTTTTCCTTACTTGATTACTTCTACCTCATCTTAAATTTCTTCAAAAAATTTCTCCTACTTTTTTCTTAGGAGGTACAAAGAAGATTACTCCGACGGTCAAATAGGTCGGAGCTGTAGGGATTAAGTGTAATTTAAGTTGTATCAAAAACGTCTGCAGACTTGCTGCAATTCTTTTGTCTTATAATTTGTGAAAGCGAACTCGCTGCGTATTTAGAATCTTTTTATCCTATAAAAATGCCGTTTTTCTTTTCTTTTCTATTGGATTTACCGATAGGTTTGGATCAAATTTGCACAAGTGTCGATTTTAAAGTCGAGCAGAACTGCAGATGGTCATTATCCTCCCAGCCATCTCCGCAACGCAAGCCGTAGATTACTGGCCAAGTGCAAGTCGCATTATTGGGATTTCTAATGCATGAAAACCAAACTTGGGTTGCTAACTTTTTTATGTGTATCATGCCCCCATGAATTTAAGTTTATAGTTTTTCTGATAATAAAGACCCATAAAACTGAAGCTCCAGCAATTTCGTAGCTAGTAGATTGTCCACAATGCTAATGTGACCAGTACGAAAGATGTCATCAATGTTTTCCAGGAGTTTAATTGAAACTGCATTGTGTGTGGTAAGTGGTAACGCCTTCATCGTCAAGAATATCTGATCAATGTGGTCATGAACCCGCAAATTCTTTGTTCAAAACTGGATATTTAAGGTTCGAATGGATCTAACTATGCTGGTTTTGATTGGTTTATTTATTTGTTTTTTTTAATCATGTTGGTCTTAGATTTGAGGTATTTAGGGTTTTTAGTAGAGTAAAAGAATGAGTGTCATCTTTTATTCGGAGTTTTTGATGTTGTAGTATTCCTAGTTCTCTGGTGAACTTGAAAGAATATGGTTATATTATATTAAGCAACCTTGATGTCATTTTCCCTCCAGATAGTCCACCAATACTGTGTTTCTTTGGCCACAATTTGGCCTTCAGCCCTGTTTGTTATAATAGTTAAGATCTGCATCATGTTTGATACATAGTCTCTGCATTGTATCAATTTGCCATCTTATGCCAGGCGAATCAATAAGTTCATTCACTATTTACCCCTCTCTCTAGCTGGGAAACAGGGAATGATCGGTCTGAACTACCTGGGAGGGAAGGCATGGGTCTTCCCAGATGTCGATATTTGTCCCATTTCCAGCATTCTGATTCCAACGAAGAGAAGGGGAATGGACCAACAGAAAGACATTTAGATACAACCCGGTCCGGTCTCTAGTCCAGCATCCATGATCAATGAATTGGGGTAGTATATGGCGTAGAATACTTCAGCAGCAATCTATTGCGTGAAACAAACAAAAGAACCTCTTCCTGGTTGCTCAAGAGTATATCGTTGAAGAACCCCAGATGGTGGAAACCATTTGGCATTCATCATTCTTTTAACAGAGCACGCTCTAGTTCTTCCAATAGACAGTGTTTCCTTTCCTTTGGCCTTGCCGCTCCACCGGTATATAACTAGCCATTAGTAAGTGAAGGTCGTTACTAAGACCGTGGGAATTTAATGATTGCCGTTATGTTCGTAGATCGGGATTGCACGGCATCTTTGATCAATATGTCTCCACCGGTTTGGGAGATTTTGTAATTCATCTCGTATTCTGCCGTTAATGAGATTTTGAGTGGCTCGTCCGGGATAACCAAACGAGGGAACCCCGAGTATTTAGAGAAGCAGCTCCGCCATTCCCGCTCTGTTCCGGACTGCAACCGGTACTGCCTTCCCAACAAGCTTAGATTTCTCCTCATTAATAAAGCGCAATATGCCTCAAGGAAGTCTCCAATGATGTTGCTAAGATGATGGAATGTCTCCCTGCCAAAGACACATGTAGTCACCTACGAAAAAGAAGTGGGAGATGATCTCGGGTAGGGGTGTGCAATATCTTGAAATAAAGTACGTTATTTCGGTTAAAATTGAATTAAATGAATTTAATATTAATATCCGTTTTAACTGATAGCTGTTTTTACCGATAATCATTTTTTATCTTACAAACCGTTAGCTACCCGATACTCGAAGTTCCTAAAATAGTCAAAATAACCAAATTTCTTAAAATAACTACAAAAATTAAAAAAATTTAATTAACCAAAAAATCAAAACCTAAACCTAATTGAGAGAAGTAAAATATTAGATAAAATTGTTGGGCTAAGAAAAAAATAAAATTTATAAAAATATTTTATAAAAGTTTGATTATTAAGGATAACCTAAGTTTGAATTTCAATATCCGTTAATCGAACCATACTTTATTACGGATAACTGTTTTAACTGAAACAATCGAACTTTTATAAAACGGTTAAAAATACGGTGATCGAATTAAAAAAAAAAGAACGGTTATTTTGGATAACTGAAATAACCGCCTCGTTTGCTCACCCCTAATCTCGGGCCACCATTGGCTACAAGCTTGTTTGTGGCACTTCAGACATCCTTTTTGACAGATTTTCTATTCCCCATGTTCTTGATTGAAAAAAATTAGACTATTTTATCCTTACATATTACCTAGGAATTGAAGTTATTAAAAATGTAGTGTTGTGAAATTAAAGACGAGGGAGGTAAAATTGATAAGTAGATACATGAACGGCTCTTTACATGTTGATCCGCTGACACTGAACAAGGCCCCAATTTTAGGGGCCCAAATTTTTGGGACCTATTTTTTAAGAAGTGTCAATTATCTTGTAGTTTATGTAATTAAATAACTATGAAGGTTTCTGACATATTCAATAATACAAATAAATAACAGTTGATTGAATTTAATAGTATTAAGTTTTTTAGAAGACAAATTAATTGTCGATGAAATTGTTTGTATTCCCCTACTATTTTTTAAAAAGAAAAAATACATAATGATTTTCGTTCTTTTTCTATAGTAGGTGTTTCATCTATTCTATTAAGTACTCAAGCTTATTGTTTCAAAGATTTTGTTGTAAATAATGTCAGCAGAATGACTATTTTTAAGTGAGTATTCAATAATGAGTAAACTTCTCCTATTTTGTATGTATTGCATTTTTTGACAATTTATCTCAATATTTAACTTAATATAAAATTATATTATAATACAACTAAATAAATATTTTAATATTTTATATTTAAATTTAGTTTATACAGGGTCTCATTAAAATATTTATGAAGGAGCCACCACTTAGATATACAAACATATATAATAGTAAAAGATCCCAAAAAATAAACTAAACACAAACGAGTCCATGTTTTGAAGTTTTATTTTTATTCTCACATATCTTTGTTTCAATTTGAGAATGCAAAAAGTATATGTAAACTAGTCAATTTTCGTGTTTTAAGTCAAAACATCATCAAGTTAAACAAGGTACTAGTATTTTTTAGGGAGTAAAATATAAAGTCTACTTCTACCAGCAGGTGCCATAATTATGTATAGTATGCGCTATCTGGCTCTAAGCTTAGTGCAAACCAATGACACCATTAAACTCCATGCGTTAATTACTACCATAGTGGAAGCTTTAGATTATTAGTAGAGGCCACACTTTATTTCTCCTCTCTTCCTATACTTTTGATGGCACTTTTGAAGTTTTTAAGCCCGAATGATTTGAAGAGTAACCTTTAATGATGTACAAAAATAATATATAGGGGACAAGAGGTCGATCTATAATGGGGGATATTAAAAAAGGGAGGTGAAGTACAATAACCCACACAAGTCTTAAAAACTAAGGATTTCTACAAGTGTTGGGCTACGTCGAAATGCCGGACTTACCAAAGATAACCTTAGAAATGTCCCAACTCTGATATCTAGATCAATTTCTACCTGTCCAATCCCTTGAGCGCCCCTCCCCGTATGCTAGATTTCAGGTGCGGGGAGATTCGGGAATTGCCTGGTGAGTTTGAAGGGAGTTTTACTCCAATCAAAACCCTGAGGGCACAGAGGAATCAAGGAAACTAGAAAGTGGAAGGAATTAAAGAGAGTCGGGTAGTCCTTTTCTGAAATCACCGACAACACGTTTTATTATATGGGGGTGAACCCTATTTATAGATTTTTACAAGGTTTTTTTTTTGCATATGACAGACTGTCACCTCTCAAAAACTCATTGTTTTACTTTAAGAAACCTTTGTCCTATGCTCTCGGGGCATATTATACTCTTTACTCCCGGAGGGATTTTCTTGGCTTCTGAGATTTTTCTTTCGTCTACCCTACTTCTTTTCTTTCGGGGTTGTTTTCCTCTTCGCCCGGGCCGCATTTTATTCTTATCATCTTTAGAGAAACTATGAAGGCTAGATTGGTGTAGATTATAGGTCTGTCACTGGATCATCTACATTGCTAATATTTGGGTGGTATATATGTTAGGCTTGTCGGGCCTGGATGAAATTTTGTCCAAGTTCAATTTTTTTTTTTTAATTTTCGGGTCAGGCCAGGCTAGGTCTGGATTTTTTTAGCTTTGATGGTGCACAACTTGCCCAACCTAATATCAATTTTTTTGTATAATAATAAAATTTGAAAAAAATGTATATATATTACATTTAATTACTATATATTATACATAATTAGTACATTATATATATAATTAGTATATTATATATAAATTAAATAAATATTTAAATTGTGACACTTATACTACTTTATCATGTCGCAATCCGATTATTAACATAACTAACTTGTCCAATGCAGTGAAAACAAAATACATTCAACTTTAAGCTCAGGTGTTATTGTCGTTACTCACCACCCATGTGAGTAACAAGACTTCCAATTACATATACAAATATAAGACTATGATGACCGAGAGATAGTATAATCCACATTATACAACTCTTAATTAAATTACATGTGAGCGATCTAAGTTATACCAAAATATTTTAACCAAAAGTAGAATCCTAAAATACCAAGCTATAGGGTAGTATACAATTAACTACACAATCCTGCACTTCAACGACGTCTTCTATTGTGTACCTGAAAAATGGTTAAGCCACAATGGGCTCAGCACAACTTGTTGAGTATGACAACATGCAACCCATGAGCTATCGGGCTACACAAGACTAATTGGTCTAGTAAACATGCAATTGATTTTAATTTAACAGTCATGCTGAAAGTATAATAAACTTTCAACATACAAACATGTAATAACATATAATCCAACAAGATGATCCAACACCATGGGATCGGATAATCAAATAAACTTAAGATAGAATGAGTCATTCCTCGTTTATTTCCTAGCTCTCGATACTTTAATTAGATTCTTGGTTTTGACCATAACTTGTATATTCTCATACAATCCTCACTATGGGATTGTTTTTGTCTTAGTTAAAGGTTAATTGTGTCCGGGTGTGTATGAACCCTAATAGATGAGTATTAAATTCTTAAATTAAGTAATCACTGTTGAAATGACGTATACTTAAGCCACGTCCCATAGCAATATGCCGTTGGATAATCGGAGTCAATCACAAACTCAAGGAAACCAATATATATAATCATGTTCTATAGTAATATGCCGGTGGACGATCAGAGTCAATCGCTGACTCAAGGCTAACCATGTCTGACGACACGGTCTAGCGAAGCGGATCTGATACAGAAACCTCCTTTGATACAAATATGCGTGTTGCCGGAACCTTTCCGGACTTTTCTCTCCTACCAGTAACCAAGTTGGTTAGAAGTATATTCGGAACATACGTCCCACTATCAGTATGTTAGTTCGGATCATCTCAGTTTCGGATGCTGCCTAAATATTCAGGGAGTTTGTGAGAGGTTCTCAAATGTCATTTACTGTTAAATATTTCATGTATTCAAGTCTCTAAAGTTCTATACTCCTTATAATATGCACTTTCTTTGAGTTTTCGTCTACTAGTCTTGTAGTTAGTAGTACTTCACACAGAAGTCAAGGTTAGATAGATACGCAAGCATAGAACTGCATAATAATCCATATTTCATGCATTAATCTTATAGGTCGTTCAAACAACACACACAAGCGAGGTGGATCTCAGTAACACGCAAGTTACAAAACCATACCGTACACTGATGAGGGAGACAACCATGTAATCTCGCGCCTGTCCTCTAATCTCTTAGCTTTGGAATACGATGCTAAATATTAATATTGTATAATCCATTTCGAGATATCTTGAAGTGACTAATCCCTTGTAATTAACCCTGATATTTGTCATTTGTTATTGTTCGGGTTTTTACTAACGCAGAATCGATTACACGGGAGGTTTGTACAATGCTGTGTGCGGTCTGTTTATGTGGCAGTCCAGTCAATAGTTGACTGGACTGCTTGTGTGGCACATGAGTGAGAAGAAAAATTATATTAACTTTAAATGGTTATAACTTTTAATATATATGTCCAAAATGAAAAAAAATTATATCATTGTTCACCTAAATTCGAGCTCTTCAAAACAAGACCAGTCATGAATATGTTTTGACAACTTTGAAAAAAAATATTTTTAACATGTTATGATGATACACTAAAATGATGATATGATTCATTAATTTTGATATTGTGATTCATTAAAATTGATATTATGATTCATTAAAATTGATATTATGATTTACTAACTAATAAGTGGTGAATTAGATAACACACTTTGGAACCGATAAAAAATTATTATTATTTTGTAGTGTATTATTATTGTATGGTGTATTTTAAACCTTATATGGTGAATCATGTATTTTCCGTACATACCAAATTTGTTTTGTGTTGTATTATTGTTTAATTTTTTATTTTTATATGTTTACGTTGATACACTAAAATGATGATATGATTCATTAATTTTGATATTATGATTCATTAAATTTGATATTATGATTCATTAACTAATAAGTGGTGAGTTAGATAATAAAGTTTGGAACCAATAAAAATCATTATTGTTTTGTAGTGTATTATTATTATTGTATGGTGTAATTTAAATCTTCTATGGTGAATCATGTATTTTTCATACATACCAAATATTTTTTTGTATTGCATTGTTGTTTTTTTTTTATATATGTTTGTGATGATACACTAAAATGAAGATATGATTCATTAATTTTGATATTATGATTCATTAAAACTGATATTATGATTCATTAACTAACAAGTAGTGAATTAAATAACAAATTAACTTTGACACTAATAATAGATCTTTATTGTAATGTATTATTATTATTATTGTTTTGTGGTGTATTATTATTATTTGTATGATATATTTTTAGTCTTATATAGTGAATCATATATTTTTTTAACATACCAATTTCAAAACAGATAATGAATCATTATTGTTTAGTAGTGTATTATTATTGTTGCACGGTGTATTTTAAACTGTATATGGTGAATCAAGTATGGTTAATATGTATAAATATATACATATAAAAAATATAAAATTTTAAAGTTGTCAAAATATATCCATATCTGATCTTATTTTGAAGAGTTTGAATTTAGATGAATAATGATATATTTTTTTTTCATTTTGGACTTATATTTTAAAAGTTATAACCAATTGAAGTTAATATAATAAAAAGGTAGTCCAGTCAGCAAAACAATCCACTCAGCAGCTGACTGGACTGCCAAGTGGATAGGGCTGCACCGATCTGCATGCGAGCATGCCGCAGCATCCACCGTCTGTTTACTAAAAGTATACGGATCCGGGATTAGCTAGTTTCCCTCAACAATGGTAGTACTTAATTTGTCGTATAACTTATACAATCTTAGTGTTATACTCTTGTCAATTACCTCTTTTAATCATATGTACATATATATATATATATACATATATACACTCATATAGATTTCATTTATTACATGGAGATAATTTATTTGCCCTTAAGTATTAATGTACTTAGGCCTTATAATTTCCCATGTAGTTTAATGAGTTATTCAACTTCACCCCATTGGTTAACTCAGTTAATTAGGTAAACTTTGTCACTCTTAAAGACCTTATCAATTCCTTGGTTTAATAACCCCTATAATTAACAAAATCTTCTAACCTTTTATGTAATGGATGCTATACCACTTCAAACCTTATTTTAATGACTTAGGTTTATTTCCTAATCATTCTCATACATAATTACATCCCCAAATCTTAATGTATAATTCAACATATTCCAAGTATTATTATTATTATTTCATGTGGATTATAAAAATCCTTAAGTTGTTTACCAACTTAGACCTCTACATTAAGATGCTTATACTTAATGTAACATATGTTATAATCCTTAATTATCTCAAACTTTACTCTTAACTCTCATAATACTCATCCATACACCAATTTTATTTAGTACTACATTATACCACCAAATATTTTCCTAACTTACAAACCACCTCCAATTTCTATCTATCTTATAATCCCAACTTCTCATTTATTTAATCCAAGGTTTCAACCCAATTCCCCAAAATACCAAACAGACCCTAATTAGTCCAATTTTGATTTTGACCATACACTTCTCATATTTATGGTTTAACCCTCATGAATTTCCTAAACTTTACAATTGGCCTCTAATTCCAATTATCTTTTAATTTCAATCCTCCACTTAATTAATTCCAATTTAAACTTCAATTTTTGGAAATCTCCAACAGACCCATTCTGCCCATTTTCGTTTACAACCCAAACTTTCTCAAATTTATGGTTTTACCCCACAAGTTCTACATACTTACAAATATGCTCTAATTCTTAACTTATATTTTCAATCATTTCTTTCGTAATTTTAGTCAACACCCTAATCCTACCTAGGTTTGACCGAATCTTACTGCATACACCCAAAATTTTCAGAAATTACAGTTTGACCCTAAGTTTTCTAAACTTTACAAATTACTCCAAAATTTTACTTTAACTTATATTTTTCATTTATAAACCCAACTTAGGCCTAACTTTCGGCTTTATTACCATCTGACACTCCAATTTTTATTTTCTTTGAATTTACCAACCATTCTTTATTCCATTAAATACCAAATCACCCCATAAACTCCTAAACACATTTTTAACCAAAGTTTGTCCCAAAGTTCTTCCAAACACTGCCTAATATTCTTAGCTACTTTTACACCAGATTCTTAAAGTATTTTAATTACTCCAACAACCCTCAAACTACTAGATATTTACACCTAACTTTTAAAAGCTTTTAAAACACCAAAATGCTCATAAAATTAGTCTACACTTTTGGTCATAGTATTAAATCATATTAGACACTTTTAATACACAAAAATGTCTATTTTAAAAAGATGATTTTTGGACAAGATAATACCCTACTTCCCAAGTTTCGGTTGTTACATTTTAGCCCTTTTAACTTTGTAAAAATGACATTTAAGTCCTTAAGTCATTAGTTAACATAACCAAATGTTTTAGTGTAAATTTATATTCAATATTAGGTCAGATTAAACCATTTTCCAAGCATCATTTTTGGCCATAACTTAAACAACACATTAAACAACTCAAAACATAAAAATAATTCTTATGGTTGGACATTAACCTTAATGCTCCAAAGCTAGTGGTTTTGGTCTCCAATTTTCGGCCCTAATTAAATCATAAGGGTAGGATTAGTCTTTTGCACAAGTCCAAGGGTTTAATGTATGTTTCAAGCACTAAAGTTTTAGCTTTAGAGTTTACCCTTCTTAAGGTTGAGTTTTGAGTTTTTCTACCTTGTTTCCCCTTGCTCTCGTCCAACCACCCAAAGAGGGTTCAAATCCAATTTCAGCCATGTTTAAGAAGAGAATAAGAAGTTAACTTAGGATCTGAATCTCTTAGACATAACCAAAGGAAGAACTTAAGGCTTAAAGCTCCAAAATGGGACCTTAAGGAGTATAATTTACCTTATAGTCTCAAGATTGAGTTTGTACACCAAAACTTCTACTAAGACTAGCAAAAGAGGTAGGAGTAAGCTCTTTGTTAGATCTAGAGCTTAGAAGATAGATTAAGCATAAAAAACCCTTATTTTCAAGGCTTACCTTAAGTAGAGAAACTCCTTGCTATTTTTTTTCCATCCATGGAGGTTGATGTATGTCAAGTTTTTGTGTGAAAAGAGTGAAGAAAATGAGTTAGGAAGAGTTGGATTTTCGCCCATAATGAAGGTAAGGAAAGACTTAGAGTTTTAGAGCACCTTTCTTACCTTTAGTCTTTGTGAGCTTGGCTAAACTTTCCCTTGTTTATTTATGATTTTGGCCTTCAAAGCAACATATTTTCGGCCATGTAAGGAGATGACGAAGTGTTGTGTTGTTCTTGATGAAGAAATAAGAAGATTTAAGGAAAAGAAGAGTTTAAAGAGAGTGGGTGAAGGAGGAAGATGAAAGAGGAAGAACAAGCATGAAAAGAGATGAAGAACACTTGTGTTCATCCATGGAGCATCAATGGAGGAAGATGAAGGAGGAAGAAGAGGCTTACTTTCAGCCAAGGAGGGGGGCACAATTCAACAACATGGCATGGGAGGAAAGAGTGGGTGAAAGAGGGTGTAAGAAGGTTGTGAGTTGAAGTTCCTAAGGTGATATGACTTTGTGAGTTAGGAAGCTTCCTTTTCTAATAGTAAAATTAAGTTCTTTTTGAATCCTAATTTCCCTCCAAGATATTTATGGGGATTGGTTTTGTCATCTTATGCCTTATAATATTAAGAACTTACATGTTGTACATTTGGACTTGTTTCATGTGTTAGGCTGTAACTTGTGCAGTTACCTTGTCCTAAGGTGTATTCCTTTGTGTTAAGGTGTATTCTTTGTGTTTTGAGTGATTAGGATACTTTACTATTCATTGTGCTCTAATTAGTTCAAGTATTGGTATGTTACATCAACTTTATTAGTTGAATTCTCCTTATAATTGTTCCTTCTTTAGTCTAATGTTTCATGTGGAGTTTAAAAACCCTTTGGATATATATATATATATACTTATGTATATAATATATTTAGGATATAATTCCTTGATGACGTAGGACTCATTAGCCTCTATCATTTATCAATTAATCCTTTAATGATTTTATAATGTTTAGGGGTATTTCAAAAATATTATACAAAGTTTTTAATAATTATATATTATTTTATAATTTACACAAAATACATATATATTAATAAATTCGGGTCTGACCAGACCAGTTTACCCACGGACTAGTTTATTGGGCTTGATTTTTTTTATCCAAACCAGCTCAGAATTCTTTTCAGACCAACTTATCGAACTTTTTTGCTGGGTTGGTAAGTCCGACCACTGGGATGGACCATATTGATCCTAGTCATCAACCAAATCTTACAAAGAACCTGAAAAAAATAAAACAAATAAATGATCGCTGGTATCTTAAGCGCGCATTTATTGCTAACATCTGTTAGCCAGCATCACCACTCAATTTTAAAACTAATTCGAAATCTTAAGTTGCCCTTTGAGAAGATAAATCTTGATTAATGATTGGTCCAAGTGTCGGAACTTTCCAAGAGAGATACGAGGGGATGATGCAACCAATTTTGGTTTTCGCTAGTGCGTCCCCGGTTCCAAATTTCCAAGCATTATAAATGCAACAGAAAGATATAGATATCTCTGGTGATGTTTACAGTTTTGGTTTCTGTCCGAGGCTAAGATAAACAAACATAAATTAAGGACACTTGCGTGCGCCATCCCTTTGTCCAATTCGCATGCCGAGTGTAATTAATAATAATATATAGTACTTCCACTAAATGGATCTTTTTCTGTGTTCTTATATATATATTATGGTACAGCTTAACTGGCAGACAAAAGTAACCGTGAAGTACAAGTGCTCGCATCATCGCCATCATTGAGAAGCACGGAACAACTGAGGAAAACGGAAGATGACTAAGATGATAATCAATGATCATCGTGAGGCCGGGTGTATCTTTCAAATACTAATTATCTATTAGGAAGCTGGTTTTATATATTTCTTCAGCACTAGCTAGCTGGGTGCTATTTCCGTGTATACTCAGTGTCTATAAACTAAAGGTGCTTTTCTAGTTTCCACCCCTCATTGTATAAAAAGGGAGACAGATTGGATTGGAATGTACATGAACAGCTACTTAACTACAACTTTGGGGTCTCAAAAATTAAAGCAGATACCTATGGAATTAAATGATAAGTACCAGAGGAAAGGTCCATGGTCTTCCGAAGAGGATGAATGTTTACGAGCTCAAGTGATACTTTTGGGTGAAAGGCGTTGGGATTCAATTGCCAAAGCAACTGGTAATCCTACTAATAGTAGTAGATCGTCAAAATAAGAAACTCTCCTTAATTTCCTTAACGCTTTAATTTCCTCGTATTAATTAATCTGAAAGCTAGTACTGCAGGCCTGAGAAGGAGTGGGAAGAGTTGCAGGCTGCGATGGTTAAACTATCTCCAACCGAATCTCAAGCGAAGTCCAATAAATCCTGAAGAGGAGAAGATCATTCTTCAACTTCATACAAAATGGGGTAACAAGTGCGTTACTCGAATAGCAGATCATCTTCCCCTTGCTAGCTACTTCAGTTTTTTCTTCCAACTAAATTCAATCTGATGTCATGAAAAGGTGGGCAAAAATCGCTAGGAGTTTACCAGGAAGAACAGATAATGAGATCAAAAACTACTGGAGGGCATATTCAAGGAAGAAGAACAACTTCAATTCTGTTCCATTCCACCCAATAAAAGAAGAAGAGGGTCTGGTTTCGCCAACCTGCAGTAGTAGTACAACTACCTATATTATGAACAGTACTGGTGTTTCATGCCAAGATCAAAGATTGATTAGTAATAAAACCTCCGAAGAAATGAGTTGTGGAAGTGTAGCTGACTGTTCTATGGAGTATCCTACAGATGTTATGATGTCGAGTGCAAGCTCGCCGTATGAGAATCATTACTTGCGTTGGTCTTCTTTATTGTTGCCCGATGGTAGTGCAAGTGAGCAGCTACATCAAGCTGGGTTTCGATGGGAGAATGATGATAACAATGGTTTTGAGAACTCAAAATTGAGCCATGCAGAGATTGATACACAGGGACAGGGGTATTGTTGGGACGCTCTTTGGAATTTATGAGTTTCATAATTGTTTATTATAGTTTTGGCTATAGTATTAATTAAGTATTCAGAAAAACTAGCGCACGTAACATTTCCAAAGGAAACACCAACTAGTACTAATTAGGCACTTTATTATACTAGTTTAATGTAGGCCTGTGTGCGTCTAATCACAATTCTCTATCAAAGCTGAAAGGCGATACTAAAGTTCTAAATGATCTAATCACAATTCTCGGATCTGTGGTTATTACGAAATAAGGACTCAACGTATAAAAATAATAAAATATAGTCAGCGTACGCTTGTTTTTTCTAATTAAGTTGCTTAATTAGCAAACTTTATCTTTCAAAAGATACAGAACCTCGTATCTACAAACATTATTTTATGTTATTTTTTTGCAACTTAATTCTTAATTTTTTAAAATGCTAATGAAATAAATATATAAATGAACAGATGAATGCATGGAATATAAAGTCCTAGACTACACAAAAATATGAGAGAGAAAATCATATATCATAAAAGGCAAAAAGGGGTAAGTCCGAGCCATTAACAGGGATATAAAATTTATATAAAAGGAGCAACTATCTATTGATTAATGATATTTTAAGTCTGTCAAGAGTATAAGGTCCGAGCTAAGTAGGGAACGATAGACATAGACTACTTGATATATAAGTGACCTTCAATACATTAGAATGTGTGATAGATTTTCAAATCCATGAATATCTCCTTTCCTATAGTGGCATTTTATATTGTTTAGCTTCTCGGGTGGATACTATGATTCCACTTGATCCAATGATTTTCATAGCTAGAAGAGATTGCATGAATGAACTTAAAAAGGATGCATAAATTTCATCTGAAGATGCCAAAAACAACTCTCCTGACAACGTATCGATAATTACTCAACAAACTTTTCCACCTAGGCGAGAGCTTCTCTATACGACGAGAGTTTGTACTAGTTCAGATTCTCCTCCTCTATCACTTCATAATGGCTGCGTTTTCCGATGGTATCACATAAATCTACATCATTTCGGTTAACCGTTAAATCGGTAAAACCGTATCGAAACTGACGGTTAACCGGTCCCGGTTAACCGCTTCTAAATGAACCGGTTATGGTTATTAAATTTGACTAACCGATAATCCGGTTAACCGGCTTTCCGGTTAACCGGTTATGAACACCCCTACTGATGAGGTTTGTTCCGGTGCAGTGTAAGTTCGCCTAGACAGCAATGGTCTGGCCGCACCACCACTACAAAAAAGGGCTATTTTGCGCCCCTATCTCAGGTTGTAGAAAAAACCACCGAGATAGGTTGTCTAAATGATCGAGGTTCAAATTAAGCTCTATTCCGACGGTTGTCAGTAGGAACCGCTGAAATAGATACATTTCATAGTCTATTTTGGCGGTTCCTCCTGATAACCACCGAAATAGACTATTTTCCCGGCCGAATTTTAAAGAAAATTTTAAAAAATTTAATATCTATATTGGCGGTGCTATTAGAAACCACCGAAATAGATATATTTCATACTCTATTTCGGCGGTTTCTACTAACAATTGCCGAAATAGATAGTCTAATATTACTCCTAGACTTCCTTTCTCCCCCTCACGCTCTCGATCTATCTCTTCTCTCTCTGTTCGAACAACGCGTGACACGGTGATTTATGGCTGAATAATCACCTCCAGCTCTGACCAATGCCTACTGTACCGTCGTCCGCCATCTCCCGCTGTCGCCCGCCGTCTCCCGCCATCATAGTCGCCCACTGTCGGCCGTTGTCGTCGTCGCCCACCGCTAGAACCGCTAGTGACCCGCTGAAGAAGTAGAAAACACCCTAAAATTGTAAGTTCGAATTTCATTGTAAAACTTGTAAATTTGCTGTTATAATGATCTGATTTAGGTTGGAATGTGATTGTGTAATTGTGTGTGGACAATGTGTGTATAATAATGGTGTAAAAGTAGTGTAATTTGTTGTGCACACAAAGTGTTTGATGTAATGCCTGAATCAAAAAATGTATTGTTTGTGCCCTTTGCAGCGATAATTTAAGAGCGTTTACGTCTCTCTTATGCTAGATTGGAAACGGGGCTGAAAGCAATTCATTTTGGGTATGGGTAATATACTTTAACTTATATATTCATTCTCTTCACTCACTATAATTTTGCAAGTCTAACTATGAACAATGAACATACATGTTGTTGCGTTTCTTTTCTATTTTTTTGTTTTTATGTCTTTGCAGAGATATATCAGGAGTGGTACTGCTGCATCTCTTGCACAACCTACCTCTCGCACACCAGCTTCCCCCCTCTCTCTATAAATCCCTAAAAACAAGTAAGTATTTTGACTTCGGCATCTGTTTTAAAAATGCAACGATTTGTTTAAATTAAAATGCTAGTTTATTTTGGGTTTGGAACCTTATAGTTAGGCTATATTAGTTGACAGTCACGCTCCATAAACATGTGCAAGCAAATAAAAACCATATTAGATAAACATTTTAGTTTATGTTGGATGATTCTCACACCTGTGATATGTTGCACATATAGTATGGAGCGTAACTGGATGTATGGTGATCGACGGGATCACTTTGACAAGATGGTGAAAGATTTTTACAAAGCGGCAGTGCAGCACAAGGACATGAAAAAGACGGTAAAAATTCCATATCCTTGTGTTGGCTGTGGTGTGGTAAGGAAATATTCAAGCATCAACGTCATACAATTCCATTTGAAGACCCGTGGTTTCATGCCACATTACAAAATGGAAATAAGTTCAAGATAATGCTATAACTACCTACAATCATGATCGCTGTCACTCAAGAACCAAGCAGACCTTTGATACTGTCAATGAATCGAATCGATTCCCAAGTAATTTAGGAGTCAATGTTGACAGTGAGATGACTTACCATGATGAGAGAATGGATGAGATGCTTGATAATGTCAAGGACAATTTTATCGACAGGCCGGATGAGTATCAAAGGTTGTTGGATGCTTCAAGACAGCCTTGTAGCCTACGTGCATTAAGTACACAAAATTGACGGTTGTTCTAAATTTGTTCAACTTGAAAGGGAGATATGGAAGGAGTGACAAAGTTTCACGACACTTCTCGAGCTGCTTCATGATATGTTTCCAGATGGAAATGGTCTCCCTACCACCACTTATGAGGCAAGGAAATGGATGTGTCCAATGGGGATTAAGAATAAGAAGATACACGCATGTCCCAACAATTGTGTGTTGTATAGGGGTGATTACGAACACCTAGAAAATTGTCCAAAATGCTCATTGTCTCGATACAAGCTCAAGGATGGTGACTCCTCATCCGTTCTAAAAAAAGTCCTCTAGCTAAACTATTGTGGGATATACCGATCATACCTAGTTTCAAAAGGTTGTTTGCCAATCCAAAAGATGCAAAGAACTTATGATGGCACGTAGAGGGTAGAAAAAGTGATGAGAAACTAATACATCCAGTTGATGGGCCTTAGTGAAGAAACATCAATAGACGGTATAAAGAATATTTCAGATATGAAGATAGGAATCTGAGGCTTGGGTTATGTACTGATGGAATGAACCCGTACGGCACGTTGAGTAGTCAACATAGTACATGGCATGTTTTGCTAGTGATCTACAATTAGCCCTCATGGTTGTGTATGAAACGAAAGTAAGTCATCTTATTGCTCATGATATCTGGTCCCAATCAGCCAGGTAATTACATTGATGTGTATCTTGCCCCACTGATTAATGATATGAAATTATTGTGAAATGAGGGGACCGTGGTGTATGATGCTTACACAAGAGAAAATTTCACGATCAGGGCTTCGTTATTCTATACTGTCAACGACTTCCCTGCATATAGGAACTTATCTGGTTACACGGTGAAAGGAACAGTTGCATGTCCCGTATGCGAGGAAGACACTTGTTCGGACCGTTTAAAACATTGTGGGAAGAATGTTTACATGTGTCATCGACGCCTTCTACCTAAAGATCACCCTTATCGAGTAACGAAGAGAAAACTATTCAATGGTGAGGCCGAGACTCATGTGGCCCGTTTACCTATGACCTTTGAGGAAGTGTATGAAAAGGTTAAGGACATTGTAAATGCATTTGGAAACACATCAAAATCGGCAAAGAACATTTGGAGAAAATGTTCTATCTTTTAGGATCTTCCTTATTGGTGTCATCTGTCTATGAGACACTGTTTAGATATCATGCACATTGTGAAGAATGTTGGTAAGGCAGTGAGTGAGACTTTGCTCAACATACTCGGCATAACAAAAGAAGGATTGAAAGTCAGAAAAGATATGCAAGCCATAGGTGTACGAAAGGAGTTACACCCACAAGAGAATGGGAAATGAATATACATACCTCTTGCATGTTATACGCTCTCAAAGAATGAAAAGATTAGTTTCTACAAATGTCTGCACTCGGTAAAAGTACCATCTGGGTACTCTTCAAACTAGAAGAACAATGTATCGATGAAGGATTTGAAATTGCTAGGCATGAAATCTCACGATTATCATGTACTAATGTTACATCTTCTTCCAGTCACAATCCGAGGGATATTGCCATCTGATGTCAAAAATGTGTTAACCCGTTAATGTTTCATCTTGAACGATGTCTACTGCAAGGCAATTAGACTTAGCCTCTCTTGATGATCTAAAAAGTGAAATTGCTGTCACATTATGTCAACTTGAGATGTATTTTCCACCATCTTTCTTTGACATAATGGTGCATTTAATTGTACACATCGTTCGAGAGATTCAATTCTGTGGTCCGGTCTACTTACAGTACATGTACCCATTTGAATGGTACATTGGTATTCTGAAAAGTAGAATGAAGAATATGTATCGACCAGATGGGAGCATTATTGAAGCGCCAGTGACTAAGGAAGTCACATAATTTGTGACCGATTATTTGACTGAGGCGAAGTCAATTGGTATCCCAAAACCATGACACCACGACAGGTTTAAGGGTAAAGGTGTCATTAGTAGAAAGATTGTGCAAGTTCTGCGTCATCTCATTCATCAAGCACATTTGTTTGTCTTACAACACCTTGAGGCTGTTGAACCTTATTTTGATACCCATATGGCTGAGTTAAGGCAACAAAATCCTACGAAAGACACATTTGGCTGACAAAGGAGCAAAACCGAGTGTTTATCCAATGGTTCAAAGATCATTTGTTAGAACTAGCATCATCAAATATTGAAGACAAAGGGGAAAAACCTTGAGGATGTCTGGCAGTTGGACTCGAACTAATATTACATCATTTGAGGGGTATGATATTAGTGGGTATACGTACTACAATGTGCACTGAGATGCTGAATCGATAAACCAGAACAATGGGGTAAAAATTGAAGCTGCAGCCACTGAATACCAAAGCAGTAACCGATCTCAACCAGTTAGGTCTCTAGTTGGTATTACGGTGTCATCGAGGACATTTGGGAACTAGACTACCATATTAATCCCTTTCTGTTATTCTGATGCAAATGGGTAGACAACCGACGTGGATACCAAAATGGTGGAGGGCTTACCTTGGTTGATCTTTCATGTGGCGGTTATAAGGATGATCAATTTGTTCTGGGAAAGGATTTCAAACAAGTGTGGTACGTTGAGTATCCGAAAGACTGTAGATGGTTTGTCGTTCTTCGGGGAAGAAGGCCGGTTCTAATTGAAAATGAAAATGAGGATGAAGATGACAATGAGACGGTGAAGGAGACATCTTTGTTTCCTAATGGATTACCGGATTCATTTGATGTCACCAAAAATGACTTGATTTACGCATGATCAGATCATGATTATGGTGTTTGGGTTGAAACTATGAAATGATTTACGTTTTCATGTTAGGTAATGTCGTTAGTAGAATGTAGGTTGTAATGTAATCTTAAATATTATTATTTTTATGTTTTATAGTACTTAATTTATATAATGACTTCATCTAATGAGAGTGTTTTATCTTTTTCACTGCAGATGATCACCCTATGGATGACCCCATTGGAGAGTTTCTCACAATTAGGGAAGCTGATACACAACAGAAGACACCTAGCAAGCGGGTCACACGAGGTGGGAAGAAAAATAAGAGTGATTAGTTAGTTGTACATGATGCCAAGGCTGGCCCTTCAGAGCAAGCTGACGAGCCAGCAGTTGCCCCACCATGGCCCAAGAAAAAGAGAGGTCCCACACGTTCACTGAAGGCAAACAAAGGCCCTGCTACGAAACCGGCATAATTCAATGAGTACAACCAACCTCACGGAATGTAACACCCCTACCGTTAATCCTACGCTTACCGTCTAGTCGTCCTGTTAATCCTATCAGTTCGCAGCGGAATTACTACTATTACTACGGCGGGTGATACAACGCCGCTAATCGCCCATACGGCTAGCTAGGCTTACCCTACTTACAGTAACGGTCTGATGATCATAGTGTACCGAGCTACTAAATTACTTACCAAAATACCACATACCGAATACTTACATCAATGGATCACCGAGTATTTAAGTGTATTCATTTACATCCCAATTCAAACTTCCCAAAAGAATGAGTTTTCTACAAGCTACTCATCTATACCCCAATCCAATACTTCTACTATCCAAAAAGGTGTACCCACGGTACACCGGCTAACAAAACTTACAGTCGTGTACTACTTAGTACACCAATCATCAATTCATTGTTTACAATAAAAAAGAATTCAAAAGAAACAAGCTCCAACACTTCACGGCATTCATCCTTCTCTTGTATCTGCGTGTAGTAAAAACATCGCCCCTAGGGTCTCAGCAAAAGTTGCGCATGAACTCCGCATATACCGCGTGCTAGCTAGGGCACGCCGACTATTTGACGTCCACTAAACATGCGGTTCATTAATTTCATACATACATGCTTTACATACCACATACATGCATTTACAATACATTATGCAATTCAACAGAGCAATACAGTAGCACACACACTTACTTACCTTCACCGTGTTAGTCAAATTACGCATCCGGGTTAATCGGAATGCTATTTACTCTTTTACTCATTTCACTTTACTTTCTCTTACTTGAACTTACTTACTTTCATTTACTTTACTTACTCATTCTTACTTACTTACTTATACTCAAGTTAAGTCGGTATGACCTCCGGCCCTGGGGACTACTCCGTCCCACCTCCGGGATTTACTTGACTCACCAATCCGGGATGCTACCCACTTAAGGGATTTGGGCCGCGGACCAGTTTAAGAGTCAGGAATCGGATCCAACCTCTTGTGTCTCCTCATCCTCACGCGTGGCCGAAACTATATCGGACTTCTACTCATTCCAATTTAATTACCAATTTAAGTTAGATTGGTTAGCTT
The DNA here is from genome assembly GCA_023374045.1 of Limonium bicolor. Lineage (NCBI taxonomy): Eukaryota > Viridiplantae > Streptophyta > Magnoliopsida > Caryophyllales > Plumbaginaceae > Limonium > Limonium bicolor. The sequence continues at coordinate 78,716,177 of CM041777.1, read as the reverse complement.
GTTAGGAATTAGATAGAAGTCCAATCATAACACATTCGGTCACAATGCAATACATCATACATACACTCATTCATAATCATACATACATTTCATGAATTATACAAACTAAGATTTAAAGACAATATACAACACTACATATTCACATGTAAGCATGATAACTCCGATTCGTGCATTTATCTTATTTGGTGATCAATTAGCACACAACACACAAATCAGCGTAACCAAGATAGCATACGGGGCATGAGGAATTCATACCGTTCACCGTTGTACGTGTTTCCGAACGTTCCTCCGGTGTCAAAAATCAAATCCTATGGTATACATACAATCGAATGATTAACCTACTATCATTAACTCAATTCGATTACTCTTATGTTTCCTAACCCATACTTACTAAGTCTTTACATTCCTATACTTACATTTTATTTACTTACTTTCAATTACTTAACGATGGTTTACTTACATATATATGTACATATGTATAGGTGGGTATACATATATATATATACTAGTTATAAGCTTACAGTTTTTTTTTGTAAGTTTTGGGTCGTCCGACCCAGCGTCCGACCCAAGCCCTGGGTCGGACCGTTCCAGTAGATTCCCGTCTCTGAAATTCTTCCCGTCCGACCCAGCACTATTCCATCCGACCCATACTCCTCTGGGTGGGACCATTCCAGAATGTTTCGGTTCTGTTGTCCAGGCTGCGTCCGACCCACGTCCGACTCACCCTTTGGGTCGGACGGAGTCAGAAACTTCGACAACAGAAATTTTTTGCCCGTCCGACCCACGTCCGACTCACGGCTCCTGGGTCGGACCATTCCAGAATGATTTACTCTCGTTGCTTAAGCCCCGTCCGACCCACGGTCCGATCCAGACTCTGGGTCGGACGGTAGCAGAACATTGCTACAGACCTTATTTTTCTTTCCCAATTTCACCCATTGTTTCCCCAATCTTCCTACATACATCCTAACATGTTTTAGTACTATTTAAACACCCTAAATCATGCTAATTCATTTCTTAATTCATTACACAAATCCTATACTAACTTATACAAATAATTCTCCTAGTTTCAATTCAACACTTACACTAGTTCTTCCTAGTTGTGTTTTGCTACAGATTTTAGTTCTAACTCTCTCCAACAATAGCTCCCTCTTCTAATGTCATTTCTAGAGTTCCTAATACATCACAATACATTAACTACCTCTCTCAACTACCCTCTAACTATCTCCTTCAAAATCTGTTACAACACATATTATTCACCTAGCTTCTAGTTCACTAAGTGTTCTAATCCTAGGCAAATTTAGCCATAGTCTCCCCTATATTTTTACACTCTCACCACATCGTTTCCTCACATCTTATTACCCAATCCACCTGCTTTCAATAGCATCAATATACATAGCTCTCATAATCAAATACCAAACACACAACACTCTTAAAATTCCTGCACTCACTATTTAATTCCCATCTAGTTTGTGACAGTTTTTATATGTCTTTTAAAGCTTCAAACCTCTTGGTTTTGCTTACACATTACACTACCAATACATTACCGTTTCACAATGTAATTTTACTCTTTTAAAATCTGTTACACATACATACATAAGGCTATACAAAAGAGCATAATTACCTTGTTTCCCTTCCAGTTTCTTTTCTTCTTCTTCCTTGCTTCTTCCTTCTCTCTTTCCACCGATTTCAACTCAAATTCTCTCTAACACTACAACCATTCATATACACCATTTTAATACTAAAACTAACCCTTAATCCTTCTTCCAAGCTTAATGTATATTCTAGGGTTTAGAAGTTTCATTACCTTGCAAGGGAGTAGATGAAGCTTAGAGTAGCTCAAGAGTAAGATTTCCCACTCTCCAACAATGCCAAAATCGGCTAGCATTCAAAGAAGCAAGCAAGGGTTTAGTTTGCAAATTCGTTTTGCCCTTAAGGCTAGAAAAACAATGGAGTTTCAAGAAGATTTTTACCTTAAAAGAACAAGGAGAAGAAGGTGGTTCTAGTGGTGGTCTTGAAGCTCCAAATGGGGCATACCCATGAAAATGAAAATGCTCCTTTTCAGATTTTGAAAAGAGGGAAGTGTTGCTCTTGACGAGAGGATTCCAATGGTGTAGTTTTTATAATTTTTGGAAGAGGTTCAAGGGAGTAACAAGAGGAGAGAATAGGAAGTTTTGTGTGTTTGTTCAAAACTCCATGGCTGGTCGGCTGAGGAAGAAAGCAACCAGAGAAAAGAGGGAGTGAGTACGGTGGGGATAGGAGGGAAAATAAGAGAGTAGGAGAGAGAAAGGTAAAGTGAGGTGAGTGTATTTGCTTTTTATTTCCTTTGTCTTGTAGTGTATTAGCACACATTAATAAGAGAGTGTGAGAGAGTGAGAGAGAGGGCTCCAAAATCGGCCCACACTGCACACACATACACACTCTACTTTTTATTTTAAAAGTGGACACATAAGTTTGAGTTATTTATGTTTCTACCCCATAACTTCCCGTTTTTGACAGTTTTTACTAATTTCTCGTTTTATTGATTTTATTGGTTCTAAGGCTTCACTAATATTTATTAATGATTATTTAGTTGACCAAAATTGTTACGAGTCTATTTGACCCGCTTAAAGTCACGTTTTCCCGGTTACCTCGAAAAACGCGCTTTAAGGTTCGTTAGTGATTTTAATCCGTTTTAAGGATCCGTTTTCTTCGAGATTTGTTCCCTCATGATTATTTATACTTAATTAAGCTTCTAAATTATTCATTAGCCTAATTAATCACTATTTTTAATTATGGGGTATTTCAATCTACCCCCCTTAAGAAACTTTGCCCTCAAAGTTGCTCAAGGTTTAATAGTTTATATAGTTCTACTCATTAGGCAACCAATTGCCATAATTCATCTTACTACCACCAATGAGGTGTTTACTTCATTCCACATTGCAAACATACACAGTTCAAGCATCATACACAATTCACCACTTTCAATTCATACCATTCCACAATACAACATTGCAATTCACATTACACATACATCACACACTGTACATACACATCCATACACACAGATTACACATACATACACATACGCTCCGCACTACATGTGCCATACAAAACCTATTACAATACCTACACACTATGCAATGCTTACCCCGAAGCAATGCAAACGCAAAAAGGGCTCTACCCCCCTTAAAAGGGGTACGACCCGTACCCGTATTACTAAATGCTAGACTCTCTAGTCTATGAACAACTGTGGGTACTTAGCCTTCATGGCATCTTCCAATTCCCATGTCGCTTCTTCGACGTCATGGTTTGACCATAGGACCTTCACCATTCGTATAGACTTATGGCGAGTGTCTCTGGTCTTCCTATCCAGGATTCTCATAGGGGTTTCAACATATCGCATAGTCGGCTCAATGGATAATCTCTCGGGCTCTAAGACATGAGAAGGATCAGCGATATACTTCTTGAGTTGTGACACATGAAATACATCATGGACACGCCCCAAGTCCTCAGGTAATGCTAACCTGTAGGCTACGGATCCAACTCTTTCAGTGATAGTGTACGGCCCTACAAACTTCGGGCTTAGCTTGCCCCTCTGACCAAAACGGAATACGCCCTTCATAGGTGAAACTCGCAAGAACACTTGGTCGCCCACGGCGAACTCAAGGTCGCGTCGTCTCACATCCGCATAGGATTTCTGTCTATCTTGGGCTGCCTTCATATTGGCTCGGATTTGTTGCACTTCCGCTTGGACTTGTTCTAGGTACTCCGGTCCTATGATGACCGCTTCGCTTGACTCATCCCAACACAAGGGTGTACGGAAGGGGTACCGTATAGAGCTTGGAAAGGCGACATCTTAATCGAGGCATGATAGCTATTATTGTATGAAAATTCGATAAGATGAAGCTTGTCTAACCAACTCCCCTGAAAGTCCAAGGCACATGCCCGAAGCATGTCCTCCAGTTTCTGGATGGTCCTTTCTGTCTGACCGTCGGTCTGAGGATGGAAGGCGGTACTCAATTTCAATTCTGTACCCAGCGCTTCCCTTGTAGCTCTCCAGTATCTCGAAAGAAATCTGGTGTCGCGGTCAGATACTATTGTTTTCGGGACTCCGTGATGTCTGATAATCTCCTTGTCGAATAGCTCAGCTAGCTTCACTACCTTCCAGGTGTCCTTCATCGGTATGAATCTGGCAACCTTGGTAAGGCGATCGACTACAACCCAGATCATGTTGAGTCCTCCCCTAGCAGGTGGGAGTCCTACAACAAAATCCATGGAGATATCATGGAATTTCCACTCCGGAACTGGCATCGATTGTACCATTCCGCCCGGTCTACGATGTTCGAATTTTACCTTCTGGCATGTTAAGCACCTCAATACATACTCTGTCACATCTGACTTCATTCCAGACCACCAGAAGTACCTCTTCATGTCTTTGTACATCTTGGAGGCTCTTGGATGGACTGACAATGTGGAACTGTGTGACTCTCGCAGGATGCGATCCCTTAGCTCAGCATTGCTTCGGGGGACGCATAGCCTGCCATTCAACCGAATCAAACCATCTTCATGTAGCTTGAAGTCATACTTCTTCTTCTCAAATGTACCATTCTCGATCTTTTGTCTGATTTCGGTTAGGTAAGGGTCGCTCAACTGAGCGTCTCGCACCTCGTCAACCAAGCTAGAAGAAGCGAGTAGCGAATGGAGCGAGTGTGCTCGACGACTCAGGGTGTCGGCTACAACATTTTCCATCCCTTCCTTATACTGTAAGTCGATGTCGTAATCTGAAAGAAACTCCATCCATCTTCTCTGTCTCAAATTCAGTTCTTTCTGTGTGAATACATACTGTAAGCTCTTATGGTCGGAGTAGATGGTGATGCTTACCCCATAGAGATAGTGTCGCCATATCTTCAAGGCGAAGACAATGGCTCCTAACTCTAAGTCGTGTGTCGGGTAATTCTCCTCATGTTTTTTCAGCTGGCGGGAGGCATAAGCTACAACTTGCCCTGCTGCATGAGTACGCATCCCATTCCTTTGCCCGATGCATCACAATACACCTCAAATCCCTCTGTGCCCTCTGGAAGAGTAAGGATGGGCGCTGAGGTCAATGAGTCCTTTAGGCTCTGAAATGATATTTCGAAATCGTCTGTCCATACAAACGGTGCATCTTTCTTCATCAGTGTCGTCATGGGCTTAGCGACTTTCGAGAAGTCCTTTACAAATCTCCGGTAGTAACCGGCTAGACCAAGAAAGCTCCGAATGTCGGTAACCGTCTTAGGTCTAGGCCATGATTGTACAGCTTCAATCTTAGAAGGGTCAACTGAGATACCTGCGCTCGAGATGACATGACCGAGGAATGATACCTGATCAAGCCAGAACTCGCATTTGGAGAACTTCGCATACAACTGGTTCTCGCGCAGTGTCTCAAGCACTTTCCTCAAATGAATTTCATGTTCTTCTGCTGATTTTGAGTATACAAGGATGTCGTCAATAAATACCACAACTGAAGTGTCCAACTGCTCACTGAATAGTCGATTCATGAGGTCCATGAATTTTGCTGGTGCATTGGACAAACCGAATGGCATTACTGTGAATTTGTAGTGGCCATATCTGGTACGGAATGCCTTTTCTCGATGTCTTGCTCTTTGATTGCAATCTGATGATACCCAGAACGGAGGTCGATCTTGGAGAAGACTGAGGCTCCTTTCAGCTGGTCGAATAGGTCGTCGATGCGTGGCAATGGGTATTTATTTTTGACTGTAACCGCATTCAGCTCACGGTAGTCAATACACAGTCGGAGGCTACCGTCCTTCTTCTTCACAAAGAGGACCGGTGCTCCCCAGGGTGATACGCTCGGGCGTATAAACCCTTTGTCGAGTAAGTCACGTAACTGCTCTTTCAGTTCGGTCATTTCAGCAGGTGCCATGCTGTACGGTGCCCTAGCAATGGGACCGGTACCTGGCAAAAGATCAATTTCAAATTCCACTACTCTCGGTGGTGGCATGCCGGGTAGCTCCTTAGGGAATACATCGGGAAATTCGGATACAACCGGTACATCATCACTAAACTCTGGATCTCTCTCCAGGTCTTGTACATAGCACAGATATACTTCGTGGCCCTTTCTGAGCTCCCGGTACATAGCCATAGCAGATATGAGTGTGGTCGAAGGCTCTCTCGGTCTCTGGCGGTAAGATACGGTAACCCCAGAAGGACTCTTGAGCAGCAAACGATGCTCGGCGCAGAGGATTCTACCCTTGTGCCGCTCCAACCAATTCATTCCGATGATTAAGTCAAATCCCAATCCATTAAACTCTATGAAGGAAATGGGAAACGCTTCGTTTTTGATTTCGATGGTGGCTGATTGATAGTATTTGGTGCACTTTACTCGCTCCTTCGATGGGAGAGTAACCATGAAGTTAGGCAGCTCATCCGCATCTAGCTTCAACCTCTTCACAAAAGATGGCGATATGAAAGTGTGAGAGGCGCCGGAGTCGAATAACACATTGGCATCAATGTCGTTCACTGGGAAGGTTCCCGTTAGAATGGTGCCGCTTCTGCCGGCTTGTGCTTCGGTGAGGATGCTCAGGTTACCTTCGGTACCGAGTCCACAACCTATTGGATTCACAAGTGGTTAAGTATTGATGGTGGACACAAGTGGAAATAAATCAACACTGCTCTTTATTGATAAACCAACCATCATACATACCGTGTCTCTAATACACGTTACTAATAGGTTACATGATACTATGAATTAAATACTTCCTAAAGGTAAGGTTCAGGTGTCCTGGTTTCATGTGTGTGGCATTGATTATTGCCGGCGGTGCCGTATTCAACTTGATCTTGTTGATCCCGTGATACAGCATCCTAGAGTTTCCACCCATGATGAGGACATCTCCTGATCTCAATACCAATTTCTCTGTGAGGTCCAAACGCTTCTGCTCGCTATACATAAAGATGGCGTCATCACCAATGGACCAAGACACTACGGGCACTCCTCTCTCAAGAGATTCCGCTGTCTCGTCCTTGTCTTGGTGTAACCCAAGTCGTCCTTCTTTCTCATAGAAGTTGACGATATAGAGGTCCGCTTCCAGTGCGGGGATCGGATCATGTTCACATTGTTGTGCAAGTTCTACTGCTTGTGTGACGAGTGTTTGAAACTCTGGTGGTATTGTCGGTGGCGTTGCTCCATCTTGTGTTCGTGTCTCCTGGTATGTCTTGGTATAAGGATTCCAATCCTTTCCCAAGCACATCATCTTCAGTTTCATCTTCGCTCCACCGGGGAATTCGGGTGTGTAAAATCCACCTTGACCCGTTCCTAGCTCGTTGCATCGTCGGATGATTGAGATTTGTGCTTCGGGTGTCAGGTATCCCCTTAATAAGATCATACCTGGTCGGATGACTTGACATTGTTCATTGGTGTAGTAGTGGTTGGTGATGTCGATCTCTTCTTGATTCAGGTTTACCGGTATCGGATAACAGATACTAAAGTTGCCTACGGTTACAATTTCATCTATGGTGAGTACTAGTTTCAACTACTTCATTTCATGCTCGTTACATATTCCAATTCATTCAATCATGCATTCATTCGAACAGTTACTCTACTACTTAGTCATGTTGCTTAAGGATTAAAGGTTTGGATAATTACCTGGGCCGGACTTAGAACCGGACCCGTCACGGTCAATCACATGCAAGACAGGCTGCCTCTGAGGTGCACCCCTTGGAGGACCCCGGGATCCCTGTCCCTGTGGTGCCTGCTGGGTCGGTGCATCGCCAGATGCAACCTCCTTGCCTTCCCTCTGCTTGTAGCTTTGGAAGTTCCCTTTTGGTTTGGCATTCTCTGGGCATCTATTGGCTGTATGTCCCGGTTTCTAGCAATTGTAGCACTTGATTTCTCTCCCATAGCAGTCCTTGTCGGGATGGTCTTGGTTGCATTTCCTGCACACATAGGTGCGGCCGTCGGAGAAGGTTTTGGTGAAACCGGAGCCAGAACCTGAGGTTTAGAGGGTTAGCACATGTGTGCGTGGATATACTAGATATGATACTTATACGAATATGAATTTGGATTAGAAGTTTACCCTTAGGTGGGTGTAATCTCAGTGGCTTTGTAGCCACCGGTGCAGAAGAACCTAGTTGAAGCAGCTCAACCGGTTTGCCCTGCTCAGCATGGGCACTGCTCTCACTTGGGAATTTCTTTTGGGATTGCTGGAAGAAATTACCCATCTTCTTTTTCCAGCTTTTACCCTGGTTCTGCTCCTCGCCATTGGTGTTCTTGTTGTTGGCTTTGCGCTTCAGCGCGGTCTCTTCATCCCATAATTGGCAAGTGATCTCAACGCGAGATGCCGCGTGATAACACTCCTAAAATTTCAGGTATTAGCCGGGATTCTTATTTAAGGAAGATAAAGAAAAGATTCAAGAATTTCAGTGAATTTAAGGAATTGAAATGGTACTAAGGGTTAACCAATATTTACCTGAAGGGAGGTAAATCTAGTGTAGCTCATACCGTACCGCAGGCGATGGCTCAGACCGCCATAGAAGCGATCGACCAACACCTGGCCGGTGTACCCAAGGTCGGGTAGAAGACGGAGAATGGAGGTAAAGGTGCGGTAGTACTCATCCACAGACATCTTGTCTGTCATCCTCAAGGCATCCAGCTCTAGCCTTTTCTTAGTCTTTACGTGCTCCGGATAGTACTTGGATCAGAGGAGAGAGGCAAAGGACTCCCAATCAAAGGTGGGGTCATTGACATGCTCTTGCTTGATTAGCTTCCACCAATCCATGGTTGCATCTTTTAGATAGTAGGCTGCAACTCTAACTCGAACTCCAGCAGGAGCTTCGAGGGTTTCGAACGCCGTCTCCATCTTAGAGATATAGGCTTCTAGCTTAGCCGGATCACTCTCGCCCCTAAAGCAAGGAGGGCGGAGTTCCGCTACAGCTTTTACCCAGTTGGCTTCTCTGGGTGGAGGGGGAGGGATTGGTCCCGCTTGTGTCTGCTGATTTTGTTGAGTTTGTTGCATCGCAGTGATTACTTGTGGTAGCATCTGCGCTACCGTGGCAGCGACGATCTCAGCTATCGTCTGCGTGCCCGGTCCATCGTTGGTCCCTCGGCGACCTGGACCTCTTCCTGACATCTGAATATTTAACATTCGCATTAGGTTGTGACATACGACCAAGGTCTTGAATTTAAGCAAAGGTATCGTTCATAAGAACGTCAAGGGTATCCGTTGTTAACAACGGTAGTCCCTAGTTAGGTTCCTAAGTATCCACCTTAAGACGGTTGAAATCCTAACTCGGTAATCTCTATGCTCGGTAACGATGGACATCAGAGCGTAACTACGCTCTGATACCACTTTTTGTAACACCCCTACCGTTAATCCTACACTTACCGTCTAGTCGTCCTGTTAATCCTATCAGTTCGCAGCGGAATTACTACTATTACTACGGCGGGTGATACAACGCCGCTAACCGCCCATACGGCTAGCTAGGCTTACCCTACTTACAGTAACGGTCTGATGATCATAGTGTACCGAGCTACTAAATTACTTACCAAAATACCACATACCGAATACTTACATCAATGGATCACCGAGTATTTAAGTGTATTCATTTACATCTCAATTCAAACTTCCCAAAAGAATGAGTTTTCTACAAGCTACTTATCTATACCCCAATCCAATACTTCTACTATCCAAAAAGGTGTACCCCATGGTACACCGGCTAACAAAACTTACAGCCGTGTACTACTTAGTACACCAATCATCAATTCATTGTTTACAATAAAAAAGAATTCAAAAGAAACAAGCTCCAACACTTCACGGCATTCATCCTTCTCTTGTACCTGCATGTAGTAAAAACATCGCCCCTAGGGTCTCAGCAAAAGCTGCGCATGAACTCCGCATATACCGCGTGCTAGCTAGGGCACGCCGACTATTTGACGTCCACTAAACATGCGGTTCATTAATTTCATACATATATGCTTTACATACCACATATATGCATTTACAATACATTATGCAATTCAACAGAGCAATACAGTAGCACACACACTTACTTACCTTCACCGTGTTAGTCAAATTACGCATCCGGGTTAATCGGAGTGCTATTTACTCTTTTACTCATTTCACTTTACTTTCTCTTACTTGAACTTACTTACTTTCATTTACTTTACTTACTCATTCTTACTTACTTATTTATACTCAAGTTAAGTCGGTATGACCTCCGGCCCTGGGGACTACTCCGTCCCACCTCCAGGATTTACTTGACTCACCAATCCGGGATGCTACCCACTTAAGGGATTTGGGCCGCGGACCAGTTTAAGAGTCAGGAATCGGATCCAACCTCTTGTGTCTCCTCATCCTCACGCGTGGCCGAAACTATATCGGACTTCTACTCATTCCAATTTAATTACCAATTTAAGTTAGATTGGTTAGCTTGTTAGGAATTAGATAGAAGTCCAATCATAACACATTCGGTCACAATGCAATACATCATACATACACTCATTCATAATCATACATACATTTCATGAATTATACAAACTAAGATTTAAAGACAATATACAACACTACATATTCACATGTAAGCATGATAACTCCGATTCGTGCATTTATCTTATTTGGTGATCAATTAGCACACAACACACAAATCAGCGTAACCAAGATAGCATACGGGGCATGAGGAATTCATACCGTTCACCGTTGTACGTGTTTCCGAACGTTCCTCCGGTGTCACAAATCAAATCCTATGGTATACATACAATCGAATGATTAACCTACTATCATTAACTCAATTCGATTACTCTTACGTTTCCTAACCCATACTTACTAAGTCTTTACATTCCTATACTTACATTTTATTTACTTACTTTCAATTACTTAACGATGGTTTACTTACATATATATGTACATATGTATAGGTGGGTATACATATATATATACTAGTTATAAGCTTACAGTTTTTTTTTGTAAGTTTTGGGTCGTCCGACCCAGCGTCCGACCCAAGCCCTGGGTCGGACCGTTCCAGTAGATTCCCGTCTCTGAAATTCTTCCCGTCCGACCCAGCACTATTCCGTCCAACCCATACTCCTCTGGGTCGGACCATTTCAGAATGTTTCGGTTCTGTTGTCCAGGCTGCGTCTGACCCACGTCCGACTCACCCTCTGGGTCGGACGGAGTCAGAAACTTCGACAACAGAAATTTTTTGCCTATCCGACCCACGTCTGACTCACGGCTCCTGGGTCGGACCATTCCAGAATGATTTACTCTCGTTGCTTAAGCCCCGTCCGACCCACGGTCCGATCCAGACTCTGGGTCGGACGGTAGCAGAACATTGCTACAGACCTTATTTTTCTTTCCCAATTTCACCCATTGTTTCCCCAATCTTCCTACATACATCCTAACATGTTTTAGTACTATTTAAACACCCTAAATCATGCTAATTCATTTCTTAATTCATTACACAAATCCTATACTAACTTATACAAATAATTCTCCTAGTTTCAATTCAACACTTACACTAGTTCTTCCTAGTTGTGTTTTGCTACAGATTTTAGTTCTAACTCTCTCCAACAATAGCTCCCTCTTCTAATGTCATTTCTAGAGTTCCTAATACATCACAATACATTAACTACCTCTCTCAACTACCCTCTAACTATCTCCTTCAAAATCTGTTACAACACATATTATTCACCTAGCTTCTAGTTCACTAAGTGTTCTAATCCTAGGCAAATTTTGCCATAGTCTCCCCTATATTTTTACACTCTCACCACATCGTTTCCTCACATCTTATTACCCAATCCACCTGCTTTCAATAGCATCAATATACATAGCTCTCATAATCAAATACCAAACACACAACACTCTTAAAATTCCTGCACTCACTATTTAATTCCCATCTAGTTTGTGACAGTTTTTATATGTCTTTTAAAGCTTCAAACCTCTTGGTTTTGCTTACACATTACACTACCAATACATTACCGTTTCACAATGTAATTTTACTCTTTTAAAATCTGTTACACATACATACATAAGGCTACACAAAGAGCACAATTACCTTATTTCCCTTCTAGTTTCTTTTCTTCTTCTTCCTTGCTTCTTCCTTCTCTCTTTCCACCGATTTCAACTCAAATTCTCTCTAACACTACAACCATTCATATACACCATTTTAATACTAAAACTAACCCTTAATCCTTCTTCCAAGCTTAATGTATATTCTAGGGTTTAGAAGTTTCATTACCTTGCAAGGGAGTAGATGAAGCTTAGAGTAGCTCAAGAGTAAGATTTCCCACTCTCCAACAATGCCAAAATCGGCTAGCATTCAAAGAAGCAAGCAAGGGTTTAGTTTGCAAATTCGTTCTGCCCTTAAGGCTAGAAAAACAATGGAGTTTCAAGAAGATTTTTACCTTAAAAGAACAAGGAGAAGAAGGTGGTTCTAGTGGTGGTCTTGAAGCTCCAAATGGGGCATACCCATGAAAACGAAAATGCTCCTTTTCAGATTTTGAAAAGAGGGAAGTGTTGCTCTTGACGAGAGGATTCCAATGGTGTAGTTTTTATAATTTTTGGAAGAGGTTCAAGGGAGTAACAAGAGGAGAGAAGAGGAAGTTTTGTGTGTTTGTTCAAAACTCCATGGCTGGTCGGCTGAGGAAGAAAGCAACCAGAGAAAAGAGAGGGAGTGAGTACGGTGGGGATAGGAGGGAAAATAAGAGAGTAGGAGAGAGAGAGGTAAAGTGAGGTGAGTGTATTTGCTTTTTATTTCCTTTGTCTTGTAGTGTATTAGCACACAATAATAAGAGAGTGTGAGAGAGAGAGTGAGAGAGAGGGCTCCAAAATCGGCCCACACTGCACACACATACACGCTCTACTTTATTTTAAAAGTGGACACATAAGTTTGAGTTATTTATGTTTCTACCCCATAACTTCCCGTTTTTGACAGTTTTTACTAATTTCTCGTTTTATTGATTTTATTGGTTCTAAGGCTTCACTAATATTTATTAATGATTATTTAGTTGACCAAAATTGTTACGAGTCTATTTGACCCGCTTAAAGTCACGTTTTCCCGGTTACCTCGAAAAAACGCGCTTTAAGGTTCGTTAGTGATTTTAATCCGTTTTAAGGATCCGTTTTCTTCGGGATTTGTTCCCTCATGATTATTTATACTTAATTAAGCTTCTAAATTATTCATTAGCCTAATTAATCACTATTTTTAATTACGGGGTATTTCACGGAAATTGGAAGAATGACTTTACCCCTCACTATGTCCATTTGGTGAAGACATACTGCAACATAAACCACATCTTGAAGCAAGTGTCTCAAGCATTAAAGGATACCATGTTTCAGCGTCTTTAGGTAAATTTATATGTTATTAGTATGTGGTTATAAAATAATAGAATATTTATGTACTTGTTACTAACTGACTAATCATGTATGTAGGCTCGTTTCTCCATGAATCCCAATCTTAAAAAGGATGTGCTATCATAGATGTCAAAGCAGTTCCGGAAGCATAAAAATAAGGTAGCTGACAAGTTCATTCATAGGATGTTTGCTCCCTAAGATCCAGATGTTGTAGATCATGATGTCAACGGTGAGATGCCACCATGGGAGAAGTACGAAGGCATCACCGAAGAGCAATGAACGTAGTTTGTTGATTATCATCACACGCCGAGTACCTGGTGCATTTTATTGTCATATTTGTATATGTTATGCTCTCCTATACGTTCTTGTGGTTAATTTCACTGAACATAGTCATATTAATTTATGCAGACTCTTTGTGAGAAACAACAAGCAAATGCTATCACTCAGGTGGTAAAAGTATTGCCCAACGTGTACTAGAATGGGAGCAAAATGTTTATCTACCAACGGATGCTCATTGGATGGCTCTTGAGTTATGAGAGTAGAAGGAAAGTCTGGGAGTTAAGCCACATTCTGAAAAACTTGACTCCTGAAAATACTCAATATAATGATGTCTCCAGAGCAGTTATTGCTCAAATGGTAAGTATTTAAATTCAAAGACATAACATGTTCATTTTTACTAACCCAGGGCACTTGAACTTCATAATGGAATGATGACCCTCTTACACGCGCTCTTGGAAAAAAGGATCATCTAGGTCGTGTCATTGGTTTTGGTGGGCACGTTGGTATCCGCCAAGCATTTGGCGTTCCTAATTCTAGAAAAGGGACACAAGGGAGGATGATCAGCTTCGAGGAGCACCTGAGAGTGATATCTGATCAGATAAAGCAGAGGATTTACTAGAGTGTTGACGAGCGGATCTCTCAGGATATGTCTAGGTATTGATCAGATAGGCCTAGAAGCCAAGAGGTTCTCGACCACTAGCTGAGTCACCCATTCAAGAGCATAATACACAAGTATATGGACGTAGTGTCCAATCGGCTGAGCCATTTCTCTATGTATCTCTGCAGGTTAGTCCAACATTTAAATAAAAAATATGAGGTTCAAGATTTATCACTAGATCACTAATCTCATCGTAGAACTAGGATTTCACAATTTCCATCTAAACAAATTCCATATAACATACAGGCACCATGTGAGTGCATGTTGTTTTTACAATATGGAGATTAAGAGGTCATGGTGCATGGGTAAACTTTTCCCCTTAACTCCAAATGATATTGTGCATGGTGAACCACTCCGACAATACCATGCACGGGTACTTCTAGACGACTTTGTTGTAGAGCATGGTGATATCTGTTTATCGGTGCCTATCCCATAAGGACCTACACTATGTTCTGCATAAACTACGTCAGTACAGTGGCCAATTCGATTACTCAAACTCTCTGGGCAGGTAAGTACTGTTAATCATTGCTCTAAAACTATTTATATACCACCTTGCATCCATATACTTAATTACTTAATATATTAGGAAATGACCCAACCAAAAGCAGATAAGGGATAAGGAAAAAGAATTACTGCACCAGTTCAATTGAAGGCATCCACCAATTTCGTGGTTAGACCTGATTTGGTGGAGCGAAGGATATTGGTTGCTTGTCAACTAATGTGAAGCTTCTACACTCGGTGTTGCTGCTGACGTCACCTCACTATTATTCGATCACTGTGGAGGATGACTAGGCCATATTTCACTATCAAGCTACCGCAGGAGATGCACATCGATTTGAGATATATATGTGATTTCACATAGGTATTCACGAGGGATTGGTTAAATGTGTCGATCATCAAGTCAGCCGTCATGTGAGTGACTACTACCTTTTATAATTTGAACGCATTGATCGATGTTTGAATAAAAAGTAAATAACTGATGTTATTGTCTTTATGGTGCAGGCATGTGCATAATAAGGTGCTCAAAGTCTACCAAAATGACAATTTAGGATTCATGTGTCATGCTATGTGCTACGAAACCACTATGGCAAGTGACATTCAAGGCCTTATGCAATGTACGACAGATGCCAACTTCAATGAGCAAACAAGTCATTTATTATGCCGTCATATCATCAGAGTATGCTATTTGACTATTTCCCTTAGTATAATCTATTTATAAATTGTGCTAGTTGTTTAATGATTTCAGTATATTATTGTAATTTGTGAACAGTGAACACTGGTCATTGCTTGTGTTGGTGTGATGAAGCATCCAAGAATCTTACCATTTGAGTCACTTGGTACGAGTGCCAAGAAATCGAGGATTTCCACAACGATATTCAGGTGAGTTTGTTATCTTAAACAACATTTGTTATTACTTCACAATATTGTTTCAAAACTTCAGATGTAACTACGTGTATTTAAAACTATATGTTTGATGTATATAGTTCCACAAGAGCTGCATTCATGTCAGTGTAAAGACAAATGAAGAATAGTGTCCCTTCAAACCTGGTCAAGGTATTCTAAATTACTAAATTTGTGCGATAATGTCAACATTAGTTTATAATTGTGAATATATGTGTATGTATAGTGCCCGGTGCAACCTGGGGGTTCGGAATGTGGATACTATGTCATGTATTTATGCATGACATAGTAGCAACATCATCCCTTTTAATAGAATACTCGTTAGACAAGGTATATAACATTCTTTGAAAGTTTTAGTTTAACTCTTTACATGTTGTTAGACTTGAAGTTTTTAAATTAATATTCATTTTATTTTTTTCAAGGCTTACAAACAATTGCTCTAAGGTGGTGAATATGAAGATACTCAAATAGTTGAGATGCTTAAGGAATGGTCGGAGTTCCTCTGCACAATTTGATCACTTGTTGATGATGATGGATTTGATTTGAGTACTTTTTCGATAATGTAATTGCAATTATTTGCATTTTTGGATGGTGTATTGGTATATTTGAAGTGTACTTTGGTTATTCTTTGTTATGCAAGTGTTTTTTTGTGTTTGTTGGTTCGTTTACTCTCAAATTATGGCGCGTTGTTGATATTGGGCGCTTTTAGAACTTTGTGAATGTGTTGCAGCGCCCCATTGTGGGGGCAGCTATATTATACCATAATACAGGTCTGATTAAATCATTTGGGGCGTTATTGTGAATATATAAGCTAGAATGAAAAAAACAAAAAAAAAGAGGGGGGGGGGGGGGGGGGGGCTATTTCAGCGGTTTAAGCTTAGAACCGCCAAAATAGATAGGAAAGTAAGTTCCTATCTAGGTAGTTTTTAGCTTATAACTGCCGAGATAGATCCTGGGTCCGTCCCTGGGCCGGTTCCTTGGTTGGCCAATGCCAGAATGTATTCTACCACTGAACGACCCAGGGATCGACCTATGATCTATGGTCGGTTGGTCTGGTATTGATCGACCAAGGGACCGGCCCAGGGACCAACCCAAGATCTACTTCATACTAATCTTTTTGCTAGTCGCTTCTGGTTATACAAGCATCGTCCAACTTCAGATGCTAGCTTTGTCTCAACACAAGGCTGAACAATTCTGTCCAAGACTAGAACTGAGGTTTTTGCTGGGAAGAAATAAAGGAATTATGCAACACTCTACAAACGGCAATTCATATCAGTCTTACCACTTATGATGTACCATATGTTGCACGAGATTATACAAATCGTTCTTCATGTTGTATCTCTGGATGATGTCACATCTAGACCTCTGGATCATAATCATGATTGGATCCACAACTATCTCTAAGATGGGTCTTGGACTAAATGATGATCAATGCATTGTTAAACAACCATTAAAGGTTTAAAGTGTGTCTTCACAACCCTTAGAGCTTATGGTCTGTCTACCTAAGCAAATGAAGGAATTTGCAGAAGTTGTTCTTGAAGGCCTAACCTAGATTGTCACACACTTGGTCATATGGTATTCTTGAAGTATGTGTGATCTTTTGCCCTTTTGCCTTGTTGCCTTTAATTTCGATAGCCAGCTTCCTAGTCAACCTTAGCCTGACCCTGTCACACTTTCAAGCCTATTCATTGCCTTTTCTACGGACTGTCTATCCTTATGTTATGTGTTCTTATGAATGAATTTGTTTAAAATGCCACTTTAATGATCTTGCATGCTATTTTACACTTTGTGAGATAAACTTTTTAGTACCATTTTTTGATTTCATAAAGGGGGAAATATGGTAGATAATTTGAATGTGTCCTTGATTAACCAAATCTCACATCAAGTGCTACAAGGTTTTAACATCTTTAGGGGAATGCATATCTTGAGAGGGAATGCCACATTATCTCACCATAGAGGCTTGCTCACATCAAAAAAGGGGAAAATTGTAAATATATATTTACAATAGGTATTTGATGTGGCAAAGGTGCCAACCTGAGTCTCACCAGAAATATCTCAACAACCTTTACACCAGCTTCAGTAAAAGATCTTAACAGATTCTTTAGTCAGCATTATTTTCATGAGGAACTAATTAAATAGGAAAAAGAATATTGATCAGCATTATATTTGGAGATATTTTGGGATCTTTTATTTGTTATTTATAGAGATTTTTTGTAGATATCTAGGAAGTTGTTAGCTGCCTTCAAGGTAGCATAAATGTACAGCAAAAACATCAGAAAAGGTGAGACTTTCACCATAAAAATATAGTCTTTGTGAGAAAAAAGAGTTGATTGATAGTGATCAACATTTTGTCTAGAATTAGATGTGTGACTGATTGTTCAAAGTGATTGAAGGTATCAGGTGAGGAGTTTTCAAGCTATTAATAAAGATTTGTAGTAGATTTTTTCTTTTGAACACTTTCTATCTTGCTCTTCTTCATTTCTGTTCTTTATCAGTCTTGTACTGAGTCTTTCGATTCTTTACATTATGAACTTTCAGCAAGGCTTTCGAAGCACATGAGTTCACATAGGTTCCGTTTTGGGTGAACATTATCATTGTCCCTAGAGCATATTGCGATGTTGAATTTGCAAAGAAAGCAGCTAGGAAGTTAGGTAGATTTGCGGGTGTCATTAAAGATGTGGCCTCCTCTGGATACAAGTTCCTACGCATCAAGGTTCCCATCAATATCCAGCTCCCTCTAATGTGTTTTCTTTCTATTTCTCTTTATGGGAAGGACCTAGTCTTCACTATTATCTACGATGACATGCCTACAAGTTTATTGATTGTGCGGCTTATTTTTGCATGTTACTGCAAATTGCCCGAATAGGTCAGCTCTTGTGGAAGAGGATGCCCTTTATAATATGTGGCTCAATACTCTTTTGGAAGTGGATATGCCTTATGGTTAGTGTCTTGTGGCTTTATACGTGTGGGGTGGTGGCTGACTTTGCTGGGGAAAAGTGAGTCGACATTAACAGAAGGGAATGGCACGGTAATGGTTTTAATGCATAGCGTTGATATGGAAGTAGAGCTAGGAGAGTGACCCCCTCCCCCCATTGGAAGCTATGCATATTGACAAGGCTGGTCCTTCTCAAAGTGTGAGGATGTGAAAGTTTGAGCATGTGTTGGCTGATGCTTCAAGGAGGAAGGTTGAGGATTTGAGATTCTTAGAAGCTAATAGGAAAGGTAACAAAAACCAATTGTTAGTATTTATTCGAACAATCTGGTGGGTGGAAGTGAAGGTCAACAAAGCTTAGGTTCAAATGTGACTTTGTCATCAAGGAAAATAAGCATTGAGATCCCTAATTGCATGGAAATGACACTACCCATACAATTAGCAATTTTTGAAACCTTTGGGTCAGTCCGGTGTCTTCTTTAGCTATGCGGTTATGTACAATTTCTTCTTCTCTAGTGTTCGTGTTTTTGCTTATCTTAATCAGTTTGATCCATATTTTGTATCCGGGATGGATCTTAGCAGAATAGGTATTGTTGTCCTCTTTTGGGTAGGTAAATGCAGTCGGGGGATCAATTATCTTTTACGGGTCGTTTGGTACAGAGACATAGAATAGAAATTCTTGGAATTTGAGATGTGCCCATATTTGGTTGTTAGAATTATAATTCTAAGAATTATCAAAATTCCAAAAAAGTGGTCACTCGTTGAGAATATTATTCCCTCTGTTATGGGTGGGAATTGCTATTCCAAAAAAATTCCCGTTCACCTCCGCGTCCACTATGTTGCTAAATTACAAGTTAATATCCCCTTGGCCTATTTATTTACAAAATTATCACCTTCCAAATCGGAACTAAAATTTCTCTCTCATTCATTCTTCTCTTTCGTCACCTGCTTCTCCTCTTTTCTCTCGTTCAGATATCTCGCTCATATCGCCCTCCTTCCCTATCTTCTTCTCTTTCCCATCTCCATCTACACGTTATATATTACATTCACCTCCTCCTCTCACCACTCATCTCACTTCCCATCACTCATCTCCTTTCTGGCCGCTCATCTCTCTCTTTTTATCATTTTTTTCTGTTTGGCAAGTTGAAGTTATCAGTCAAGTTAAAGCGACAGAGCTCTGACTTGTTGGTGTCAATCGTCTTCACTCCAGTAGAAGGTAAAATATCAGACCCTTCTTTTTATAAGTAAATACATACACAACCTACAGATTTGGTACTGGGTATTTTTGAGTTCACCGTCAATGCTCTGGACAGTAAAATACCCAGTGTTTACTCAAGGTTGGCCGGAAGATCTGATGGGTATTCACCAAGAATTTTTATTCAATAAATTAGGGTTGCTTCTGTAAATTTCGGTAGAAATAGTAGTATTTTTTTCTCATCTTAGATATGATTCAACTCACTGGCCATTTTTTGAACGAAAAGAAAGCAATGGATGTAACCTTCCATTAAACCAGAATAAATAAGGCCGTGAGTTCACCATCACTGCTTCATGTACATGATTATCTACATTTAGTGCAAAAGAAAAGAAACTATTTAATCTGCTGCCGTGTTGGTGTGTTAATGCATTCATTTGAGAAGCTGTTTGTACATGCTGAAAAGATGGAAAATATTCTTCTTTTGTGATGGAATGGGTTTCTGCTCTGCTCAGAACCATCATCCCCAGATAATTTTTCTTTTATATCCACTCGATTATCCAGTTTGTTTCTCCGGGACTACCTGTTGTGTCAAGCTCATCTATGTCTGTTATATTGCCCCAAAAAATCCCACAATATGTAGTGTACATCTATACGCTGCACTATTCTATTTACTTGCTTGAAATTTTGGTTGCTGGTTTTGCCGTGGATTTGTTTGATGAGTGATGATGAATCTAGTTAATTTATTGCTTTGATGAGTGATGATGAATCTAGTTAATTTATTGCTTTTAACTTTGTGGTGTTCAAACTCCAGACAAGTAGATAAATGCCGGATTTGAATTGCAGATCATATATGGATGAAACTAATATTATGCTCAGAGTAATTGGTGCAAAGTTGTTTACCACATAGAACAAATGATATATAATTTATGTAGTGAACTTCTAAATTTTCATTCAACATATAATATATAGGAAAATTATGTTGCTCGCTTCTAACATTTCAAAGAGAAAGATGCTTAGTCAACATTGTTTATTTTTTCTGTGTCAGAATGTGAACTTATGATCCTTTGTTTATATTTTACTTGGTTTTATAATGCAGTGATGGACTCAATGATTCAAAACAAAAAGATGCATAAACTAGTATTGATTGTACAATTGTGGATGTGTTGGTGTTTTTAATTAGTAACTCTGTGTTACATACACAGCAATCTGAAGTCTGAAGAGTGCCGAAGAAAGAAGATCACGTTTTGATAGATTTTCTGTTGGAGAGTTTTTAGGAGAGTATCAAGCTGCCATTCTGCTATAATAAAATCCTAACGGATTTTATATATCTTGTGATAAAACTTATCTTCTTTTATCGTCTTAGGGTTTAGCCTTAATATCATTGAGAGTATATAAGTGATATTGCTGGTTGTAGCAAGATTACGTTTTTAGAAAAAAAGAAAACAGAAACTGAGAGAGAAGTCTCGTGAGTACTGGTAAAATCACTAGAGGGAGAGACGTTCTAGTTTTAATTACGTGCAAGTACATGGAGAGCTTGTTCTCCTTGTGCGATTAGGTTGTATCGTATTGATACGTGTTAATGGAGTGAGGTTCCACGTGATTCAAGTTTCTGTTTTCATCGTTAACTCTTTCTGGGTTGTTTAGTTCATAGTCAGTCTATTACTCACATTCATTGTACGCTTTGAGTAACTACCTCACAACGAATAACCACTGCAAGAACCTACAGTTGGTATTAGAGCAAGGTTCCCTTTCTTTTTCCTCATCATAAAAATTAGAAGAGAAATCTTCCAATGGAGATCGACATGGGTTCTTATAACGTCAAAGCACCAAAGCTTACAAAGTTCAATTATGCATGTTGGTGTGAACAGATGGGACATCAACTGATGTCAATTGACTATGATCTGTGGACAGTCGTGACAGAAGGCGATCTGGTTCCTCAAGTTACAGAAGAAGGAGTGACCAAGCCGAAGGAAAAGAAGGATTGGAATGAAAACGACAAGAAGCTACTCAGCAAGAACAAACAGGCACTGAGAGTGATAGTGTCTTCGCTAACGGAGGGAGACCAACAAAAAGTGCTAGGTATACAGACCGCTAAAGATGTTTGGAGTTTCCTTAAGGTAGCCTATGAAGGAACTGATTCGATCAGAAAGGCAAAAGGAAAACAGTACAGGCGGCAGTTTGACAATTTCAGGATGCTGGATGGTGAGTCTATTACTCAGACTCTTGAGAAGTTTGACAAGATCTTAAGTGACATGAAGACTGTGGGTGTTACACTGGATAATAGCGCCATAAACGAGAGGTGTCTTGACAGTCTTGGGAAAGATTGGTTGCACTACACTACCTTGCTGGAAACAACCAAGGACTTATCAAAAATGTCACTTGAAGAGTTAGGATCTGAGTTAATGGTCTATGAGGGAAAGATGAAAGGTACAGCGTCTTCTTCTTCTGCAGGAAAAGACCTAGCTTTAAAAGCACGCAAAAAGACGGCAGAATCAGATGAAGATGAGATAGATGAAGAAGAGGAGATTACCATGATAGCCAACGGCATACGGAGAATTTTCGGAGGACGAAGAGGTCAGAATGCAAAGTTCAACCGTAACAATTCGAAAAGGGGACCTATAATCTGTTTCAGGTGCAACAAACCTGGACATGAGGTCAAGAATTGTCCATTACCCCAAAGAGACAACTTTCAGGAGAAAGTCAAGAAATTCTCTACAACTGTTGCTGCAGCCTGGGGAGACGATGGCTCAGGTACAGACTCAGAACCTGAGAACGAGGATCAAGCATGTATGACAGCAATTGTACAATCAGATGAGTCACATACGGATATCGAATTCTGTCTCATGGCAATTGAAAAGTGGCGAAAGGCTCTTCCGGATAGTGAGGTAAGTTTGATTCATATTCAAGAGTCTTTAGAGTCTTTGACAAAGGAACAAATGTTTGATTTTTATCTGAAACTGTGCTGAAATTAGAATCTCAAAGGCTTGATTATGAGAATAAGATAGGTCTATTGGAAAAGAATATAAGTGATCTTAAAAGTCAAATAGGTTCAGAAACAACAGATAATTCATGCGATGTCAGTGTTAATTTATAGGTCCTTTGGTCTCTAGAGTTGCTACTTTACCAAACTGGGCGCAGGTTGAGTTTGACTCCTTGATCAATCGTAATGAGAATCTGAATAAAGAAGTTGTGTCTCTCACTGATGAGTTACTTAGGAAAAACCGAGAACTTGAGTTACAGTCTCAGAAAAATCCTGGTTGGTATTCTGGAAAAATTAACCTTTGTAGGATGCTGAGCAAGAAAGTACGGATAAGGAGGGTCTGGGGTATGGACAGAGACGGTAAGAAAATCTCATTATCAGGTTATCTCAGAACGTAGGAAGTTTGAACCTACTTGTAGGTATTGTAGGAGGTTAGGACACACTATTAGGCAGTGTAACAAACTCAGAGAAAAAAACTCTAGAAGTAAGCGTTCACATGTAGTGGGTGTACACTCAACACGTGTTAACCGGAGTTTATATTCTTATACCACTGGGCCCAAGCTAGTCTGGGTACCCAAAACTAACTCTTCTGTTTAAATTTACAGGAACAATCTCAGTCACACACTGAAATTGGTGGCTCATGGACAGTGGATGATCAAGGCATATGAGTGGTGACAGAACGAAATTTAGTTCTCTCACAGAACAGAATGGTGGGAAGGTTAAGTTTGGTAACAACGGAAAAGGCAAGATTGTGGGTGTTGGAACCGTCGGACATGATGCTTATATTGATCAAGTATGTCTTATAGAAGGGCTAGAACATGACTTATTGAGTGTTTCTCAGGTTTGCGATAAGGGTCCATCACAGGTCATTTTTGACTCAAAGGGGTTTCAAGTGAGGAACAGTTTAACTCATGAGCTGCTGTTACAGGGAGTACGGAAAGGAAATCTCTATGTGATTGATGTGAATTCATCTATTCATGATATATCGTGTCTCACGGCAACAACAGAGGATGTACATCTATGGCATCGACGTCTTGGTCATGCACATTTTCGACTTATAAATCGACTACGTACGAAGGGACTGGTTGTCGATCTTCCTGCAAAGCCTCTGGATTCGTCAGAAGTTTGTAAGGACTGTGCTTTGAGCAAGCAAGTCCGGGTTGCTCACAACGCAAAAACCGTTGTAAGTACTACTAGTCCTCTTGAGTTGTTACACATGGATTTGATGGGACCTATGCGCGTTGAGAGCAGATCGGGGAAGAAATACATTTTTGTCGTCGTAGATGATTATTCAAGATTCACATGGGTCAAGTTGCTCTTGTCTAAAGATCAGACATTTGACCAGTTCAAGGCTCTTGTCACACAGTTACAGACACAGACAGGACAAATTGTTAA
Organism: Limonium bicolor; assembly: GCA_023374045.1. Classification (NCBI taxonomy): domain Eukaryota; kingdom Viridiplantae; phylum Streptophyta; class Magnoliopsida; order Caryophyllales; family Plumbaginaceae; genus Limonium; species Limonium bicolor. Next base: position 78,692,015 of record CM041777.1, on the reverse strand, counting down.
ATGGATTCGCACTGATCAAGGAACTGAATTTTTAAATTCTCATTTTACGGAGTATTGTACTGACAGAGGAATCACCCATACTTACTCAGCATCACGCACTCCACAACAAAATGGAGTGGTCGAACGTAAGAATAGAACTCTACAAGAAATGGCTCGTACAATGCTCTGTAGTAGTGGGTTGTCCCAGAGTTTTTGGGGAGAAGCTGTAAATACAGCTTGTTACATTCTTAACAGGGCACTGATCAGACCAGTTCTATTTAAAACTCCTTATGAGCTATTCAAAGGACGGAAGCCGTCCATTGCTCATCTCTGGGTTTTTGGTTGTCGCTGTTTTATTCTTAATCAGAAAGCTATGAATATGGGTAAGTTCGATACTCGCAGTGACGAAGGTGTTTTCCTGGGATATGCACAAAGTAGCAAAGCTTATAGGGTGTTTAACAAACACACTCTCCTTGTAGAAGAATCTGCAAATGTGAAGTTTGATGAAACAAATTTTGGAGGAAGGGATACTCGGTCTTTACATGAGTCGTCTTTCATTCCTGAACAGACGCCTGACCATGGTACTGATTCAGATGATGACCATATTATCCCTGCTGCTACACAGGAACACTAGCCGTGTAATCCAGATGACCCACCTCTTGATAATACTGAGGTACACTCTGAACTTCAGTCTACTCTCCACCTGCTAATTCGTCTATTGTCTTGCGTGCTCCTACAGCTCGTCAAGCTCCCGGAGTGAATATGGATAACATTATCACTGATATACATGCCGGTGTCCAGACACGTTCCGCTGCTCATAGTTTCTATGCTTACCATGGGTTTCTGTCACAACTTGAACCCAAGACTGTGAAGGAAGCACTGTCAGACTCTGATTGGATTAATGCGATGCATGAGGAACTCAATGAGTTTCGGAGAAATGATGTTTGGGAGTTGGTTCCACGTCCTGAACGTCATAACATCATTGGAACTAAGTGGGTGTTCAGGAACAAGCTGGATGAACTGGGGAATATCTCGAGGAACAAAGCTCGCTTGGTAGCAAAGGGTTATAACCAACAAGAGGGTTTGGATTTTGATGAAACTTTCGCACCTGTCGCGCGACTTGAAGCTATACGGTTACTCATTGCATTTGCTGCGGCTAATCACTTTCAGTTGTATCAGATGGATGTGAAGTGTGCCTTTTTGAATGGATATCTGAAGGAGGAAGTGTATGTTTCTCAGCCTCCTGGTTTTGAAAGTCCGATCGTCCGAATGATGTATTTCGTCTAAAAAAGGCTCTCTATGGTCTTAAGCAAGCTCCTCGAGCTTGGTATGACAGACTTACAACTTTCTTACTTCACCAGGGTTTCAGTCGTGGCACAGTTGATCGTACTCTATTCTTACGAAGTCTTGGCTCTGAGATGTTACTCATCCAGATTTATGTTGATGACATCATCTTTGGCTCTACGAATTCGACTTTGGCCAAGGAATTTGAGACTCTTTCCGCTTGCTGGTTTGTCTGACTTTAATCATCAGAAAATTGATGTTGCCCCTCTTCGAGATGTCCAGAAACATTATGGGTTAAATCCTGCTAGTTCGCGTCTTCGTAATTACTTGCAGCGTGATTTTGGGCTCTTTCAAGGCTACTCCATTTATTTGCTTATCAGGTTCTGACTCCGCGTTATGATATGCGAGAGCGGGTTACCCCGATTGATTTAGCTTTAATGTGGTGTTTGGAACACAAACTGGAAATTTCGTTACCGAAGCTCATGATTGCGCACTGGAAGCGCATAATCAATGGTCAGAAACCAGTGGTTGCGTACTCGTTGTGGCTTACGAAGGTTTTTCAGTTCTACAATGTACCGCTGGAAACATTGGAAGGTGTTTCCTTGAAAGGGTCTCATTATTTAGGCAGTCACACGCTTGCCAAGATGTCTATTGAGCATACTGACTCAGGCTGGCAGCTGAAGAATCCCTCATCTCATCAGGATCCCTTGGTTCCTCGCACTCAGCCTACTTCCCATGAGTCAACTCTTTTAGCCATGATCAACACTTTAATCGCAAACCAACATGCCTTGGAAAAGAGAATCCTCGCCATTGAGTCCAAGCTTTCTGCTCAAAATGTCTCTTCCTCTTCGGAGCCTGAACCCACCTTTTGAATCTTTCATTTTGCGTTCTTCTGCTCTTGGTTATGTGGTTAAGCTGTTGTGGTTTCTGCTGTGTAACAGACTTATATTTTAGGATTGATTGCTAGGCTTATTTTGACTTCTGCTTCTCCTCTTTTGATTCGGCAAAAGGGGGAAACTTATATGTGTGTCTGGATCTGTACTCTTGAACTACTGCTGTTTGCTAATGCTGTAATATGGCTGCTAAGCCATGCCTTTTGATCAACACTATTAGTCTTTGCTCTTGGTATGTTCGCATGCGAGTTCTGTTTTGTTTCAGTTTCTATGGCCTTGGGACTGCACATTGAGGGGGAAGTATATTATCAAGTTATTGTGCTTGGTGAAGCTATTCAGGGGGAATCCTTTTTACAGACACACTACACAGAGTTTGCCCTAATCAAAAAAGGGGGAAATTGTTGGTGTTTTTAATTAGTAACTCTGTGTTACATACTGTGTCTGTGTTACATACACAGCAATCTGGTCTGAAGAGTGCCGAAGAAAGAAGATCACGTTTGATAGATTTTCTGTTGGAGAGTTTTTAGGAGAGTATCAAGCTGCCATTCTGCTATAATAAAATCCTAATGGATTTTATATATCTTGTGATAAAACTTATCTTCTTTTATCGTCTTAGGGTTTAGCCTTAATATCATTGAGAGTATATAAGTGATATGCTGGTTGTAGCAAGATTACGTTTTTAGAAAAAAGAGAAAACAAAAACTGAGAGAGAAGTCTCGTGAGTACTGGTAAAATCACTAGAGGGAGAGACGTTCTAGTTTTAATTACGTGCAAGTACATGGAGAGCTTGTTCTCCTTGTGCGATTAGGTTGTATCGTATTGATACGTGTTAATGGAGTGAGGTTCCACGTGATTCAAGTTTCTGTTTTCATCGTTAACTCTTTCTGGGTTGTTTAGTTCATAGTCAGTCTATTACTCACATTCATTGTACGCTTTTAACTACCTCACAACGAATAACCACTGCAAGAACCTACAGGATGGCTTATTGTAGTTTGACAGTGAAATATATTAGTTTCATCCATATATGTTCTCTCTAAATTTGTATTGCCCGAGAGTTAGATATTATTGTTTAGATTTTCATAAGAAACGTCACTATATTAGGAGACTTGTGCATGGTGATGATATCACATGCATAGAGCAACTTAGAATGGATAGAAGTAGCTTTTTTAAATTATGTGAGTTGCTAAAAGAAGGAGGAGGTTTGAAAGATACAAAACATATGCTAGTCGATGAGCAAGTTGCTATGTTTTTGCACATCCTTGCTCATCATGTTAAGATTAGAGTGATTAAGAACAATTTCCAAAGATCAGGGGAAACAATCAGCCGACATTTTCATAGTGTTCTCAATGCAACAATACGGTTGTCACATCGTTTATATAAGCGGCCAGAACCAGTACCAGAGGATTCTACTGATGAACGTTGGAAATCATTTACGGTAAACATACTTATAATTATTAGAATACATCTAGCTAGGATTGACTCTTTACTTTTAATATTTTATCTAACTATATTCACTTATCCTTACAGAATTGCTTAGGCGCATTGGATGGAACACATATTACCGTCAACGTGCCAATCAATGATAGAGGAAGATATAGGACTCGAAAAAATAGAATAGCTATCAATGTTTTGGGTGTATGTACTCCAGACATGCAATTTGTCTATGTTCTGTCAGGATGGGAAGGGTCAGCATCAGATAGTAGAGTTCTCCGTGATGCCATTACCAGGAGGAATGGTCTTAAAGTACCACATGGTGAGCTACTATATGGCAAATTAAGTTAGTTAATGATTACCCAAAAAGTTAAGATTTATGATTATAACAATGCTTATATATGTTATGTAGGTTGTTATTACTTAGTGGATGCTGGCTACCCAAATGCGGAAGGGTTTCTCGCACCTTTTAGGAATCAACGATATCATTTGAATGATTGGCGTGATCGTCAACTTCCTAGGAATGCGGAAGAATATTTCAATTACAAACATTCATCAGCCAGGAATGTGATAGAGCGAAGTTTCGGTTTGTTAAAGATGAGATGGGCTATTTTAAGAAGTCCTTCCTTCTATCCCGTTAGGACTCATAATGCAATAATTATTGCATGTTGCTTACTACACAACTTCATTCGGCAGGAGATGGCATTTGATCCTATGGAGGATAATGAACAAGATGTGCATACAAATGATGATAATATCTATAACGAAGATGTCATCACAACTCTTGGTGCAACTAATGCTTGGAGTGATTGGAGAAAACAATTAGCAAATTCAATGTTTAATGAGTGGAGGGATACAAGGATAAACAATTCTTGACTATCGTAAACTTCTTAGTTAAAATATTAATTTGACACCACTTGAATGTGTGTTTGGTTTATTAGTTTTTCCTTTATATGATATGAGATGTTAATCTTTTGTTTTATGCAATTTTTGATATTTTAATGTATAATGATGTTATTTATTTTACTTGATTTTTTTCTATTTTCTTGTATTAGTTATGGCCAGTTTTCAACCGTCAAAACCTAAGGCGATAAAAAGAAGGTGGACGCTCAAGGAGGATGATTGTTTGGTCGAATGCATGATGGATCTGTTTAATGCAAAAACATATCAAGCTGACTGTGGATTTAAGAATGGATATTTGCAAGACTTGGAAAAGAGATTAGCTGATAAGTTGGGACACAATGTGTTGAAAGCGGAGCCACATATAAGGTCTCGAATCAAGACCCTTAAGAAAGAGTGGAGTATTCTTCATGATCTTATTAGTGGTAAAAAATTTGGAACAAGTGGATTTGGATGGAATTCATCTACAAATATGATAGATGTGGAAGATGATGTGTGGAAAGTGTACGTTGAGGTAAGTTGAATTTCCTTTGTAATGTAGTGGATATTGAAAATTTACTTGAGAATTTGGTATTCAATCTTTACTAATATTTCATATAATTTATTTCTTACCGCCTAACTTGTTTTTTCATTTTTTATAGGCGAACCCTGATGCTGAGTCGTATAGACATAAGAGCTTTCGCTATATGAACCAATTTAGTGAGATATATGCTAAGGATCGTGCTACCGGTGGTACATCTTTGACAGCAGATGACATAATTGAAGAAGGTAACCTTGAACCTGGACAACCATTGATAAATGACATTACAGATAGTCCTATGCGAGAGGATACAGAGCAAGAGACTTCTAACTTCAACACCGACAAAAGTCAACCTAAGAAGAGAAAAAAAAACAACAGAGCTAAATGATGAGCTTGCCTCTACTGTAAAGGAAATATCACGCGGCTTTCACGAGTTAGGAAAGAAATTGGATAAAACCATCGAAAGTTTGTCTAATGAAGATGAAGAAATGAGAAGAAGTTGCTTGGATTATATGACGAGGTTCAAAAGGTGGAAGGATTGACTGAAAAACAACGAAATCTCGCAGTAAAAGGGATGGCAAAAGAAAAGGAATTGGTGCTGATCTTTTATAACCTCCATTTGAAGCTCGTTTAGGTTTTGTCATGAGCTTATTTGATTAAGTTAGATGTCAGTTCAGACTATAGTAGTTTAATTATGTTTCTAATAGACTTTAATAATAATGTGTCATCAACACTCGGTGACCGAAGGTCTTTAATAAGTTTTTTTATAATTAGATTTGATTTTTTAGCATTAGAGTTGAATTTTTAGCAAAACTAAGGATGTTAGGTGTTTCTTGTTTTCTATGATTGTCTTTATTTACTTAATTAACCTCTATTCATATTTATTTTCAATTTTATCCTATTTACATGTGTTCTTATTGACAACCCATATTATAATTCATTTGCATATTTAAGAATATCGTAATTTAACTTATCAATAAATAAAAGTTTCCACATAAAATAATATACATGATTTTTTTGTTATACAATTCTCATTTTTTTATTATAACATTATTGTGTGCACTTAATAATTTAGCATTTTGAGTTTTTATATGAATTTTGTGTTAGTTATGATTAATAAACCTCAATTCATATTTATTTTTCAATTTTATACTATTTACATGTGTTCTTATTGACAAACCATATTATGGTTCATTTGCATATTTAAGAATATCATAATTTATTTACCAATAAATAAAAGTTTCTACATAACATAATATACATTTTTTTTTTATACAATTCTCATTTTTTTTATTATCACATTACTGTGTGCATTTAATAATTTAGCATTTTGAGTTTTTATATGAAATTCATGTTATTTATGATTAATAAACCAAATTATTCCCTGTTCTAAGTTTTATTCCCAAAATTATGTTTTCTAACCAAACAAAAGAATAGACGGGTAATATGGTCATTGTGTTTTATAATCTATGTAGATTCTGAGAATATAAATTTTCAACCAAACAAGAAAATAGCCAATTCCAAGAATTTTGATATTGACAACCAAACAAGGGAATATTCAATTCCGATCATTCTATTCCAGGAACTGAATTCTTGGAATTTACATTCCAGTAACCAAACGACCCGTTAGGGTGATTAAGACTTATCGGGAAGCAATAAGTTCTTTGACTGATCTATGGCGTGGATTGGTCTATCATTCTATTGCTCATATGCAACCTTCTCGATCAATGGAAGGAGGAAGGCATCTTGGATGGTATCACAGCTCTTGCTTCTCAAGCTGAACTCATTCCCCCGGTAAACTTCCCTACAGTCAATGTTGACCTCTCCCTAGCCACAAAGCCTGTTGAATTTACTCCAATTCATCCTAAACCTCCCCAGATCCGCCTTGGTCCCCCAGTCCAGTCTCATTCCACTCAAAAGAATCCAATATCTCCCCAAAGCTCCTCAAATACCTCTTCTCCTGCCCCTCCGGGGTTTCCAAAACCTCTTGGCTACTCCAGGCCTTCAAGGTTTATCTTGCCTAACCCCCCTCTTTCGAATTTCTCCTCGGGTTCATTGGACTCGGACAAGAAAAATCTACCAGAATTTTGACTGGAGGGCAGCCCTTTACAACTTCGAGAAAGAGTACAAAGTAAAAAAGAAAAAGGCTGGTGAAAATTCTTTTCTAGGTGATCAAGCTCAGAAGATCCTTCCTGTCTCCTCCATTCAAGAGGTCACTCTTCCATTATCCCTATTCCCACGACCCAGAATCACACTCCCCAAATTCTTAGTCCAACTGATGATCTTGAGAAGTATTCCCCACACCATGTCATTCCCTCTTCCGAGCCAAAGGAAAAGAAAAATGCTTCCCGAGCATCACCTACGTGCTTCTTATCCCGATAAATTCAAACACAAAAAAGAAAGCTTTCGAACCTTAGTCCACTGATGATCAAACCCCCTGTTAATATGGAGGGATGGGAGGAGACTGAGTATCACGAGTTCTTCTATTCTCAGGCAGACCCTGAAGATGATCAGGGCTGCCAGTTCAAATGAGTTGCGTAGCTTTTAACTGCAGAGGGTTGGGTCGCCCTCTTGCAGTGGTCTGGGTCACTGGTTTGCTCAGGAAACACAAACCCGACCTTGTCTTTCTCATAGAGACCCATAGATCCATTCCTGAGATGGATAAGATTAAACTCGGTGGAGAGATTATGATGGTGTGTACGTGCCTAGCAAGGGGAAAAGCGGAGGTCTTGCTCTCCTATGGAAAAAGGAATTGTCTGTCTCGATTGTTAATTACTCGCAGCATCACATGTCAGCAGAAGTCGTCTTCTCAGGTATGTCTCCTTTCACTCTTACGGGTTTCTATGGGTGGTCAGATTGGGAAAAAAAATATCTTTCATGGGAACTGCTCAAAGTTATTAGTGGGTCTGTCCAACAACCCTGGGTGATAGTAGGTGATTTTAATCAAATTTTATTTGAGAGAGAAAAGATTGGAGGGAGAATTAGGGAAGAAAAACACATGAAACCCTTCGTGATATTATTCACTCCCTAGATTTAACGGATATTTGCTTTAGAGGATATCCTTTTACGTATACAAATTGTCAAGACCATCCTTTTACATCTGAGAGTAGACTTGATAGAGCCTTTTTCTCTAAGAATGCTTTGAGCTTATTCCCTTCTGCTTCAGTTCTCCATCTTCCTAGGGAAAGATCTGATCATTGTCCAATCCTTATTAGATTTATAGGCAATCATACCAATAAAGAGAGAATCTTTAGATTTGAGAATGGTTGGCTATTAGACGGTAAATGCAGAGATATTGTTACTAAAGTGTGGGGAGACGGGGATAACTGCCTCATATCCAAATTTCAGGAGTGCAAACTGAAACTACTGCAATGGAAGGGTTGGTCCATTTCTAGTATCTTGCACAAGATTAAGCTCAAAAAAAGGGAGTTGGAAAAGATTTCGAGAGACAATATCTCAGTTTGGGCAGGGGCCAATAGAAGGAGGTTACTTACTGAAATAGAATTACTGTCTTTTAAGGAGGAAATTTATTGGAAACAAAGATCTCGGGACAAATGGTTAGCAGAAGGTGACAAAAATTCGGCTTATTTCCACCTAAAAGCCAGCTCTAATAGAAGGAGAAACGAGATTTTCTGTTTACAGTCTGAAGATGGCTCCATCAAATATGACTGGAGTGAAATTGAAAATATAGCCACAGATTATTTTCAGACTCTTTTCTGTGCGGGTAATGTTGCGAATTCAGAAGTTTTACCAAGGAAGTTTAGATCTCTTCCTCAGAACTTCAGAGATGATTTGGAAACCCCTATACTACCTGTGAGGTATTGAAAGCCTTGAAGCAGTCAAGTCCCAACAAGGCTCCAGGCCCAGATGGTTTTAATGGGACTTTCTTCAAGAACTTCTGGTCTACAGTGGGAGAACATGTTATATCTACAGTTCTGAACATCCTAAATGGTCTCCCAGTTCCTCCTGATCTTAATAAATATTACATTGCCCTGATTCCTAAGGAGAAAGGGGCGAACTCCATAGACAAGTTTAGACCTATTGCTCTGTGCAACTTTGTGTATAAATTAGTCACCAAGGTTTTAGCTAACAGAATTCAGTCCTTTTTGCCTCTAATGATATCAAAAAATCAGTCTGGATTTGTGAAAGGCAGGCTCATTACAGACAATGTCATCTTAGCGGGCGAACTTCACCACAAAATTGCCAAGTCAAAAGCTAAAATCAAAGGATGGTTTTCATGTAAACTTGATCTGAGCAAGGCTTATGATAGGCTGGAGTGGCCTTTTATTAACTCTCTGCTTATTTCCATGGGTTTTCCAGATAAGTGGAGAATTCCTACTATGAACTGCATTTCTTCTGCTAAAGGGGCAGTGATTATTAATGGATCTCCAGGAAAATTTTTCACCCAATCTAGAGGCATCAGGCAAGGGGATCCCCTGTCCCCTTTCCTGTTTATCTTGGCTCAAGAAGCCTTTTCTCGGGCTCTGAATGCAGCCATGGATAAGAAAGAATACCTTGGCCTAGCTCTTTCTAAAATGCCCCTACAATCTCTCACCTAGCTTTTGCAGATGACACAATTCTCTATGGCCAAGCTTCCATCCCCAACATCCTCTTCTTGAAAAGACTTCTTCAGCAATTCCTTGACTGCTCAGGCCATCAGATCAATTATCACAAATCTGAAATCATTTTTAGCCCCAAAATTCCTCAGCATACTAAGAGTTATCTAGCCAGCCTCCTCAATGTGCAGGTAGTCCCTTAGTTTGCCAAATATTTAGGATTGCCTACCAAGGTGGGAAGGAACAAAAAGGAGACCTTTAACTACCTCATTGAGTCTCTAAGGAAAAAAGTCTCCGGTTGGAGATTTCCTTTGGCACACTCAGCTAGATCCACTCTCCTGTCAAGTGTCCTCCAAGCTCTTCCTACTTTCACCATGTCCTTGTTCAAGCTTCCTCACGGGGTCATATCCAAGATGAATTCTATTTTAGCCCATTTCTGGTGGGGAGGAACTTCACAGAAGAAACCGATGTATTGGAAAAGTTGGGAAAAAGTGTGTTCTGCCAAAGAAACAGGAGGGATGGGTTTCAAACATATAGAAACTTTTAATTCTGCCCTCTTAGCTAAGCAGATTTGGAAGATCGTTTCTAACCCAGAGTCTCTTGTTGCTAGATCTCTCAAAGCTTCTTACTTCCCTAACCATGGATTTTGGATTCCAAGGCCTCCCTAGGGACAACCCCTTTTGGAAATCCCTCCTGGAAGGTTTGAAGATTGTTAAGTTAGGGTGCCTTAAGGATATTGGGAATGGACAAGATACTGATATTTGGCAAGACCCGTGGATCAAAAGAAATCAACCAGGGAGACCTTACTCCAGGAAACCTGTTGGCAGTGATTTAAACAAAGTCCATCAGCTCATTTGCCCTATCAGCAAAGATTGGGACAGGGATATCCTTGGTAACCACTTCCAATTGGCAGATCAAACCTCCATTCTCAATATTAAACCAAAGTTTTCTCAATCAGACTCATGGTGTAACACCCCTATTTAGCGTATTAAAGCGGAAATAAAAATACGAAGGGCGTACAGACCATCGGGTTCCAAACACCCGGCACCAACCCTCACCAATTACAACTTATAACTTACAAAAGCTACGGTCTGAACTCGAGAAAAACTTAACACAAACATAATAGAAATTAAACACATTAACTCTCCACAAAACCTAGTCCCATCCCAAACGCTCATTCTCTTCGTGGCCGCCTGTAAATCAATTCGTACCTGCAAGATGAACCAAGCAGCCCACCCCAAAAGGGGCGGTCAGTTCCCTGGAATGGAACTGGTACAATTCTCCAAAACAAAACTTTAATATAACTTGAGAATAAACAATAACTTGAAAACAGCACTTAAACAAATAGCGAAACAAAACACCCTTTTAAAACACCAAGTCAAACATAACATTTCAAAGGAGACAAATAACAGAAGAGTAAAGTTAGTAAATAACACCACACCAAGAATTAGTGAACAATCATTACTTATGTTAGATCCATTTCCAAGTTTGGAGTAGAAAGACCCATGTAGTCACGAGGACTAGGAATGAATGAGAGAAAACCAAACCAGCAACTCAAGAATGGAATGAAACCAACTGGGAGAGATGGCCCCCACCGCCAAGAACGTCCATTAAGGACAGGGGATATACAGTCCCTTACTGTTAACTACGTCCTCTCGGGACAAGGGATATACAGCCCTTTACTGTTAATATCAATGCCCCTATGGGCGAGGGATATACAGCCCCTACTGTTCACATTAAAGACGCGCGCACGTCGAAAGAAAGATTTCCAAGATTGACCTTTTCCAAAATCCCGCTAAATCACCAACTACCCAGAGCAATACCAAACACTCAGTCCTACAGAGTGCAGAAGCGTAAACCCTAAGCAGCCAATGTCTAACGGGCAACCAAGTAGAAGAAACCAATACCCAAGTGAGTTCCACATCCAAGGCTCAGTTAGTCACACAAGCTGAGTCAGTCACACAACCATTTCTTATTTTTAGAAGTTCCTCTTAAAGTCAGTTAGCGTTTCCAAACATTCCACAAGTCAACCAGCAAAAAAATATCGTAGTACGAGAAATCGTACAAACATTCCATAAAGTCCAAAACACGTCAAGCTGAGTACGAGAAATCGTACCTGGGTAACGTTGTAGCAGTTCTAATCACTTGCGCAAACAATCAACATTACTCTGAAGAATATTAAAAGTAGTCTATCATCAAACACTTGTAGCCTATGCTACACTTAAATAAACTCCTTACTCTTATTTCAAAGTCTCAATTGTCTTTTAAGCCCTCACTTAAATGCGTGAATACTTTTGACTTGTCTTAGAATGTTGTATAACTCAAGGTTGTAAGACCAAGGAATGTATTTTATTAACACTTGTTAATTGTTCCACCCGTATCCACTTTACCCATACCTAACCAATTCTCACATTAAAGACTTTATAACATAAGTGCATTATACGTTATTCAATCAATCTTAGAATTTCAATAACAATTCTTAAGCTCGATACTTTTATTCTTACTTTAGGACATACATCGTGTTATGACCAATGATGAGTTTATCTTAGAATACTATACTATTATTTCACAATTTATTGACTATGTATCTTTATCAATATCTACTAGATAATCCATTATAACTAATTTTCCCCCTTAACTTAATTATGATCTACATCTTATAACTGAAATCGTAGTGTTGTAGATGCATTTTAGTATAACTTATTTGAGCTAATAACTCAATTATCTTATCTTTAGTCCAGAATGGCCTTTAATTACAACCATCTTTAATCTTGTCATAAGTTGTTAAATTACTTTTCATCTTGAAATAACCATATTATAGTAACTCAAACTTATCGAACTCTCACATTTAGTATCCACAAGGTATATTATTTACTTAACCATAACTTTATATAAGGTGTTTTAAGATACCCTTTTTATGTATCCTTACTTACACTTAATTCCCTACTGTTTACTTTTACACACATTCTCTCTATAGACCATGTATATCCTTTTTATATTAAACTTCGTTAAACTCAAGTCTTAAATACATTTTATATTGTTTACAAACCTAAAGTTTCAAAAGAATAACTTAATAAATTAATTTCCTTTATTGTATTTAGGATGGACAATATATCTACATAAGGTAGAATTTATCAAAGAATTAAATTATGGATCGTAGTGAAACTGTTAACTATTTAATAAGATAATATATTCTGAAAAATCCCCATACCTATATTCAAATGACACATTAATATTTCTAGTGTCAAAAGGTAAATCAATTAATCTCTTATGTAACCTAATTTCATCTAATTAAAGGTTTAAAGATTTTAAGTATCTAATTTCTATTTATAAACCTTTTAGTAATCTTTAACTATTAAGTACAACACTTATTATAAACTCACATCTTGAATATTATTAAAATGTATTTTATGGCTACTAATTCTAAGAAACTTAAGGATTATTATTTAGAGTATTTCCTAATATTGTTTAATATAGTCTTATCATAATCCCTTTTTAATGTTTTGTTCTCACCATCATTAGTTAATTACCCATAAATATAAATATTAAGAATGATTAAATCCAGAATTATTGTTAATAATTTTGTCTCAAAATATTACGTTATTACTCAATACTATAAATATTAAGAAATGATTAAATCTAGACTTATTTATCCTCTTCACATTTAGACGTAAAAGTAACTCATTCACTTTATTATTGTTTATATAATATGAACATTTAAATGTAAAAGTATTTCATTCATTTTATTATCAATTATATAATAAGATCTACTTGTGTAACACTTTATGTAAACTAATTACAAATATTCCAAAATTTCAACTTATTAATTTCTTAACCCAATTATAGATTTACATTGTGGTCATTGACTAAATATGTACGTATATTTAAATACTGTTTATATAAATCTTAGAAATTCAAAGATAACTAAAAACTCAACCTATAACCATAAATTAATACCACCTCATATAATATTCTTTATTAGTATCATGTAGAGGTGTAGTTTAACTCATTAATTCCTTCATATCCCATTTGGTAGTTTATTTCTTTTATTTATTAATTTATCGTATATATATATATATCCTTCCTATTTTATTTCTCACAAGGAATGTTATTTCCTTTATCTATCTTTATTGTATTTATATATATATATAGATATATATATATATATATATATATATATATATTTATATATACATATACCTACATATATTAGATTCATCCCGAACATTCTTTAAGAAATTCTATTGTATTTAATTATATCTAATATCTTTTAGACATATCCAAAACTGATTTACGGTTTATAAAATAAAGTATTTCCCTTAGTTTTAGTTAAACATATCAGCTTCCATATTATATATAATAAATAAAATGTAGTTTAGTTAAATTCCTTGATTTAATATAAGTTTCTATTTATTTCTCTCATATAATATATATAGAAATATATGTAACAATTTTTTTACTTCACTTAAAGTTAATACCCAAAATATTTATAAACATACTGTATTAAATGTTAATTAGTCTTATTATATTTTCCCCAACCTATAAAGTTCATTAATCAACTATACTTTAATTTTTGATTACATTAAAAACTATATATTATAAGTTATTCTTATGAAAAACTCACAAACACAATTTTTAAAACCTTTTCCCGTTGCCCAAAAATTCCCAAACTTAATATACAGTAACTATAACATTTTAGACATATTATAAAATTTTTGTTTCATAAAAATATCTTTTAATTTAGCCAAATAATTCCAGAAAACCGTAACTTTTAAAAATCATAACGTACGTTTAAAAGCTCCAAAACCTTAATAATTTACATCAAAATAAACTACATAAAGTAAGGAATCTATGGTTAAAATTTCAAGTCAAAATACATTCGGGAAGATATTTAAATTAACCCAACAAGTTAAGACTATTTACTGGAATTTTTTATAGAAACTTTAGTAACTTATAAACACCAGATCTAATCTTGGCCGTTCAAATCCTTTAAAACGAAATCGACGGCTCCTGTACTCCTAGTTCATCAGCGAGTTCGATAAGGGGGGCGAGTACTAAATCGACGATTCCTCACAATCTACAGAACGAAATTGAGTGATTTTTGTTTCTATGGATTCTTAATCAAATTTTGGTTCTATTGATACCATTTCCCCAATTTTAATACAGTATACACCAAGATTCGAAATCAATTCGAATGTTAGGGTTAGTTCGGTTTCAGAATTAAAATCGATTACAATTCTTACAAATTCTCCTAATCTAATACGAAATTGACTAAATTAACACATGGGTTAGATCGGAAATACCATTACGAACAGCAACAACGGAGAAATTTGATCGGAGACTCACCGGATTGTACGAATTTGGTGAATCCCAATTCGGAAACTGGGTAAAAACTCGAACTTGAATGTTTTCGAGGAGCTCACTTTGCAGATCTATAAGTTAAGTTCTAGATCGAATTAGAATGCGTATAAAGGCTTAATCAAAAGAGGAAACGTAGCTCTACGCATTGATAACTAGAACAAATCCTAACTCGCACCATACAGAAAGATATTGAAGCTAGAAGTTTCGAGTTTACCTTACGTTTTCTGGAAAAAAAACTGTGATTTTATGCTGTGATGAATTCGAAACTTTAGACACCTCTCTCTTACAAACGGTTTGGAATTGGCTTTGGTCATCAACATGAAAGTTATAGAGGGATTATAGCTCTTCAAAACGAGCTAAAGAACATGGAATTTGGCTGAGAAACGAAGAAGTTATGGCTAGTCAAAGTTACCTGAATTCGAAGAGAAACTGGAAAACTGCAGTTTCGGTTTTGCAAGGTGGCTACTTTGGATCTAATTTTCGGCTGATGTATAATGAATTATGGTATGTGTGAGTACTTGTTGGAAAGAGGAATTGTAGGAGAAGAGAATGGTGAAGACGGCATGGAAAAATATTGAGGGATGTGAAAGTTACAGCCGTCTAAAGTTAGGGCAAAGTAAGGGAATTCGGTTACGAAAATCAGGGAAGAAATCGGCTAAGTGTGAGCGACCCCTTACAGAGAGACACGTGGCACTTCTTAAAATTTTGATTCAAAACTTCAATCTAGCATAACTTTGGCTAGGATGATCCGTTTTTGACGTTCTTTTTATCGATCTTCATGGTTTTTCATAACCTATTTATTGGTATAGTTTTCATGACCTGGTTTGACCATTCTCAAAAAGTCAACTCTAGCAAGGCTTAATAAGCTTTAAGGTTTCTAGAATTTTATGACTTTTATGTTTCAAAACAATGTTCCAACACTTCCTAAAATCTTTATAATATATATGGAGTGTTTAATAATTTTCCCAAGATTTATTGACTTATAAATCTTATTATTAAATTCATAATACTATACAATAATATATAATAATTAGGAGAAAACCCCTAAATAAATCTCACAACCCCATATAATAATTTAATATTCATAATTCCATATAATAATTTAATATTCATAATTCCATATAATAATTTAATACTTGATAGTATTATTAAAGGTTTAATAAAAGAAATCCCCTAAATTAATTTAAATTAATTTAGGGGTATTTCATAAAACCTCTCTAACACTCAGCTACATAGATGGGTACTTTGGACAGATCAAAGGACAGGTTAACAACCAACATAAAGGAAACAAAAGAGAGATTATTAGTTATATGTTTCAGGTTCTGTTTCTGAAACTCAGGTTGATGGCATATATGTGACCTAAACCATGATTGTGATGGGTTGTTTTTGGTTAAGAATCTCGAGAGGAAACTAGAGTAATTGAGTCAGTAATTTGGGAGAAACGAAATTCAATTTCTGAACAAACAGAAAATGGAAGAGAAGTTATCAGTGTTATGTTACAGTTTTCTTTTCAGATTTCAGGTGTAGTGAAGAGTATCTCTCAGGAGTGTGTATGTGTCTTGCTCCTTGGTTGAGAATGAGCTTGGATTCGCTCAAATTGACTTAGCTAGAAGTGTAGATGATTTGGAAGGAGTGTGAATCGGTTAGGAAACAGACAGAGGACAAAGTGTGAGAATGCATCAGTTTTGGGATTTTGGTTTCTTTTCGATACAGTTTGAGACATCTCAGTAGCGTTACCTAATGTTTTGAGGTCCATCTTTGTTGTTAAAACCCTGGAGTAAACACTTAATTAGCTAAGTAAGAAGTTTGGGGGAGTACTGAAAGAGACACAGGAACAAAGAAGAGGAAATAGAATATAAAATTTTAGGATTTGGGGTGTTAAGTGTTTCCAGTTTTCACTTCCTTCAGTTCTGTATAACTCTGTACAGAAAGATTTGATGGAGTTGTTTCAAGTTACTAATGAACCCAAAATTCAGCTAACACACTTAATGTGGTTTGCAAACACGTGGGAAGGTAGGAAGACAACTTACTGCAGTGCAAAAGAGAAACCGAGAGTGAATGCCTGAGTTGGTGTTCAGTTTTTACCCTAGTTTGTGTTTCAGTATGTCCAATTTCCCAAGGTTCTAAGTGGATGGTGAGGGGTTAAAAATAAGCCCGAATCATAGCTAATAACTACAGTTAGGTTAGCAAAGTGTGTGAGAAAATTAAACATCAGCTGAGCCAACTAAACACAAGAATCAAGAGGAAATATATAGTTAGTGATTTCAGATTTCGGTAAGATAAAAACTGTAGCTTCTGTCTAACTGTTGTGCAGGAGTGTATGAGTGTGATGCTAGTCTGTTAATGAACCCAGGACAGACCTAATACACCTAGCTATATGGAGGGAATACCTTGGAAAGGTTAGACCCCGTTAGATACACTAGAAGTGCGATAAGATAAGGTTGTGTACTTGAACTTTATTTCTGTTTTGGAACCTCTAAGTTTCAGCATGATGAGTGAGTTTCAGAAATATTTGAGGAGTATTATCGTGTTAATGATGAACTTGAAACATAGCTATTTAGCTAAGGTAGGAATACCTCCTCGGCATATAAAAGAACTCGTTTAAGATAAACTTGTTACAAGTTAGTGCCTAAAAATACTCTAAAACATTATTGGAGAAAGAACTAAATTAACTTGTAAAACGGCGGTGTGTATGCCCTGGGAACGAGACAAAGTTTAAAATAATACTTGGAGAATTGCTAAAGGTTAACATAAACCGAGCTTTTCAAGATTCACCTAGGGAACAATACCCGATAAGATGTGCTAAACTAGAAACGTTCACAATGATCGTCACATGAAATCATAGACTGATATGTTGTCTTAATTAACGTTAGGTCAATAACGAACGCCAACCAGGACCCCGTGTGTGAGACGACACATGCTTCTAAAAAGGTATGGACATGTGTGGTTCGTATGTTGCCGTGTTACACGGCTTGTTTGCTTTGTGTGCTGTGTGCCTTGTGTGTGAAAATGACATAAGATCAAAGCATGAAATTGGATTTCTTGTTTATCATGTTGTATGATTTCTATATCATTGTTATATATATCATTACGCGCACACAGTAGTTTAGTCCCTTTATCGTTTATGGACCTTGAGATGAACTACTACGAATTATGAAAACAAAGAAAACTCAATAAGGGAACTCCTCTCTAATCCATTGAGGACTACCATGACACCCACTATGGTGTCTATTCATTAATCATAATGAAAAGCAAGTCTCCTTGGGTGAGACATGACGAACCACGTAGACAGAACAAAAGAACTATACAAAGAGACGAATCCTCTCTAACTTTAGAGGACCGCTAATGACACCCACTATGGTGTCGAGATTATAATGATAATGAAACGAAAAGTATCAACTGTGAAACATGAGAATAACCCGGGAAGACAACAGCTCGGGCCGCGCGGTATGGATGATCGGGAGTTGGTATCTGCATCAGATCCTTCGACCGTCTATGATGGAATATATTTTGGTAAAGCACATCCCGGAGTCCAGAGGTGACTTCCGCGCTCTCGACCCTGGGTGTCGGGAATGGGGGAGTGACAAGTTGGTGAAGCACATCCTGGAGTCCAGAGGTGACTTCCGCTTCCTTGACCCTGGGTGTCGGGAATGGGGGAGTGACAAATTGGTGAAGCTTATCCTGGACTCTAGAGGTGACTACCGCTTTCTCGACCCTGGGTGTCGGGAATGGGGGACTAGCTATGGAGGAGACGTCCTCCAACGTGCGGTGATAAAAGAATTCACAAATAATCCTTAAAGAAACAAGGAATGATTAGCATCTACATAATGATGTCTCGGGATCTAATCTATATCCCCTGACTCGATGCCAGAGAATAAAGGAAAACTTGTGTAATGAGACCAAGCAAACAAGTGAAAGTCACGAATGTGAACCTTTAAGAAACAAGGAATGAATAGCACCTACATATTAAAGTCTCGGGATCTAACCAACATCCCCTGACTCGGTGCAAGAAAAGAAAAGGAAAACAGGTGTAATGAGAACAAGAAAACAATACGTAATCTCTTGAATGATCCCATAGTGAGGATCGACGGTATAATATACCTACGCACACATTGTATTATGTACTTGATTGTTGTTGCTACATTAGCAGCTTTTGTGCTTGGTTGCTTATTGACATTGCTATGCTACTTGCAAGTTGTGCTTGGTTGCTTGCTGATATTGCTATGCTACCGATGAGTGTGTATGATATCATGATGTACTAATGTGTGCTTTACTCCTTTATCATAGCATGTAAAATGGACTTAATAATATTCGACCGATTAGTCGTGTGGCCCGGTAACATGCGGGCTTCACACGTTCATACTCAGCGTAGTTTGCTGAGTCCTTTACACCCAATTTTTTCAGGTCTTGTGCCAGACGATAACGGAGAGTAGGCAAGGGTGACTATCATAGGGGTAGTCCACATGGCAAGACTTTAAGTAGTATGCTTTCTTATGTATGAGTTATGTTGTTTAAGTTGTAACTAAACTGTAGATGCTCGGTACTTGAGTTGTACTTTATATTGTATTTAGAATTCGTTAAGTTGGACTTCCAGTCATACAGACCGTAACTTGGAGTTGGTAATGAGGACTGTCAACCATGGGTGGTTGGCGTCTGTAGCACCCGAATAGAGTTCGAAACCGCTGCGTAGACTTCTCCCGCTAACTTAGGCGCGTCGTCTGATTATTGATTGTGATTCGGGGGTGTTACAGAAAGTGGTATCAGAGCCTAGTTGCGCTCTGATGACTGGAACAGAGGGAGTACCGAGTATAGGAAAACCTAAATTTGAGCAACGGGGTTACGGGTTAGTTTGTGAGGCTCGTTAGTTAGGGTCCATTTCAATCCGTAGGAAAACGCTGGAGAGGTAGGAAGCCTACTCACACTCGGGAAAACCCGATCTGGCGTTTACACAATGGCATATAATCAATCCGGTAAGGAAAACTAGGTACCCCTATCGTTTCATCGATGTTCGGCTTAGTGTAGGGTACGGGGGCGTACCCCTTTTTAAGGGGGGTAAGCGCGTTTTGTTTTGTATGTGTGTTGATTTATTATGATGTATTCCTACAACCACTTATGGTTTGTTGTAGGGTTGTGTGTTTGCAATTGTGTGTGAAAATGTTATGTACGCTATGTATGAATGAATATCGTGTGCCTTGGGTTGCACTTTAGCATGTTATACACATGGCTAGCTCCTTGGTCTACTACGAGAACTTGTGTGAAGCCACTGATGTGGCATGGTGCTTAGAAGCACTCAGCATTACAGTTATGGACTTAATTCTTTGGGTATCGTGAATGAATGCGGGACTGGATCCCTAAAAATACTAGGAGTGGAAAACAACAGTTAAGGAAGTAAGACTTCGGGACGAAGTCTCTTTTAAGGGGGGTAAGTTGAAACACCCCAAAATAATTAGACACATGAAATCATTAATGCGTGTAGATTACCCGAGAATAATGTGTCACATAACTCGGGACATGTGATAATACGTGAACAATTAAATTTAGTACGGGTATATACATGTCCGAAAACGTGACAACGCTACGTATTAATACGGCCATGTACTTATATATATATGTATGAAAATATATATACGCAACGTTATAATATTACAACGTTGGGTATATAACTAAAAACGCAACATGATAATATAGTCGCGTTGGTATAGATAACGAAAACGCGACAAATAAAAATAGTCGCGCATATATACATAGGTATAATCAATAACGTGACGGGATAAAATAGTTGTATATATGTTTATGTATGTAACAATGATAAAAATGAATATACACTTATACAAAAAAAATTGAACAGATTTGCTCTAGCCGGGATTCGAACCCCGTACCCCTCACATAACCTGAATGCCTTAACCGGTTGAGCTGTGCTCAAATTCAATAACTAGTACTAACGAATTAAAGCTAGTACTAAATTTACTAAGGTAACAAAAAGGAAAAGAGGGAATCAACATGGCTCTGACTATTTGGAACACGTACTGAAATCTCCATATTCACAAAATGATTTCTGGTGCCGGTGGTTGATTTCCACATCATCAGCCGAGGAGACACCTTCCTTGAAACTCCAGCCTCATTAAATCTATCTTCACGCCCATACCCCCGTGCTATTTGAAGTCCCCAACACCACTCGAGCATTTCTGATTTCAGTAACAGAGGAAGGCCGCTGCTCTTTCAAGTTCATGCATCAGAGCTTGTCTTTTGCAAACTCCCACGCATGCATATGAGAGTTAGTGAGCATCTGTCACTTGACCAGTCTACCCACCCAATTTCTCCCCTTAAATTAGCTCTTAGTATGACATGTTCCACGCAAGAGCTCCCTGGTGCAATGCGGCTCATGTTCTGACCACGAGCGAGGTAAATATTTGTTGCCCAACTATTGTCATTCACTTCTGTCTCTATACGAGAGATTCCCCCTTAATGTCGAACTCACTTCCTCCTTCATCTGTGTATAACTTCGCCTGGGAATGTAACCCATGAAGAGTGCACCAAGATCCCACGAACATCAGGCCATTCCTGCTCCAGAAGAGAAAAAAAAAACTAACCAGAACCTGTAGACCTTCGAGCAAGAACCTGCGCCTTCCAACTCCCTTTCCTCTCTACTTTTCTATACAACACCCTCTGACAACCCGATGCATCCTCCTTCAAAGAAAAAAGAAAAAAAAACAAAACTGTTAAAGACCAGCACCACACGGGTGTAAATATCAGCTCCAGGTAACTACGAACTGCTGTGTTTAAACATCTCCTCTATTCAAGTACTGATCTTACTTCCTGCTCCAGTTCCTGTATCTGCCTTGCAAGAACTCTGCATGCCACCAACTGCAAGAGCCCTGAGTCAAACCTGAGACTAAATCCACTCCAGGAACTAACAAGGTAAATTCCTAAGCTCTTCACACGATCAAAAGAGTTCTGCTAAGATTTGCAAAGCAGAAATGAGTTTGGGTCCTACAACTCCTTTTCTTCGGATATCGAACTCAGATACTTATTAAAGATGGTAGTGGCTGGGCAATGACCTTAAAACCATGCTAACATGTTATGCTAAGTACAAATAAACTTGGGAGGGACTAGGAGTTAGATAAGTGGGTAGTAACAAGACAGAAATAGAAAAGAATGTATATACCCGATTACAGTTCCATGATTTCATTGTTACATGGTTCTGTCACTGTGTAAAAATTGTACATAGAGTTGGCCTGTGTGCTTCTGGTTCTTTTTGTGCTGGGGTTGAAAGCTTACTGTGAGTAAAAGAAGAGAAATAGAGGAAAGGATACCAGTTTGTGTTTCAGTTTTTCAGATTCTGTGTAAATCACTGTCTGAATATTAGTCCCTGTTGCCTGGGTTTATTTCAAGGTCAAAACTGTATAACAACAAAACATAACTACGTAACAAAAATTAGGGAAGACAGAAATCAGTTTCAGGAGCATAAAGAGAATAGAAGTAAGAGATTATATCAATTCAGATTGCACTTTCAGTTTTCTTCAACTTTCTTGCTTCAGTATGAGAGCACATCTGCCGGGTTAATAATGTTGTTTGGGTTGTCCCTTGAATTTAAAACATGACTGGAACACTAGACTAAGCAAGCAATTACTCAGAGATAAATGGAAAGACAGACTCATAGCAGACAGAAAAAAAAAACATGCCGGTTTAGTTTTCAGGGTTGTTTAGTTTCTGAAATTTTTGTTGCAGGGAAGTTAAGCTGTCAGTAACATTAGCAACATGGTTTTGGGTCATTAATGAGTGTAAAACCATGCCAACACTAACTAAGTAAATAGACAATCTTGGGGGAAAACAGGAACAGACTGGGAACAGAAAGAAAATAACAAAAGAGAAACGTGCATCAGTTTTCTTACAGTTTGTTTTCAGTTTCTGAATTTCTGTATAAATATGTTTCAGAGGGTACAACAGCATTGCTTTGGGTGGTCTTAAAACTAACACCGTATTAAAACCTATAGCTAAGTAGACAGACAGGTTGGGAAGGAACTGAAAATCACCTTGTGAGCAAACCAGGAATGAAACACTAGGGAATGTAACGGTTT
Source organism: Limonium bicolor (assembly GCA_023374045.1). Classification (NCBI taxonomy): domain Eukaryota; kingdom Viridiplantae; phylum Streptophyta; class Magnoliopsida; order Caryophyllales; family Plumbaginaceae; genus Limonium; species Limonium bicolor. The sequence goes on along the minus strand of CM041777.1, from coordinate 78,669,013 downwards.
GGTTTAAGTTTCTCCAGATTCATGTTTCTGTTTTCTGCTTAGTTTTCAGATCTGTGTGTAAATAATCTTCAGAGGTGGATCTGTTTTGGAGTTAAGATTTACATAAAACACTTAACTAACTAAGTTAGCAAGTGGGGATGAATTGAGGGTCAACCTCATGAACGAAACAGAAAGGGAAAAGAAAGAAATGTAACAGTCTAATGTTTACCTGAGAACTTGAATTTGTATAACTATGTTACAGGGGGTAGAAGGGGTTGTGCGTGTTGCTAATAAACCTAAAACCTCTCTAACACTCAGCTACATAGATGGGTACTTTGGACAGATCAAAGGACAGGTTAACAACCAACAGAAAGGAAACAAAAGAGAGATTATTAGTTATATGTTTCAGGTTCTGTTTCTGAAACTCAGGTTGATGGCATATATGTGACCTAAACCATGATTGTGATGGGTTGTTTTTGGTTAAGAATCTCGAGAGGAAACTAGAATAATTGAGTCAGTAATTTGGGAGAAACGAAATTCAATTTCTGAACAAACAGAAAATGGAAGAGAAGTTATTAGTGTTATGTTACAGTTTTCTTTTCAGATTTCAGGTGTAGTGAAGAGTATCTCTCAGGAGTGTGTATGTGTCTTGCTCCTTGGGTTGAGAATGAGCTTGGATTCGCTCAAATTGACTTAGCTAGAAGTGTAGATGATTTGGAAGGAGTGTGAATCGGTTAGGAAACAGACAGAGGACAAAGTGTGAGAATGCATCAGTTTTGGGATTTCGGTTTCTTTTCGATACAGTTTGAGACATCTCAGTAGCGTTACCTAATGTTTTGAGGTCCATCTTTGTTTAAAACCCTGGAGTAAACACTTATTAGCTAAGTAAGAAGTTTGGGGGAGTACTGAAAGAGACACAGGAAACAAAGAAGAGGAAATAGAATATAAAATTTTAGGATTTGGGGTGTTAAGTGTTTCCAGTTTTCACTTCCTTCAGTTCTGTATAACTCTGTACAGAAAGATTTGATGGAGTTGTTTCGAGTTACTAATGAACCCAAAACTCAGCTAACACACTTAATGTGGTTTGCAAACACGTGGGAAGGTAGGAAAACAACTTACTGCAGTGCAAAAGAGAAACCGAGAGTGAATGCTTGAGTTGGTGTTCAGTTTTTACCCTAGTTTGTGTTTCAGTATGTCCAATTTCCCAAGGTTCTAAGTGGATGGTGAGGGGTTAAAAATAAACCCGAATCATAGCTAATAACTACAGTTAGGTTAGCAAAGTGTTGTGAGAAAATTAAACATCAGCTGAGCCAACTAAACACAAGAATCAAGAGGAAATATATAGTTAGTGATTTCAGATTTCGGTAAGATAAAAATTGTAGCTTCTGTCTAACTGTTGTGCAGGAGTGTATGAGTGTGATGCTAGCTAGTCTGTTAATGAACCCAGGACAGACCTAATACACCTAGCTATATGGAGGGAATACCTTGGAAAGGTTAGACCCCGTTAGATACACTAGAAGTGCGATAAGATAAGGTTGTGTACTTGAACTTTATTTCTGTTTTGGAACCTCTAAGTTTCAGCATGAGTGAGTTTCAGAAATATTTGAGGAGTATTATGGTGTTAATGATGAACTTGAAACATAGCTATTTAGCTAAGGTAGGAATACCTCCTCGGCATATAAAAGAACCCGTTTAAGATAAACTTGTTACAAGTTAGTGCCTAAAAATACTCTAAAACATTAGTGGAGAAAGAACTAAATTAACTTGTAAAACGACGGTGTGTATGCCCTGGGAGCGAGACAAAGTTTAAAAATAATACTTGGAGAATTGCTAAAGGTTAACATAAACCGAGCTTTTCAAGATTCACCTAGGGAACAATACCCGATAAGATGTGCTAAACTAGAAAACGTTCACAATGATCGTCACATGAAATCATAGACTGATATGTTGTCTTAATTAACGTTAGGTCAATAACGAACGCCAACCGGGACCCCGTGTGTGAGACGACACATGCTTCTAAAAAAGGTATGGACATGTGTGGTTCGTATGTCGCCGTGTTACACGGCTTGTTTGCTTTGTGTGCTGTGTGCCTTGTGTGTGAAAATGACATAAGATCAAAGCATGAAATTGGATTTCTTGTTTATCATGTTGTATGATTTCTATATCATTGTTGTATATATCATTACGCGCACACAGTAGTTTAGTCCCTTTCTCGTTTATGGACCTTGAGATGAACTACTACGAATTATGAAAAAAAAGAAAACTCAATAAGGGAACTCCTCTCTAATCCATTGAGGACTACCATGACACCCACTATGGTGTCTATTCATTAATCATAATGAAAAGCAAGTCTCCTTGGGTGAGACATGACGAACCACGTAGACAAAACAAAAGAACTATACAAAGAGACGAATCCTCTCTAACTTTAGAGGACCGCTAATGACACCCACTATGGTGTCGAGATTATAATGATAATGAAACGAAAAGTATCAACTGTGAAACATGAGAATAACCCGGGAAGACAACAGCTCGGGCCGTGCGGTATGGATGATCGGGAGTTGGTATCTGCATCAGATCCTTCGACCGTCTATGATGGAATATATTTTGGTAAAGCACATCCCGGAGTCCAGAGGTGACTTCCGCGCTCTCGACCCTGGGTGTCGGGAATGGGGGAGTGACAAGTTGGTGAAGCACATCCCGGAGTCCAGAGGTGACTTCCGCTTCCTTGACCCTGGGTGTCGGGAATGGGGGAGTGACAAATTGGTGAAGCTTATCCTGGACTCTAGAGGTGACTACCGCTTTCTCGACCCTGGGTGTCGGGAATGGGGGACTAGCTATGGAGGAGACGTCCTCCAACGTGCGGTGATAAAAGAATTCACAAATAATCCTTAAAGAAACAAGGAATGATTAGCATCTACATAATGATGTCTCGGGATCTAATCTATATCCCCTGACTCGATGCCAGAGAATAAAGGAAAACTTGTGTAATGAGACCAAGCAAACAAGTGAAAGTCACGAATGTGAACCTTTAAGAAACAAGGAATGAATAGCACCTACATATTAAAGTCTCGGGATCTAACCAACATCCCCTGACTCGGTGCAAGAAAAGAAAAGGAAAACAGGTGTAATGAGAACAAGAAAACAATACGTAATCTCTTGAATGATCCCATAGTGAGGATCGACGGTATAATATACCTACGCACACATTGTATTATGTACTTGATTGTTGTTGCTACATTAGCAGCTTTTGTGCTTGGTTGCTTATTGACATTGCTATGCTACTTGCAAGTTGTGCTTGGTTGCTTGCTGATATTGCTATGCTACCGATGAGTGTGTATGATATCATGATGTACTAATGTGTGCTTTACTCCTTTATCATAGCATGTAAAATGGACTTAATAATATTCGACCGATTAGTCGTGTGGCCCGGTAACATGCGGGCTTCACACGTTCATACTCAGCGTAGTTTGCTGAGTCCTTTACACCCAATTTTTTCAGGTCTTGTGCCAGACGATAACGGAGAGTAGGCAAGGGTGACTATCATAGGGGTAGTCCACATGGCAAGACTTTAAGTAGTATGCTTTCTTATGTATGAGTTATGTTGTTTAAGTTGTAACTAAACTGTAGATGCTCGGTACTTGAGTTGTACTTTATATTGTATTTAGAATTCGTTAAGTTGGACTTCCAGTCATACAGACCGTAACTTGGAGTTGGTAATGAGGACTGTCAACCATGTGGGTGGTTGGCGTCTGTAGCACCCGAATAGAGTTCGAAACCGCTGCGTAGACTTCTCCCGCTAACTTAGGCGCGTCGTCTGATTATTGATTGTGATTCGGGGGTGTTACAGAAAGGTAATAAGTTAATTTTTGTGGAGTGAGTTATTGTATAGTTCTGAACCTTGATTCAACACCACCCAAATATATCTTTGCTAATAATAAATAAAAAAATACTATCTTTTTATTAATGTATATCATTAAAAAATATGATAAAAAATCAGACTACAAAATTAATATGGGTCAATAGTACTCACCCAAAATTAAGTCCAAAGTTCATACTCATCATTCCATATTTTAATAGCTCTTTCATAGTTATATATATAAAAGCAAACAGTTGAATCATATATCTTAAAAGGTGGCTTGAATGAGTTGGTGATCAGAATTATTTGCCTAAAATGGAGTAATTATTTGCCTAAAAGGTGGCTTGAATGAGTTAGGTGATCAGAATTGACGGAGTTTAAGTAGGTTAGGTTAGTTGATGATGTTTTGACCTTTTTTTTTTGTAGGATTGGGTTAATGATAGGCTGGGTTGGATTCAGGTTGATCTCAACCCGGTTCATGATCATTAACCCAAATTATCTGGTTATGGTTGTTCGATGTCAATGACACTTGAACCTAGGGCTTAGAGAGGTTTTGGTTCTTTTTTTGGTAAAGTTTTGAAATCAAGACCTATGGTTCTAGGATATCCCACTACCGACTAAGCCACAAAGACTTGAGTTGAGGCTCTATCTCACATACATTGATTATCATACAATTTTTTCCTTATTTTCATACCTACTTTTTCTCTATACTTTGATCTGACAATTGAAATTAGCTAACAGTTTCAGCTATACAAAAGAAAGGGACCTAAAAGTCCAGTGGAACGCCAACCGTTGGTTTTTACTGTCCCGAGGTGACAATAAAGTACTGACCTGCACCATATGAGTGTGCTTGAGTTGAGGCTACTTCGATTGAGGTCTCTCAATGTTATTGTATTATGTTTAATCTTATCAACCAACTCATATTTTACTCATTTATTTTCAAAATAATAGCGATTTCTTCAAATATAAATGTGAATGTTAATTTACATTGGAAACAATTAAGTTACTGAATTCAAAAAATAGAACTTATAATATTTATTACATGTATAAATATATGTTATGTATGAAACATTAAAATTGAAATCATTTTGTTTTTGTTTAGGTACTTTTTCATTAAAGAAGTATAATCCCTTATCCTATACTTTTTTGCTAGTGAACTACAGATGTTGACTGGTGGTTGACATTTGTTGGACATTAAACGACAGTTGTTAACTAGTCATTTATTGTAATTTCCCCACACAAACAATAGGAGATACAAACATATTTTTCCTTTCAATTCACTTTCTCAATTTCATTCTGTTTTTCTTGCCCTAACAAATGCCTCAGTGGGTAGGGTTGGTAATACCCAACTGATATCCGATAACTCATTTCACTGGTGGGTGAAAATAGGAAAGTGGAACTGGGTGACGGGTTTCAATCGGGTTCAGGTGACAATTTTTCACCCATCACACATTTAGAGCCTGACCCATCAACCATATATATAATGACCAAACAAGGCCTTAGCCCTTAGGAAAACTTTAATTACTTACTCAATTCTGGCCTATATTGTTTTTTATTTATGTGGAGGTGGAATACCTCTAAACTCTTATATGCTAGTGTTTTTATTTAATCTATACTATTTTTAATGTTTAATCACTAACCAATGATGGTCGAATATGGTTAAACTTAAAATTTATAGTGGGAAACTTAAATATTCTTGTGTTTTATTATCATTATCATTTATAGATTTTCTTGTTCAGCTGTTTAGGGCCGGTTGCGCCTGCGGGTTCAGATCGAATTCGGGTGATCCTTAGCGGGTGACATGTCAGTTTCGGGTGGATACAAGTGATGGATGCGGGTGAAGTTTCATCCGAACAAAACCCGACCCACTGCCCGCCCTATTAGTGAGGGAGATATTCAAGAACCCAATGAGAACCATTTAGGGGTCTCCTTGGTGGAGGCCACACTTGTCTAGCCATTAGATTTTAAGTAGAACGAAGTAGTAGAGACCCATTACATAATCGGATGAACTAGAGGTGTACCACCCCTAACTCATAATTCGGTCTTAACTACATCTTAGTAAAATCGGTCTAAACTTAACAGAATAATGCAGCAGAATAGACGTAACAATATACTAACACGGGTGCTACCGCCTTACTCACCCATGTGAGTAACTAGGATTTCAATACGTACATACATCATCCAACAACGTTGTAATGACCAAGAGATAATCTAATATAGTACACTTGATGCAATACATTTCACCCGTACAAAAAGGAGCTTCACTTTTTGTGTGAAAATATGAAGAAAAATAGCATAAGTATGGGCATATTTCTTGCCATAACTAATTCAAGGGAAAGATGAAAGTTTAGAGCACCTTTTTTTTACTTTAATCTTAATGGATCTATGCTAAGCTCCTCCCATGCTTTTATTGCTGAACTTTAACTTCCAAATCTGTATGATCTTGGATTATGTAGAAGGAGAGCTTATGTTACTCTTGATGTATTGATGATGAAAAAAGGAGGAGATTTGAGAAGAAAAGTGAGGTGTGTCTAGTTCACCATTGTTGTGTTCTTGAAGGTATCAAGCAAATGAAGAAGAAAACTCAAGGAAAAAAGTGAGCCCAATTCGACGAAGAGAGGAGAGAGGAGGGAGGATGAGTGTTCTAGCTTGTTAAAGTGAATGAAGTAATGAGTCATCAAGTCATGACTAGTTACTTAAGGAAAATATCTTCTTCATGTGCAAGGTGGCACTTTGCCATTTGCCTCCCCTTTGAATTCCGCCCACATGAGTTATTTAAGGGGTTATTTTGGTCACAACTTGGTTAATTATATTATAAAGTTTCTTATAATTGTGCACTTATATGTTGTACACTAGGACTTATTTCATGTGTTAGATTGTGACCAACATAATAACCTTGTCTTAAAGTGTGTTTATTGGTGTTTGAGTGATTCGTATACTTTAACTATTCATTATGAATAGTAAAGTATGTTCTTTGTTTACTCTTGATGTTGGTGCTCTTAATTCATGTAAGTTTTACATCAACTTCTAGTTGATTTCTCATTGTAATTACTCCTACATTAGTCCTTTATTTTTGTAAGGTTTAAGGACCTTTTTGGTGGACTATGTATATTTACTTATATAAATAAGTTTGGAGTTCCATTTTTCCTTAATTAATTCATTAAGGCTCATTACTCTTCCTAATTCAATGATTAATCCTTAATCATGTGTATTAACCTTAGGGGTATTTTAGGAGGAGTTTATAAAATAAAGGGTCCCTTGGAGAAAACCCTAGTCGATCGTGTCAAAGGCCATTCCAATACCCAATTTTATCATGCATCGTGGGGAGAAGTGAGATCTTTGGTGCTTGTTTTTCACGGATTCTAGGAGTATCCTTGCGAGATAGCTGAGTAGGTAAGATATTCCCCACATGTGACAATAGGTTGTAGGTTTGACAACTTACCCCCCATAGGACTCAATTCACTCTTTTAAAAACATGATGTCTTTGGGAACCACCTAACATTATGAGCCAAATTCTTTTAAAAGAATGTAAAATACCCTTGTTATTTTTTCTCTATTAGGTGCCAATTTTATATTATCTTTTTTATGTATTATATTATCTTCATCTACAAATCAATTATCTTTAACTATAAATCTAATGTGCTTAATTATTTTTCTTCTATCATGTCTTAATTCTTCCTATTCTCATAGATTAATTTGTAATACTATAGTTAGTATCGCTGATGTGGCTAAGTAGTCTAGTGACATGCTTTTACCTATGTATAAATATCCCTTCCTGTACCTGAGTTCATCAATCAAGGAAAGTATTTCCTCTTCTCTTTTTATTTCATTCTCCCTTCTTCATCTCTCTGTCGCACCTTCACTTTGCCTCTAACGGGGTTCTAGCTCATCTTGTGGATTCACAAGTTCTTCATGGTATCAGAGCTTGAAGTGCTCTCCCGCTCTACTAATTGATTGAAATGTCTGGATCGGATAAATTTACATCTGGTGAAGTGAACTCCAAATCTGTATCTAACTTCGTCCTCTACGTCAAATGTTTATCAGCTAATCATAATCTTGACGATTAAGCTGAGTGGAGAGTGAAATTATCTAAGCTGGAGGACTCAAATGTTGAATCTTCTTGAATATGTTCAGATTCTTGAAGTGGTAGAAAAGGATTCCTCGATCGACAGTTCAGATCTCGCTATATGGAAGGAGACGAATGCGCTGGTCAGGACATGGATAATTGCGACCATCTCAGAGGAGTGGGTAGAGCTAGTTGTTGGTTGTATCTCTGCTAAAGCTATTTGGATTGAGTTACAAAATGAGGTTCTTCAATAAAAAAAGGATCGTGAATTTAAACTCAAACAAAAACTCAGATCTTTAAAGCTTGGAGATAAATCAAATAAGGAGTATATCAAGGAGTCCAAAGTAGTCTATGATAGTCTCTCTCTGCAATCAAGCATCCTATTCTTGAGGATGACAAAGTTTTAATGTTCGTGCAAGGTTGAGGGAAGAGATACAAAGTTTTTCGCTCATACATGCTAACTCACGCACCTTACCCTACATTCAAGGAGTTTATTGTTGTGATTGAAGGTTATGATCTGAGGGAAGGAGAAGATGATAAGGAAGAAGTGAAAAACAATATTCAAAATTCTACGTTAATTGTCACGCGTGAAAATGCCACTGCAACAATTATAAGCAAGGAAGAGGTGTTGGTAACTATTACTATGGAAGAGGCAATATAAACAATTATCATGGAAGAAACAACTATCAAGGTAGTAGTTATTAGCAAAGATCTTGTGGCACTACTGGCTTCAAGAAACGAAACATTTTTTTATGCTGGAGGAACATCTAGCTTTATTGAGAATCCTTGTCAACTATGTCGAAGAACAAATCACACTACCCTTTCTTACTTCTATAGGTGGGATCACTCATACAATGTACAGAAGAAAACCTACCCAAAGTCTTCAATACAGTCACTACTGATGAAGATTCCTCGACTATGTACATTGATTTCGCGGCAACAACTCACATGGTTAACAATACAAGCATGATTGTTCAACCTAAACCTTATAAAGGTAGTGATTCAATTATTGTTGAAAATCGGTCGAGGTTATGCGTATAGTACACCGGTGAAGGTCAACTTAAAGGTCACAATGGTATAGTGAAACTAAATAGTGTACTGGTTGTTCCCATACTGAAGAGAAATTTGTTATTTGTTAGTGGTCTCACAAAATATAACTTCTGCACTGTTGAGTTTGTTAACTCCGGGTTCTGTATAAAGAATCAAGGGGAGAAAGTCTAGTGAGCTGTATTTCATAGATAAGGCAGTCAATGAAGCTCGTGTGGTTGGAACTACTAACAAGGCTACAGCTGAGGTGCAGCATGCTTGTCTAGGACATCCTCATTCCAAGATGATTCAAACTCTGCATCGCCGTCATGGAGTCAGTGTTAGTACTTAAAAAAGGAGTATAATGTCTATTCTAGCTGCCAAATGGGAAAGAGCCGTATGCTTCCATTTAGACTTAGCAATAAAAATTTTGGTGAAAGATTTGATAACATACATTGTAATGTATGGGGTCTTACACCTGTGTCAACATCTAGTGGCTTTCGATACTATGTTGTACTCATTGATTATCATAGTCACTTTACTTGGTTATACCTTTTGAAGACAAAGTTAGTTTTACTCTAAATCTTTGTCAAGTTTCAACGTATGATTGAATGTCCGTTTGATAAAAAAAATTAGAATCTTTCAATGTGATGAAGGTGGTGAGTTTATGAGTCAAGCTTTCACTCAACCGTTGAGTAGTCTTGGGATTATTCAGCTTGTTTCATGTCCTAGAATACCTGAACAGAATGGGGTTGAAAAAAAAAGCATCATCACATTGTTGAGATGAGTCACACCTTACTATATCACACCAACTTGCACATCATTTTTAGGAAAAACATTCATGACTTCAGTGTTTCTGATCAATAGGTTGCCTTCATCGACCCTAAGCTCTCAGATTCCTTTTGTCAAAATGTACAACAAATAGCTTGATTACTCTTGCTTTAAAACCTTTGATTGTCCATGTTTTCCCTTCCTTCAAAACAAAATAACCTATAAACTAGAACCAAGATCTTTACCTTGTTTTTTCATTGGTTATAGTCACCTCCACAAAGGTTATCGTTGTTATCATATACCTACAAGAAAAAATTACATTTCTTAACATGTTATCTTTGATGAGACCGCTTTTCCGTACAAGATTGCCAACCCAACTCTGGTACTAACTTTTCAATAAATGAAAGGTTCATATTGTTCTCGCATAAGATTCAATTTTCTCAAACTTAATATTCACTTTAAAAAACAAAGGATTCATATTGTTTAATGTGAAAGGTTCACTTCTCTTAAACATAAGATTTACTCTTTTTGAACCTAAGATTCACTTTTTTGAAATGAAAGATTCACTTTTAAAAAAATGAAATGTTAAAACTTGTTTTCATTGGTCCCACAAGTCAACGTTTAGGTTTGTAAAACTGGTAACAAATGCTAATGTGGTTCGATTATTAACATCCACTCAAGAAAAATATAACCCTTCCCCCACATATAACTCTAGGACGGTTTACACCATCGAAGAAGCTAACACCGTCAATGAAGGCTAATGTGGTTCGACTATTAACCACCTCACAATATAAAAAGATAACCCTACCCCATTCAACTCTTTGATGACTAACACCATGAAAAAAACTAGCACTGTCGAAACATATAAAAAGTTACGCATTTTATTTATTTTCACAATAAATCTTAAAACATATGTACATAAAAAAATGAAATTTTTTAAAACATATTCATATTGGATCTTATTTTACAGAGCTCGGATCATGATGAACAACGGTATAAAAATTATGTTATTTGGACTTATAATTAATAAACTACAACACTTTAAAATTTCATAAAAGGACAAAGATAGAAAAAGACAAAAATGGTGCTAGCAAGAAAGATGGCACCAGCTCTAGTTGGAAATCGAGTATAATAAACAGTTTGTTTACATGTTGTAATTAACTTTATTTGGTTAAGAGGTTTTAACACCCTTGTGTTGATAAAATATGGATTTTGATTGTTTCTAATTAATCTTCAATGTAGATAAGTTTATTATATCTATTCCCTTTAGATTCTTTGATTTTGCTATATTTCTTTTTCGCTTTGTAGTGGTTAATTTCCATAAACTTTGATTTTGTATGAACTCCTTTCTTTCTTTACCTTTGTAAAGAATAAAGACAATAGCTTTAATTACATTAATTTGTTAATTGGCATTTGCAGCGCGTAGATGGTGCGGCTGGTCCATACCAAACTTTGCACGGGAGTGATGATGTGGCAGTCCAGTCTGTTTTTTATTATATTAACTTTAATTGATTGTAGTTTTTAAAATATAAGTCCAAAAAATAAAAAAAATATCATTATTCATCTAAATTCAAGCTCTTCAAAACAAGACCAGACATGGATATGTTTTGACAACTTTAAAATTTTATATTATTTACAAAACAATAATAATACATTACAAAACAATAATGATTTTATTGGTTCTGAAGTTTGTTATCTAATTCACCAGTTATTAGTTAATAAATCATAATATCATATTTAATAAATCATAATACCATATTTAATGAATCATAATATCAAAATTACCGAATCATATCTTTATTCAAGTGTATCATCACAAACATATAAAAATAAATATTTTTATGCAATAATACAATACAAAACAATATTTGGTATGTATGAAAAATACACGATTCACTATATAAGGTTTAAAATACACCATACAACAATAATGATACACTACAAACAAAAATGATTTTGATTCCGAAGTTTGTTAGCTAATTTACCATTTATTAGTTAATGAATCATAATATCAAAATTAATGAATTATATTATGATTTAGTGTATGTAAAAATAGAATTTTTTTAAGTTGTCAAAACATATTCATGATTGGTCTTGTTTTGAAGAGCTTGAATTTAGATGAATAATGATATAATTTTTTTTATTTTGGACTTATATATTAAAAGTTACAAGTATTTAAAGTTAATATAATAAAAAGGCAGTCCAGTCAGCAAAATAATCCAATCATCAGCTGACTAGAACTGCCATATCATCATCCCAGTGTGCGGACAGTCCGCAGCCTCGTATTTGCCTTATTTTGAGATGCAGACTGAAGTAATGTTTTTTCCCTATAAAATTGAGATATTCTCTCGCCTCATGTATAAATTTCATTTTAATCTCATCCCCCAGATATGCCTCCCCAAATTTAATTTTGATTTAGATACTCTCTAGCAACTTGAAGCGGATATAGGCGATGACTAAAATAACATCTCAATTGAAGCTATGAAAAAAAAAACACTTCCATTACATTGTTGTTACTAGAAACAATCAAGTCCCAACTATGAAATGTAGCCAAAACCAAGAACAAAAATCAAACAAATCATAAAACAGAAGGTGCACGACATTCTGAAATGGTAAATGTGACGCTTGAGATACATTAGTAGAGCTCCACATCAATACTTCCTGGCCTCTTACTTCAACAGCAACAAACTCTCAATATAAGCCCCACAGTAAATTAGGGATTTGCAACGACTGTAAACAACACTTGTCCGTTTAGTATTTAAATCAAAAGCATATATACTTGCACCGATGAAATCTGGTAAATTTTGTCGCCAGATTAAACGACCATCTTCGAGAAAAGTCTGAAAGGTAGACGTCGGGATCATCCCAGTATCCAAAGTGTAATATTTGCTCCAGTTCCCACTTTCCTCCAACACCCAGATTTCAGTAATGCCATCAATACGGCATGCCAATAGTCCTGTTAATGAGCCTGGTACTGCAACAGCAATCGGGTGACAGGTACGGGTAATAAGATATTCTGGCAGTGCGGTAGCTGACCATGTCTCATAAGTCATATTGAATGAAATGTATGCTTTATTATGATCAGCATCATATCTACTCCAATATTCCTCGACCCAGTGCACAGATCCTCCAATAGCAACCTTCTCCGATAGGATAACAACATCACCCGGATGACAGAGAGAGACAAGGCCATGACCTTCTACGCCTCTGCCCTTCCTCCACGCTCGAGATTTTAAGGAGAAAACATAAGTAATATTGGGACGTTGACCACGACGGTAAAAGTTCACGATCTTGTAATCATCAGTCGAAGGATCGTATCCGAGACATAACTCATCATCTGCAGATGATGATACACTTGGAGGAGGCGGGATGTTTAATCTTTTTCTGATAGAAGGGTTCCATAGAACAACATCATCTTCGGTCCATTTATAATTGCACCTTCGCAGGAGCAGCAGTCCATCTATGTGACCATAAACTTTGCTAGTTTCTGCCGATGCTGGGAAATAGAATTCTTGGGTTTGTTGATATGATTCAGTCATAGTGCACCGACTGAACCACAGAGCGGTGGTCACCGGAGTGGGTGGTATCCTGCCCCTGTCAAGCACAAGTAGATAAGTTTCCTGGCTGTTTTGGGAAGTGTTTGAGGTGCAGTGACGGGAAGTCAGGGTTGTCGATTATCCATTTCCACTCCTTGGACACTATTCTGAACCGAGCAGAGATTTGACAGGGAGATACGAGAATATCTGGATCCATAACTCAAATGGAATATTGAAGTTTCTTGTGTCTGGCTCCATTACTGGTATAAAAAAAAGATCATAAACATCAAACCCTAGTCAACTTATTATGAGTGACGGCAAAGCCTAATTTCATCCACCAAGCTATAACGAATCCTGCCGAGAACGGTACCGACCCAAGAAAAGAAACCTCGACTGGGACCAGAAAGTTCAGAAACCAATAAATAAACAACGAGATAAACAATTTAACAGATAAATAACAACAGAACCTCAAAAGATGCAGCAGCAGTAGAACCTAATATAACGAATCTCAGTCAGTTGTATATTACAACGAAAAATATCAGTCAGTTGTGGAGGCAAAGGAAGAAAGGAGGAGGCGTAAGCTTCATCTCTATATCAATATCTCCCGTCATGTTGCATTATATAGGCCCTCGCCTAAGGGCCGTTCGATACTACAGATAGAATGTTGCTTTTAAAAGTAATACTTGACATGTGTTGGTTTTTTATTGGTTCCAATTTAACCAAAAGTGTACCATCTTCCATGTGGCAACCATTCATTCACTAACCACGGTAGGTTTAAAATTTTCACAGGAATACCTGCGTTTCACCGTCACCAGCGACGGACCCTAAACAAGACAATTTAACCCTAATTCAAAACTCGATCCGAACCCATATTTTGGTATAAGGGTATTAAGTTATTTTTGTGGGGTGAGTTACTGTAGAGTTCTGAACCATGATTCAACACAACCCAAACATATCTTTGTTAATAATAAAAAAATATTATCTTTTTTATTAATATATATCAATAAAACTATAATAAAAGTAAAAAATTAGACTACAAAATTAATATGGGCCAATAGTACTCAGCCCAAAATCAAGTCCAAGGTTAATACTCATCATTTCATATTTTAATAGCTCTTTCACAAAAGTAAAAAATGACCCATTTTTTTTTTAGGATTGGGTTAATGATAGACTGGGTTGGATTCAGGTTGATCTCAACCCGATTCATTCACCCAAATTATCTAGTTATCGTCGTCCGATGTCACGTGACACTTGATCAAAAATGCACCTAGTGCTTAGAGAGGTTTTGGTTCTTTTTAAAAAAAAAATTAAATAAAAAAAGATGTTTTTAACCCAGGACCTATGGATATCCCACTACCGACAAAGCCCAGGGCTTGAGTTGAGCCTCTATATATCACATATCAATTGTCATATCAATTTTTTTTACATATTTTCTATCCTACTTTTTCTCTTTACTTTCATCTGACAATGACATTAGCTAGCAGTTTCAGCTATGTAAAAGAAAGGGCCTAAAAGTCCAGTGGAATGCCAACCGTTGGATTTTACTGTCCCGAGGTGACATAAAGTTATGGCATGCACCATATGAGTGTGCTTGAGTTGAGGCTACTTCGATTGAAGTCTCTCAATATTATTGCATTACGTTAATCTTATCAACCAACTCATATTTTACTCATTTATTTCCAAAATAATAGGGATTTCTCCAAAGATAAATGTGAATGTTAATTTACATTTGGTAACAATTATGTGATTGAATTCAAAAAATAGAACTTATAATATTTATTACATGTATAAATATATGTTATGTATGAAACATTAAAATTGAAATCATTTTGTTTTTGTTTAGGTACTTTTTTCATTAAAGAAGTATAATCCCTTATCCAATACTTTTTTTACTAGTGAACTATGGATGTTGATTGGTGGTTGACAGTTGTGGTCATTAAACGACAGTTGTTGACTAGTGATTTATTGTAATTCCCGCACAAACAAATAAGAGATACAAACATATCTTTTTTCCTTTCAATTCACTTTCTCAATTTCATTCTGTTCTCTTGCCCTAACAAATGCCTCAGTGGGTACGGCTGGTAATACCCAACGGGTATCCGATAACTCATTCCACCAGCGGGTAAAAACCCGATATAAACAGTGGAAACAGGGTGACGGGTTTCAGTCGGGTTCGGGTGACAATTTTTCACCCATCACCCATATAGAACCCGACCCATCAACCATATATATATATATAACGACCAAACAAGGCCTTAGCCCTTATGAAAAAATCTAATTACTTACTCAGTTCTAGCCTATATTGTTGTTTTATTTATGTGGAGGTGGAATACCTCTAAACTCTTATATGCTAGTATTTTTATTAATCTATACTATTTTTAATGTTTAATCAATAACCAATGATGGTCAAATGTGGTTAAACTTAAAATTTATAGTGAGAAACTTAAATATTTTTGTGTTTTATTATCATTATCATTTATAGATTTTCTTTGTTCACCTGTTTAGGGCCGGTTGCACCCACGGGTTCAGATCGAGTTCGGGTGATCCTTAGCGGGTGATGTGGCAGTTTCAGGTGGATATAGGTGAGTATGCGAGTGAAGCTTCATCCGACCAAAACCTGAGCCACTGCATGCCCTATTAGTGAGGGAGATATTGTAGAACCCAATGCGAATCATTTAGGGGTCTCCTTGGTGGAGGCCAAACTTGCCTTTAATCAAATGTACGATCGAGCCATTAGATTTTAAGTAGAACGAAGTAGTAGAGACACATTACATAATTAGATGAACTAGAGGTGTAACACCCCTAACTCGTAATCCGGTCTTAACTACATACTTAGTATAATCGGTTTAAACTTAATGAAATAATGTAGCGGAATAAACGTAACAATATACTAACAAGGGTGCTACCGTCGTTACTCACCCATGTGAGTAACTAGGCTTTCAATACGTACATACATCATCCAACAACGCTGTGATGACTAAGAGATAGTCTAATATAATATACAACCGTAACCAAAAGACGTGAGCAATCTAAACCGTATCACTTACTTATACATCAACCGTACAACCAAAACATAAATCTGAAAGCTTAACCAAAAGCAATAGTTTAACAGCTAACTACCCAAAACCCGCACTCCGGAGCCCGTCTTCTGCAGCTACGGACCTGTAAATAGTTGTATTTTGTATGAAATCATCCCCTGCTGAGTATGTCAATATTATGCAACCGTCATGCGCCTCAGACCCTTGAATTATTTGGTCGAGTTAACATGTGGTTCCATTGTCATGCTATCCCATTTTTGCATATGTAAATAACAATAAGCATAACTTGATATTCCAATGAAAAAATCAATGTGTAAACCAAACAATCCACAAACGTCACATTCACATAAACAATTCAACAAACAGCTCAAAATACGTACGAGAGTAATTTAAACGTTCATCATTGTTCGGCCTTCAAGGCCTTGTTTGTTTTCCAAGCTACTACGAGAGTAATTGTTCTCTCGTATTAACATTCGACTAATAGCTTATTACTCTACATGTTCATCTTTAACTCTTACCACTCAACAACTCGACATGTTAGAAGACGACTTGTTCCAACAACATACTTCTATTATAACTCGTATTGATTAGAGCCACTGCCCTTACACCTACGGTGGTGCTTCCATCCAACAAAACTTTTGATTGTTGGAAATCCACAACTTTCATTGTAGGATATGTTATTTTAGGCCGCTGCCCCTTTCACCTACGGCGGTGTCTTCGACCAAGGCACCTTTTGATTCTTGGAATTTCCTTGAGTGGACCTGCTGTCAGTCATCCTCTCGTGATCACAATGCAATGCACGACCAGTCATAATATATTTCGCACCGTACTAGACATTACTCTCCATACTCTACCTCTCATTGTACTATTAAGTTCTCTTAATATAAATGCCTAAGAATCATTCTTAGGTTGTACAGTGATTAACTTCTCTAATGTATGTGCCTTATAGGTCTTAAATGTATACCTAGAAGTCATCTAATGTATTTTCGTATACGGATACATTTCCACTTGAGAACGGTATTGCCGTTACTCTACCTAAGGTCTCTTCTTAGGTTATCTGGGATAATATGATTATATAATTATCCTACTACAAATGATTGTAACACCCCAACTCGTAATTCGCAATTAACGGTAATTTAACAACACCAACTTAAATGAACTCGCAGCGGAAAAATAACCAAACTCTCGGTGTTACCGTCGTTAGTCACCCACATGACTAACTAGGCCTTACTAATTCCAATGTAACGGTCTGAATCCACTGAATACTTAACAAACTTAAGCTCCAACAATTACTATTACATACTGGTTATACTAAACGTTTCCAAAATACAAGTTCGTTTCTAACTTCAACAATATACATAACTGTATAACTACTAACTGAAGTAATAATCAAAATAAAATACACCCGGTCTAAAAGTCTACCCCACCTACACTCGGTCGGGTCGAATCTCCATCAAGTACCTGAAAACATTAGGCCTAAACGGGCTCAGCACAACCGCTGGTATGAAAACATGCAGCCCGTAAGCTACCGGGCCACACAAAAACTACTTCGTCATTAACATGTGGTTCATTATTACAATAATATAAATGAAACTATAACACCCAACATGTAGCATATAAAGCAAGCAACCACTCAATACAATAATATAACCCAACAGAAAAGACATCAGTATATCGAGTCGGTGTTCTGTTCTTCCAAGGTCTTGATATTATTTGGAATCTCGTTAAGGACCGTAACTTTACTTATCGTGGACAATCCGCACAATGAGTTTGTCACTTCCTTAATCAATAACTTAACTTATCTCGGGTATGATTAAACCCAGTTAGAAGAGTAACAAAACTCTAATTAACCACTGTCACTGTGACGTACATTGAGTCGGGTATGATAAACCCCTTAGACGAGATCAAGACTCTCATATTGCATAAATAATCGGGTACCTTTAACCCTAGGCGAGTATAAACTCCTTAAACCACTGTCGAGAATGATGTATATTTAATCAGGTATATATGAACCAGAGAGATGAGAAATAAGTTCTTAAATACAACTAACCACCGTCAAAAGTGACGTACATTTAAATCGGGTATATATGAACCCAGTGGGCTAGTATACAACGTCCCCTGCAACCACCGTCAATGAAAGACGTACATTTAGTTGGGTATATTCAACCCAGTGGGCGGGTATAAAACTTCCCCCACAACCACCGTCATGATGTACATTTATAATTGGAAGACGATCTGATGCAGATACGACCTCCTAACTCAGCATGCATGGCCAAAACTTCCGGGGCTCCTCGCTTCCTCGTAATCTCGATCGTGTTAGAAGTCTTAATGGAACAATCGTCCTACTTCTAGGGTGATAAGTTCGAACATCACATTTCGGATGTCGACAATTTATTTAAAGGGAAGTTAGTGAGAAACTTGTGTACAAGTTCACATTACATAAATACGAAAACTCGTAATCCACTTGTTATTGCATATATCGTATGTGTGATTTATTCATACTCTAAGGTATGGTTAGCATTTCACCACATGTAATGTCCAGTCAAACATGAACAACAGTACGAATACACATACAACATTTTTCATGCAATTATCTTGGTCATTATCACATACAACAATTAGCACACAGCCGATGTAACTCGATAGCAAACAAGCTGCAAGAAATCATACCGTACACCGAAGGAAACGCTAGCGTGAAATCTCGCACCCTTCCTTTAACCACTTAGATCTGAAGCATAATACTGAGTATTAATTCTCAATAAACCATCTGGTATCCTTTATAATTACTAATTCCTTCTATTAAACCATTATTATTTATTTATTATTAATCTTGTTATACTTAAGATATTCAAAGCCATGATAAGCTAATTATCCCTCTTAACTTAACTTACCAACTATATTATATAGGTGCACAGTTTAATTTCCTTCACCTTAATAACCTTATAACTTCCACCTACTTAGGTATAGACATTGAGGTCTTTTATTCTTATGTAGTATAATGAAATTCTCTATCTTAGTGTTATACTATATAGTCTCATACTTAATGAGTCCCATGTTAATCCTTATGAGTTAACTTCTTACTATATATGACATATTCCTCCATTGTACAATTCTTCTAGTTTAACGTATTAACTATGTATACTGTATATATATATATATAAAATATGTATATATGTATGATCCTAACAATCTCAATGTAATACCTAGATTACATCAATCCTTTCGGTATTCTCCTTACTTACACCAATCTTCATTCTTAATAATTATGATTTTTATTTATAATTCTACCTCCTTCAATTTTTATTTATTGTTATATGGTTCCTCAAATATTTCCTAACTTATAATTTAATTCCAATTATATATATACCTCATATAGGTGTACTTCCACAGGTTTAACGTTACACTAATGTACATTGATTCTATCCCCGTAATTTTCTAAGTTCTATAGGAATTTTAAAATTCATTTTCAGTCCTAATCCTCTAGCTATATGTACATATACATATTTATACACCTATATATATATATATATATAGTTTCATAAGTTCTAGTGTCAGCCCATTATATATATAAATATATACCCCCTAAGTTCCCATAGGATTAATATTAACCTAAATACTTACAAATTAATACTCAATTTGTAAAATTTTATTTTAATAATTTTAACCCATAAATTGATTCCTTACTAAAATTATTAATCCCATTTACAATTATCAATTTAATACTTAATTGTTCAGAGTTGGTCCAATTCTTTGTTCTAATTTCTATCTCTTCCAATTTGGGCTTAAACCCTTATAAAAATCTAATCAATTGACTAGGAATGCAATTTACTAACTTCAAACTCAATTCAAATCTGATTATTTCCTTAGCCCAATTTGATTTGTCTTTTGTTATTTTAGTGGGTTATTATTTTCTTTTCTAAGCCCAACTCAATTTTGACTAACTTAA
This sequence comes from Limonium bicolor, assembly GCA_023374045.1. NCBI lineage: Eukaryota > Viridiplantae > Streptophyta > Magnoliopsida > Caryophyllales > Plumbaginaceae > Limonium > Limonium bicolor. The sequence continues at coordinate 78,648,795 of CM041777.1, read as the reverse complement.
TTCAAATTTGACTAATCAAAATCTGACCTTCAAATTACAATTTGACTTTCCAATTTCAATTTTGACTTGGTCAAAATCCCTAATTTGAATTTGACCATCCAATTCAAATTTGACTCTCCAATTTCAATTTTAACTTGGTCAAAATCCCAAATTTGATTTTGACCATCCAATTCCAATTTTGATGGTCAAAAACCTTAATTAATTTCGACCAACCTTGATATAATTCTTAACTTTGTTGACCAATCCAGAATCTCAAATTAATTTGACGTAACCCTAATTAAATTTCCAGATTACACTTAGGCCTTAAGTTTTCTAGAAATTACAAAATCACACAAGCTTCTCAAATTCACAATTTCACCGAGATTTATTTTATTTACGTTTCTGACCAGGATTTTATCAAATTACACTTTTGCCCACAATTTTCTCATATTTACCATTTTACCCCAAAATCAGTTTATCCATAAACCTAATTCATACAGAAACCCTAAATTCCACATTCGTAATCCTAATTCTAATTTTGATTTTTGCCACACACGAATTCTCTTCCTCATTTTCGAAAACCCTAATTTTCCAAATTGTTCCTTAATCTAAAATCTAACCTTAATATTTGGATATGACAATAGCTATCAACTAGCTCAAGTTCCCATTTGAATAATTTTCCAGAACTAACCTAATTCAAACCGCACCAAGAACCCTAATTTTCGGGTCATTAATTACTAAAAAAATTACCCAATCTTCGAATTACGAACAAAACCAAGCTCAATAACACACTAACTTCGTAAATAAAAAAAAAGTGAATACCAGGTAACACATTGTAATATCTAGTCATTTTCTAGTTTCATTCTATCATACTAACAATGTCAGTTTTTACAGAAACGAAAACAAAGAGGGAACTCAATTAACACTATCAGAGTGTTTCCAAAATCATTTTACAACACCAATCACTAACTATTCGGACAAAACTGAGGCAAGTAATTACATTAACTTTGACTAATTTAACAGGTTAAGTCTTTAACTTTGAAGATTTCCAAAAGTGGGTTTGAACTCCAATTTTTTTCGACCCTGTTCGAAATGAGAAGGAACGTTAGTATTTATCACCAGATTTGGGAATATTGTAGATTTGCAGTTTGAAAGTTGTAGATCTGGACTTACACATCAATTCGTCGTTTTCATCTCCTATTTTCGGTCTTGCACCAACAACACCCCCACCATTTTCGGCTCGGTCTTTCTTCTCCAGATCTAAGGTTTTTGGCACTCGCAATGAAGAGAAGGTGGAAGTAAGAGTATATTTTATTTCGGTTTGAACTTAGGAAAGAAAATTGTAGAAAGAAAAAAAACTGCCCTTACCTCATATCTAGCGTGACACCAGAAGAGAATGAATCTACTAGATTTCTCCTGGTTTGTTCGAGAATCACCACAAGAGAAGGAGGGACCGATCTTGTTCTGGGGAGGAAGAAAAGGAGAGGTTGGAGACTACTTCACCGGTTTAGTGTTGAGGAGAGGCGCCGAACATGTAAGAAGAAAGGAGAGGACTGATGGGCGTGAAGTGAAGGAGGTAGGCGCTGAGCATCTATGTTCCTTGTACAATTAGGGTTGCAAATCACCATGGATAAAGAGAAGTGGGTGACTCCTTAATTGGGGTGGGGTTGTACATTACCGAGAGTGAAGGGAGTATTGGGCCTACCCGGTTCTTTTGGGCTGGTCGACTCTTTTTGTTTAAAATGTTATACATATATGTTGTTTCTAGCTCGTTTCTTACCTGTTTTTCATGCCGTACGTGACACGTTGTCCGGTATAATGAGACGAACCTTTTTATGACTTCAAATTTATACTGTCAAACAATAATTATTATTTTTATGTATAAATTCTATTAATTAGTATTTATTTACTAATCGGTTGTGTTTTGCCATTTTAGGCGAAAACGTGACCTCTTTTACTCCGATTGTTTAACCAATTTTCTAATGCTTCAAAAAGTACCCAAGTAAACCTATAAGGTATCTAAGACTTAGTTTTCACTTCTTTAAGATTTCTGAAACGTTTTTTGATGTAAAACAATTAATTCTATTTTCATTTATATTTCTTTTCTATACTTCCTCAAGGTCGTTTTAGGGTTTGTTAATATTTCCTAACGACTTTTTAGGGTTTATTTAGATATATTATTCCCTTTTACTTATCTACGGATATTCAATTCCTCAACCTCTCATTAAATCACTTTTATTTAATTAATTTAGTATTAACTAAAGTAATTTATATTTGGGATATTTCAGTGATAGTTCTCTTATCACATCTCATAACATATGTTAAATTATGCTCAGTACTTGCCTCAACTTGAATAATAACGCGCACAATTAATCATGCGGATATTCAGGCAATTAAATCATACAAGCATAATAAACAAACATATCATCTTAACAATAAATTCACACATATCCGAACCCAAGCAAATCCATGGGAACAATCGGATAACACAACAACATATCGTACACCATAGCGGGAGGCAAGCGTCCAAATCCCAGTCCGTACTCTAATTCCTTCGCTCTGGAAATCATAACGCTAAGTATTAATTACGGTATAGTACTAAACCGTCCCAGTTTCCTTTATAACTATTAATCCCTCGTATATAACCTCCGACATTTATTATTCCTTGTTAGTCGGGTTTTACGTAAAATGTTCAAGTACGAGATTAGATATTAAACTTTTAATGATGTTAGTAACTAACACTTGTTGTATAGTTTACAACTTTAGGATTTTAATCTCTTTACTTTATTTATTCTCTTTAGATCATAGGTATATATTTATGTATATATACACACTCATATAGATTATGTTACTATTGGTATTAATATAGGTGTTAATGGCTTTAGGCCTTCAAGGTCTTACTTAGTTTAGTGAGTTGGTCACTTGCCCCTCTTGGTCAACCTAGTTGACTTAGTCAATGTAGTCAATCTATTGGTTTGGTCAAGGTCCACATAGGTAGCATGTTACATGTTACTAATGACCTTAAGTATTAACCTAGGTTCAATAACTTTTAATTAGTCCAACTCCTAACCATTTGTAATGGTTATGTAATTTCTTATATTACATTAATGTAACATTCTATAATATTCAATCATACGCCAACTTTCACCCATAATTTCATAATCCCCACCTTAGTGTATAACTCCATAATATCACATATATCATTACTTTATGTGAACCTTAAACTTCTTAAGGTTTCTACTAACCTTAGCACTCCAACATTATCACCTATACTCAATGTCATATAATTGATCCTCACCCTTATGCCAAACTTACTCTTAATATATATAACTCGCGGTCATACCCATAATTATCCTAAATTACACTTTCTTCACCAATTGTTTTCCAAACTCTCATCCCAAATTCACATATCTAACTTCTCACTCAAATTTATTCAAGGTTCCACATAAACTCATTATAATGCCGAACATACCCCCTAATGGTCTCCTCTAATTTTCACCCCAAATTTTCTCATAATTACAAATTGACTTCACATCTTTTCATACACTTACAATTCACCACTAAACTTTCCTTAACTCACTTTCTAACATTTATTTCACTCCCTTGGTCAAAACCTTAAGTCTAACCAAGTTTGACAGCTTATACTGCCTAACACTATATTGAAATTACAGTTTAGTCCCAATAAAACTTTCAAACTTTCTAATTTCACCATAAGTTCTTTCTAAGCCCAATTTTCAATCTGTCTTCTCAACTTGGTCAAAACCCTAACTAATCTAGGTTTGACCATAACACACTATTACACCAAAATTTACAGAAATTATAGTTTGGGCCCACAAGTTTCCCAAACTTTACAATTAACACCTAAACTTTACCAAAACTTATATTTTTCATTCCTATACCATTTAACACCTAACATTCGGTTATGTTCACACCAAATGCTCCTAACTTCAGTCTAATCACATTATCAAACTTATCCATTAAGCATAGCAACCCTAAACCATCCAAATCACCTTTAAACTCAAATTCACCTTTAATCCGCAACCGAACACCTCTTAAATTCGTAGATATTTTCCCCCAACTTTTTGAGGTGTTTTTAAGCAACATAACAGTCCTTATAGCATTATAACTTAACACACCCCAACATAAGACCATAAAGTCCTTAACCTTTGGAAACCTTAAAACACCAAAAATGCTCATAATCTTAACTTAAACTTGTGGCCATAATACAAGCCATACAATTCCAATAAACATAAAAATAGCCATAAAACAACATTTAATTTCCCATCACACTTCCACACTGCCATAGTCTATAAGTCCATATAACCACTTAACCTGGAGTTAAAGTGTCATTTAAGTCCTTAAGTCCTTGGTAGACATTATCAATCATGTTAGTATGATTTTATGTCTTATATTAGGTAATATTAGACCATTTTACAAGGTTAACCCATATCTTTAGTTAGTTCCCAAGCTTAAACAACTTAAGTCATTACAATGGCCTTAAGGTAAACTTACCCTTTTATGCTCCAATGTTTTGATTTCTCACCTGAACTTTATGCCCTATAAACATATAAGGGTGTATTTTAGATTTTTGGACAGATCTAAAGCTTAGAGGGTAGATTACACTCATAGACTTAGGTTATAAGCTTACATTTATGCTTAGTGTAGATTTTTGAGCCTTTTCCTATTGATTCTTTTGCTCTCGGCCAACCAACACCCACATTGAGTTTCTCTCCGATTCAGCCATGTTCAAGAAGATAAAGGGAAGCAAAGTTATGGTCTCTAGACACCTAAACAAGATTAAGGAAAAGCTTAAGGCTTAAAGCACCAAAATGTGCGTTAGGAGTAAGATCTTACCTTAGAGCTCCAAATGATAATTTTGCCTCTAAATTTCGACCAACTAGAGGAAAATAGGACACATGTTAGATCTAGTATAGACCTGTACATAGAACATGATTTATGTACTTAAAACCCTGATTCATGACTTACCTTGAAGTCACCTTTGGAGTGTTATTTCTACTTGAATTTTCAGCCAAAAAAAGGAATAAAAAAGCTAGTCCACTTTTTGTGTCAAAATATGAAGAAAAATAGCATAATTATGGGCAGATTTCAGCCATAACTAATTCAAGTGAAAGATGGAAGTTTAGAGTACCTTTTCTTACCTTAAGCTTAATGGATCTATGCCTAAGCTCCTCCCATGCTTTTATTGCTGAACTTTGACTTCCAAATCTGTATGAAACTATCTTGGATTATGTAGAAGGAGAGCTTGTGCTGCTCTTGATGTATTGATGAAGAAAGGAGGAGATTTGAGAAGACAAGTGAGGTGGGTCTAGTTCACTATTGTTGTGTTCTTGAAGGTATCAAGCAAATGAAGAACAAAACTCAAGAAGAAGAAAGTGATCCCATTTGGCGAAGAGAGGAGAGAGGAGAGGAGGATGAGTGTTCTAGCTTGTTAAAGTGAAGAAAGTAATAAGTCATGACTAGTTACATAAGGAAAATATCTTCTTCATGTGCAAGGTGGCACTTTGCCACTTGCCTCCTCTTTGAATTTCCCCCCATGAGATATTTAAGGGGTTATTTGGTCACAACTTGGTTATTATATTATACGTGTTCTTATAATGTTGTGCACTTATATGTTGTACACTAGGACTTATTTCATGTGTTAGATTGTGACCAACATGATTACCTTGTCCTAAAAGTGTTTATTTGTGTTTTGAGCGATTGGTATATACTTTACTATTCATTATGAATAGTTAAAGTATGTTCTTTGTTTCACTCTTGATGTTGGTGCTCTTAATTCATGTACATGTTATATCTACTTTCTTAGTTGATTTCTCATTATAATTACTCCTACATTAGTCCTTTATTTTATGTAAGGTTTAATGACTTTTTTGGACTAAGTATATTTACTTATATAAATAAGTTTGGAGTTCCATTTTTCCTTAATTCATTAGGGCTCATTAGCCTTCATAATTCAATGATTAATCCTTAATCATGTGAATTAACCTTAGGGGTATGAAATACCCCGTAATTAAAACAGTGATTAATTAGGCTAATTATATATTTTTAAAGGCTTAATTACACTTAAATAAATATGAGGGAACAAATCCCGAAGAAAACGGACCTTTAAAATGGGTTAAAAGCATAAACGAACCTTAAAGCACGTTTTTCGAGGAAACCGGGAAAACGTGACTTTAAGCGGGTTAAATAGACTCGTAACAATCTTGGTCAACTAATTAGTCACTAATGAATATTAGTGAAGATTTAGAACCAATAAAATTAATTAAACGAGAAAATTCGGAAAACGGGTTCCGGTTAGTAAAACTGTAACAACTGGGAAGTTGTGGGGTGAGAATGCAAATAAACAAACTTAGTGTGTCCACTTTGAAATTAAAAATCAGAAAGTGCAGTGTTGTGCAGTGTGTGTGACCGGTGGCAATTGCCCCTCTCACTCCCTTCACTCACCTAATACACTACAAGACAAAACAATAAGTAAAAAGCAAAAAACAATTCTCTCTCCTCACCACTCAGCCCTCTCTCACGTATTGCCCTCCCCCCTTCCTTCTCTATTCTCTGATTTTTCTCCTCCCAAGCGACAGCCATGGAGAAATGAAGAAACCCACTTAACTCTCTCCTTCTCTCCTCTCTTTGAGTACTCAAACCTTCTCCAAATCCAATAAAAATTACACCATTAGAATCCCCTTGCAAAGGAGAAGATTTTCATCCTTTCAAAAACTCAAAAGCTCTATTTTCGTTTTTGAGGGTATTCACCATTTGGAGATTTGAAGCCACCATTAGAAGCACCTTCACCTCCTTATCATCTGAGGTAAAAAGAAGTTCGAAAATCCATTGTTTCTAGCTCTCATTAGCATTTTAAGAATTTTTCGGTTTTTGAATGTCTTGTTCTTCTTGCTCCAGCCGATTTGGCTTCTCTTGTGGGCTAGGAATTTGGTTCTCTTGCTAGTCAAGAGCTTCATCTACTCATTGGAAGGTAATACTCTTTTCTAAAACCAAAACCTAAATTCTAGGGTTAGTATTAATGGAATGCTAAATGGTATGTGTATTGATAATGGGTTGTAGCACTTGGTGTGTGAACCTCATTGGAACCGAGAGCAAGGAGAAAGAAAGAGGAAAGGAAGAGAAGGAAAGGAAAGAAAGGAAAACTAACAAGTCAAGGTAATGATCTCACCTGTGTTAGTTTGTGTATTGTAATGTAACAGTTTTTGGAGTAGTAGAAATGAATAATGTATTGAGTATGAGTAGTAGTAATGTAGTAATACATTGGAGAAAAGAATGTAACCGTTTTTGAAGTTTTAAATGATGTTTAAAACTTGGGAAAACATGGGTAGCAAATGTGTAAGTGTGCAGGATTTATTGTTGTTGTAGTAGTATTGAAATGAGTATAATGTGTTGAGTAAACAGGTTGTGAGAATGAGAATTATGTGAACTGAAATGTTGTGTGGAGAATGTTGAAAATATAGGGGAGACTATGTCAAAATTCATCTAGGAATTTGAGGACTTAAGTGTGTAGGGATGAGAGAACAACCTAGGTGATAACTAGGTGTATTTGAGGAGTGTTTTGTAGTTTGTAACAGATTTTGAAAGAAGTATGTTGAGGGGATGAAACTAGAGTGTAAGGTAATGCATTTTGGATGCTAGGTATAGCATTAGTTGAAGGAGTATTGGAATGCAAGAGTTGAGATGAAAACCTGTAGCATAATGAAAGAAACTAAATCTGTAGCAATAGCAATAGTGTGAAGAAAAACTAGTAAAGTGTTTGAAATGAATTGAGGAAATGTGTAAGTGATGTAAGTATTGAGTAGTAAGTTGGTGGATGAACTAAGGTGATTTAGAGTGCCTAATTAGTGCTAAATCATGGTGGGGAAGTATTGGTAATGAGTGGGGAAGCAATGGGTAAAGAATGCAATTGAAAACAAATTTTTAAAACTGCAGTACTGGGGCCGACCGACTTGCAAGGTCGGTCGGCCCAGATTTACAAAGGCGGGGAAAGCTTCTGGAGTCGACCGGACTTGCGACCGGACTTGCAAGTCCGGTCGGACAGAAAAATTCTCCCGCCTGTAACTTACTGGAATCGACCGGACTTGCGACCGGACTTGCAAGTCCGGTCGGCCAGAAAAAATTCCGCGTCTGTAACTTACTGGAAACGACCGGACTTGCGACCGGACATGCAAGTCCGGTCGGCCAGGAAAATTTTCGTAATGTAAGCTACTGGAATCGACCGGACTTGCGACGGACTTGCAAGTCCGGTCGGGCCAAGAATTTTCGGTACAGATAGCTACTGGAATGGACGGACTTGCAAGGTCGGTCGCAAGTCCGGTCCTGACACAAAAAAAAAAGAGTATTTTTATCATATGATTATAGCAATCATATGTATATGTATATATATACTATATATGCCTATATACCTATATGCATGTATATGTGGTAGTACATTATAAGTGAAGTAGTAAAGGTAAGGAAGCAAGAATAAGAGGTATGAGAAAGAATGGTATATAATCAAGCATGAATGTAAAGGAGTAGTAGGTATATATTAGGAGTATTAATGAAGAAATAAGTTGGATCAATAATAGACCATTGATCATACAATTTCATGTATGTATAGGAATCAAATAGTTGAGCTCCAAAGGAACCGGTAGTACGAATACGACGGTGAACGGTATGATTTCTTCATGCCCTGTATCCTAACTTGGTTACCCCGATTTGTGTGCTTATGTGATCACCCACAAGATAAATGCATGAATCGGATTTATATTGCACATAATTGTGTTGGAACTATATTGTTCTTGTTTATTGCTCTTGAACATTTAGTTTGTATAATTCATGAAATGAATGAATGGAAATGAAGTGTATGTGTAAGTATGAGTACTTGTGTATTGTATGTATGTATGGAAATAAGTATGGACTTCTACTAATTCCTAACAACCTAATTCCTAACATGGGTAATGAGTAAAATGGAATGAGTAGAAGCCCGATATAGTTTCGGCCACGCGTGAGGATAAGGAACCACAAGAGGTAGGAACCGAATCCTGGCTATGATCTTTTCCTTGGACCAATCCCCTTGTATGGGTAGCATCCGGGATTAGTGTGCCATCTTAAAGCCCGGCGGTGGGAGATAGTACTCCCTGCCCGGAGGTCATACCGACTTAACTGGAAGTAAAGTATGTAAGAATGTAAGTATTGTAATGTATTGGTCGTGACTATTGTAAGTCATTGACCCGGAGTAAAGAGTATTGAACACCCGATTAACCCGGGTGTGTAATAAGGCTAACAAGACCTTTGTATGTATTGGAGAATTGTATCTCCGTGATGCGGTGAGTACGGTAAGTATGAATGAATCACTTGTATTGTATTCCTTGTATGTATGTATGTATGTATGCTCGTGAAATGGATGTAATGCACTGTAATGTATGAAGCATGTATGTATGTATGAATGAAACGAACCGCATGTATACGACCAAATAGTTGGCGTACCCTCGCTAGTACGCGGGGTATGCGGTTATCATATTCAGCGTAAGCTGACCCCCTCGGGGAATGTTTTTACTCCACAGGTACCCACGAGGCGTGAAGGTAGAGTAAGGGCAGGATGTAATTCTTTTGGAGTAGTAGTAGAATGAACAGTGTACCGAGTGTACACGGCTAGGCCATTTTGAGTAGCCGGGTACCATGTGGTACACCTTTTTGGATAATGAATTCTTAATTGGTTAGTAAGGAGAGGATGTATAAACCCTCCATTGTTGGGAAGTAACATTGGATTGTAATTCATATAATTCGGTATACACGGTAATCAATTGTAAACTAAGTATTGGGATTGTAAAGTAAGTAGTAGGTATTGATTTATTCTAATCGTCAGACTGAGATGGTAAGTAGTGTAGCCTTGTTGATCTTGGATGGTTAACGGCATTGTATCACCCGCGGGAGTAAGTAAGTATTCCGCTGCGAATCTGGTAATTATGAGCATGATTAGAGGATAATGGAAGGCTTAGCGGTTGGGGTGTTACAGGGTATTTCAGGAGAAGTTTATAAAATAAAGGATCCCCTAGAGAAAACCCTAGTCGATCGTGTCAAGGCCATTCCAATACCCAGTTTTATCATGCATCATGGGACAGAAGTGAGATCTTTGGTGCTTGTTTTTCACTAATTCTGGGAGTATCCTTGCGAGATAGCTGAGTAGGTAAGATATTCCCCACCTGTGACAATAGGTTGTAGGTGACATCTTGCCCCATAGGACTCAATTCACTCTTTTAGAAACATGATGTCTTGGAAACCACCTAACATTATGAGCCAACCAATTCTTTTAAAAGAATGTAAAATATACCCTTGTTATTTTTTCCCTATTAGGTGCCAATTTTTTATTTATCTTTTCTTATGTATTATATTATCTTCATCTACAAATCAATTATCTTTCACTATAAATCTAATGTGCTTAATTATTTATCTTCTATTCATGTCTTAATTCTTCCTATTCCCATAGATTAATCTGTAAGACTATAGTTAGTAGTTCGTTGATGTGGCTAAGTAGTCTAGTGACATGCTTTACCTATGTATAAATATCCCTTCATGTACCTGAGTTCATTAATAAAGGAAAGTATTTTCGCTTCTCTTTTTATTTCGTTCTCCCTTCTTCGTCTCTCTATCGCACATTCATTTTGCCTCTAACGGGGTTCTATCACATCTTGTGGATTCACAAGTTCTTCATGGTATCAAACCTTGAAGTGCTCTCCCGGTTTACTAATTGATTGAAATGTCTGGATTGGATAAATCTACATCTGGTGAAGTGAGCTCCAAATCTGTATCTAACTTCGTCTCTGCGTTGAATGTTTATCAGCTAATCAGAATCTCGACAATTAAGCTGAGTAAAGAGTGAAATTATCTAAGCTGGATGACTTAAATGTTGAATCTTCTTGAATATGCTCGGATTCTTGAAGTGGTAGAAAGGATTCCTCGCTCGACAGTTCAGATCTCGCTATATGGAAGAAGAAGAGGATGCGCTGGTCAGGACATGGATAATTGCGAACATCTCAGAGAACTAGGTAGAGCTAGTTGTTGGTTGTATCCCTGCTAAAGCTATTTGAATTTAGTACAAAATGAGTTTATTCAATGAAAAAGGATCGTGAATTTAAAACTCAAACAAAAAACTCATATCTCTAAAGCTTGGATATAAATCAAATAAGGAGTATATCAAGGAGTCCAAAGTAGTCTATGATAGTCTATCTGCAATCAAGCATCCTATTCCTGAGGATGACAAAGTTCTAATGTTCGTGCAAGGTTTTGGGAAGAGATACAAAGTTCTTCGCTCAATCATGCTAACTCGTGCACCTTACCCTACATTTAAGGAGTTTATTGTTGTGATTGAAGCTTATGATCTGAGGGAGGAGGAAGAAGATGAATAAGGAAGAAGTGAAAAACAATATTCAAAATTCTACGTTAATTGTCACGCGTGAAAAATGCCACTGAAACAATATAGCGAGGAGAGGTCCTGGTAACTACTACCTTGGAAGAGGCAATAGAAACAATTATCATGGAAGAAACAACTATCGAGGTAGTAGTTATTAACAAAGATCTTGTGGCACTATAAGCTTCAAGAACTAAACATTTTTTATGCTGGAGGAACATCTAGCTCTATTGAGAATCCTTGTTAACTATGTCGAATAACAAATCAAATTGCCCTTTCTTACTTCTATAGGTGGGATCACTCATACAATGTACAGAGAAAACCTACCCAAAGCCTTTAATACAGTCACTACTGATCATGATGATTCCTCGAATATGTACATTGATTTCGCGGCAAAACTCACATGGTTAACAATACAGGCATGATTGTTTAACCTAAACCTTATAAAGGTAGTGATTCAATTGTTGTTGACAATCAGTCGAGGTATTACGTACAGTACACTGGTGAGGGTCAACTTAAAGGTCACACTGGCTTAGTGAAACTAAATAGTATTCTGGTTGTTCCAATATCGAAGTGAAACTGTTATCTGTTAGTGGTCTCACTAAAGATAATTCACTGTTGAGTTTGATGACTCCAGGTTCTGTATAAAAGATCAAGGGGAGAAAGTCTGGTGAGCTGTATTTCTTAGATAAGGCAGTCAATGAAGCTCATGTGGTTGGCACTACTAACAAGGCTACAATGAGGTGCAACATGCTCGTCTAGGACATCCTCATTCCAAGATGACTCAAACTCTGCATCATCGTCATGGAATCAGTGTTAGTACTTGAAAAAGGAGTATAATGTCCGTTCTAGCTGCCAAATGGGAAAGAGTTGTATGCTTCCATTTAGACCTAGCAATAAAAATTTTGGTGAATGATTTGATACCATACATTGTAATGTAGGGGTCTCACACCTGTGTCATCATCTAGTGGCTTTCGATACTATGTTGTACTCATTGATTATCATAATCGCTTTACTTGGGTTATACCTTTTGAAGACAAAGTTAGTTTTACTTCAAATCTTTGTCAAGTTTCAACATATGATTGAATGTTCTTTTGATAAAAAAATCACAATCTTTCAATGTAATGGAGGTGGTGAGGTTATGAGTCAAGCTTTCACTCAACTGTTGAGCAGTCTGGGGATTATTCAGCTTGTTTCATGTCCTAGAACACCTGAACATAATGGGGTTGCTGAAAGAAAGCATCATCACATTGTTGAGATGAGTCACATCTTACTATATCACGCCAACTTGCCCATCACTTTTAGGGAAAAAAAATTCATGACTTAAGTGTTTCTGATCAATAGGTTGCCTTCATCGACCCTAAGCTCTCAATTCCTTTTTGTCAAAATGTACAACAAACTGCTTGATTACTCTTGCTTTAAAACCTTTGGATGTCGATGTTTTCCTTCCTTCGAAACAAAACAACCCATAAACTAGAACCAAGATCTTTACCTTGTGTTTTCATTGGTTATAGTCACCTCCACAAATTATCGTTGTTATCATTTACCTACAAGAATAATTTACATTTCTTAACATGTAGTCTTTGATGTGAGACTGCTTTTCCCTACAAGATTTGCCCACCCAACTCTATTACTAACTTTTCAATAAATGAAAAGTTCACAAGGTTCTCGCATTAGATTCATTTTTTAACTAAGATTCACTTTTAAAAAACAAAGGATTCGCATTGTTTAATGTGAAAGTTTCACTTCTCAAACATAAGATTCACTCTTTTTAAAACCTAAGATTCACTTTTGAAACGAACACTCGTAGAAAAAAAGGCCTATTTCGGCGTTTCCAATGGGCCTATTTCGGCGGTGTGAACCGCCGAAATGAGCACCGCCGAAATAGGTGTACCTATCTCGGCGGTTCTTAGAGAACAACCGGAGATAGGCCCATGGGATTGACCGATGCTGAGTTTGACCATGAGTCTAAGAACCGCCGAGATAGACTCATGGTCATACTCAGCATCAGTCAATCCCATGGGTCTATCTCGGCGGTTGTTCTCTAAGAACGCCGAGATAGGGGTATTTTTTTTGTTTTTTTATCCCAGCTATATATATATATATATATATAATATATATATATATATATATATTCACCACACATTTGGTTCAATGAGACCTGTAATAAAGCTTCATCCATACAGGGAGCTCCAGCACACATTTAAAAAGTTATAAAAGCTCCCAATTAATACCAACGACGCACCACAATTTGGAGTTAACAAAACCAATGCAAATCTACCATTACACCATCCACAAGTGTACAGAGTTACAATTATACTCGAAAAAGTTCACAAAACATCTTCATGATCATCAATTCATTAAACTTGTGCAGACGAACTCCGACCATTCCTCAAGCATCTCAACAATTTGGGCATCATCATACTGACCACCTTTGAACACTTCTTCGTAAGCCTTGAAAAAAATGAACATTAATCTAAGACGTACAAGTCTAACAACATGTAAAGCGCATAACTGAAACTTTCAAAGAATGTTACCTTGTCTAACGAGTGCTCTGGCTAAAAGGTTCGACGCTCCTACTATGTCACTCATGAATCTCATGACATAGTATCTACATTCTGAACCCCCAGGCTGCACCGGACACCTATACCAAAGCACATATTGATAGTTATAAACAAGTTTAAACATTATAACACAAATTTATCATTAATAGAGTACCTTGACAGTGTTCCAAGGGATGTACTCTTCATTGTTTTATTCTGGAGAGATAATGCAGCTTCTCATGGAACTATATACATCAGAAATATATAGTTAAAGCATCAGTAGCAAGTTATGAAACAGTTAATGTTAAGTAATTAATAATTGTTGTTTACGATAACAAAACTAATTACCTCAGTATTGCGGTGGAGATCTTCGGTTCTCTGGCACCCGTACCAAGTGAGTCTAATTGCAAGATTCGTGGGTGCTTCAACATCACAGCACAAGCAATGACCAATGTCGACTGTCCACAAATAGACAATGTGTTGAAATCATTAAGCAACTAACACAAACTATATGTTTTAGATAATACTAAGAGAAATAGTCAAATATCATACCCTGAATGATATGGCAGCATAATAAATGACTTGTTAGAACATTCAAAGAGGGCATTCGTCATATTGCATAAGGCCTTCCATATCACTTGTCATCTGGACTTCACTGCACATAGCAGGACACAGGAATCCGAATATGTGATTTTCATAGGCATTGATCGCTTTATTATGCACCCACCTATGAGGCAATATCATTAGTCATTAACTTTTTATTCAAACATCTAATTCATCACAATCATGAATCCAAAATATAAAAGGTAGAAGTCACTCACATGGTGGCTGACTTGATAATCGACACATTCAACCAATCCCTCCTGAAATCGATGTATATCTTCTCCTTGAACTATATAGTGAAATATCCGCTCGGGATCTTCACAGTGAGGGAATCACAATCAGGTGGTAGCAGCAACAACACGATGAATGCAGAATCTGCATATTAGTCGACAACCGGCCAATATTCTTTTCTCCACCCAAGCAGGTCTAAGCACGAAATTTGTGGATGCCTTTGATTGCACAGGTGCAGCAATTCTTTTTCCTTTGCCCTTATCAGTCTTCGGTCGGCTCATATCCTATGATATTAGTCTAATTAAGTATATGGATGCAAGGTGGTACACCAATAGTTTTATAGCAAGGTTAAGAGTAAATACCTGCCCGGGGGAGTCTGACCAATCGTACAGGCCACTGCACTGTCGCAGTTTGTGCGGAACGCAAGGTAGGTCTTTGTTTGATCGGCACCGGTAAACCGACGTCAGCATGCTCTACAACAAATTCGTCCAGAAGCACTCGTGCATGGTAATGTCGGAGTGGTTCACCGTGCACAATATCACTTGGAATAGAGGGGAAAAGTTTTCCCCATGCCACCATGACCTCTTCTACTCCAATTTGTAAAAACAGATGGCACTCAGTGGGTGCCTGAATGTTATGTGGAACTTGTTTAGATAAAAATTGAGAATTCCTCTATGGTGATATTAGTGATCAAGTGAAAAATCTTAATCGTCATGTACTCAATTGAAATGTTAGTCTAACCTTTAGAGATGCATAGGGAAACGGATCAGCGAGGTGGACACTACTTCTCACTACCGTGCACTCTGCTGCTGAATGGGTGACTCAACTGTGTGGTCGAGAAACCTCTTGGCTGTCATGCTGCTGTGGCTGAAGCCTTGACATAGCCTAAGCGATCCTCTCGTCGACGCTCTGAGTAATCCTCTGCTCCATCTCAGCCTACGCTCTCAGGTGCTCCTTGTAGGTATCGTCTTTGCCTTGCAATTCGGACCCGGGTACGCCAAATGCCTGGCGGATACCAACGTGCCCACCAAACCCAATGGCACGACCTGGATGATCCTTCTTATCAAGAGCCCGTGTAAGAGGATCATCATTCCTCTGTGAGGTCCAGGTGCCCTGGGTGAGGTGAGAGCTTAATTCACCCTAATACAACACACAAATACAGTTATTAGTTTAACATAAGTTCGTATACAAGTGAAATGATCAGTTTGACTAAAAATGAAATGATATCACTTCCATTTGAGCAATAACTGCTCTCGTGGCTTCATCGTATTGAGGATTTTTCGGGAGTAGAGTTCTTAGGGATATGGATTAGCTCCCACACTTTCATTCTTACCACTGCATCCAATGAGCCATCGTGGGCAGATATCCTTTTTGCTCCCATTCTGGTACCCTTTGAGCAATACTTTTTCCACCTAAGTGGTGAGGGTACAGATTCTTCTTAGCATTTGCTTGTTGTTGCGCACGGAGAGCCTGCATAAATTAATGGATCATGTTTAGTGAAATTGAACACAAAAAAACATAGAAATTAAGATTAATTTATGTATGTATGACAATAAAGTGCACCTGGAACTCCGGTGTGTGACGTGTCTCAACAAATTGTACCCATTGCTCTTCGTGTTGATGCCCTCGTAAACCTCCCATGGTGGTCTCTCACCGTCTCCACCATGATCTAGAGCATCTGGATCTTCTGGATCAGGCATCTTGTAGATGTACTTGTCAGCCAACTTATTCTTGTGGTCCCGGAACTGTTTCGACATCGCTGATAGCACATCCTTTTTAAGTGCGGGATCCACGGAGAACTTAGACTACGTACATGATCATTCAGTTAGTAAAGTAAACATAAATGTTCTATTATTTCACAAAAGATCATAGTAATAATGTAGAGATTTACCTGAAGACGCTGAAACTAGTATCCTTCAATGCTTGAGGCACTTGCTTCCAGTTGTGGTTTATGTTGCAATATGACTTCACCAAATGGCAACCGTAAGCGGTGAAGTCATTCTTCCAATTTCCATGGGGTTGGTTGAACTGATTGAAGTCCACCGGTTTTGTAGGAGGGCCCTTGTTAGCCTTCAGCCACGTGTTGCACCTCTCTTCTTTTGCTTCTTCGCCTCTGGTAGGACAACTGACTCCTCTTCGGTCTGCTGTGAAGGGCCAGCCTCAGTCTTGTGAACTGCTAACTGGTCCTTCTTCTTCTTCCTCCTCTTGTGACCGCTTACTTGGTCTATTCTGCTGTGGCTCAGGTTCTCAGTCAATCAAGAGAAGCTGTCCAATGGGGTCATCCATAGGGTGATCATCCACTGCAAAAAAAATAATAAAGCATTTTCATCAGATAAAGTCATAACATATACTATGATGCATAACAATAACAGTTAAGATGACATTACAGTCTACATTCTTCTAACAACATTACCTGACACGTACAAATACGTATAGACACAAGAGAAACTCAGTAGTTGTGTTGTTCCTTATATGCAGTTAGGTTGCAAATTTACAGTGAGTGAAGAGAATGAGAGTTAAATTAAAAAAAATTACCGGTTCCTAAATGAATTATTTTCAGCCCCTCTTCTCAATCGGGGCGTGCGAGACGCGTGTAGCAATACCAATCTCTACAGAGGCAACGCAGACGCAAAATAAATATGAATTGAGGGCGCAAAACTATATTGCTTACAATGTTTATAATTAGCTTATAATTATAAGCACAAATAATGCTCAAACATGTTCCACCCCATATATAAGCATAATAAATCTAGCCCAAATAAGCTAACCTAACTATACTTAAAAGAAGGGCCAAAAAAAGCAAAAAAATTCACTCGGACATTTCGTCAAACACCTTGTGTGCATACATAAATTTATTAGTTTAACACCAATCTTGCAAAGATTTCAACACACAATAAATATCAGCATCCACAATCACAATGTGACAACAATCTATCAATTTTAACAACACATTAACAATTAATTAAACAAAACCAAAACTTACAAGTTAGGGTTTTATATCACCTATGCGCCTCTGTTGCTGGGCGGGAGGAGGGCGGCGACGACCACTGACGGCGCAACATCCGGCGAAGGCGGGGAGAAGGAGGAGGAGGGCGGGCGACGGCAGTGTGGTGGCGGTGGCGTCGGGGTTCGCAATTCGCCGCGGAGAACAGAGAGAGAAGAGGGGGTAATTAGGGCTAATGAAATCGTAATTGTGTCGAGGCGGGGGGGGGGGTTAATTAAAACGACCTATTTCGGCGGTTCTTTGTTAGGAACCGCCGAAATAGACCCCCTGTAATAATAAAAAAAAAATAAAAAAAACCTATTTCGGCGGTTCCTAACAAAGAACCGCCGAAATAGGTCGTTTTAATTAAAAAAAAAAAGAAAAATAGAAACACCTATTTCGGCGGTTTCGTGTAAGGAACCGCCGAAATAGGTCTCTTTTATTTTTTTTATATTAAATAGGGCCTATTTCGGTGGTTCTTTGTTAGGAACCGCCGAAATAGACCCCTTCTTTACAGACCGCATACATCTCGGGCCCCTATTTCGGTGGTTTTATCTACAGCCGCCGAAATAGGGGCGCCGAAATAGACGTTTTTGTACTAGTGGAAAGATTCACTTTTCAAAAAATGAAATGTTTAAACGTGTTTTCATTGGGTCCCACCGGTCAACGTCTAGGTTTGTAAAATGTTAAAGAATGCTAATGTGGTCGATTATCAACAGCCACTCAAAAAAAATATAACCCTACCCTCAAAATAACCCTAGGACGGCTAACACTGTCGAAGAAGCTAACACCGTCAATGAAGGCTAATGTGGTTCGACTATTAACCCCTTACAATAAAAAAATAACCCTACCCCCATTCAACTCTTTGATGACTAACACTATGAAAAAAAACTAGCACTGTCGAAACATATAAAAATTACGTATTTATTTATTTTTACAGTGAATCTTAAGTACATACAAAAAATAGAAAATTTTAAATTTATCAAAACATATTTTGTGGATCTTATTTAAAGAGCTTGAATTATGATGAACAATGGTATAAAAATTATCTTATTTGGACTTATATTTAATAAACTACACACTTTAAAATTTCATAAAAGGACACAGATAGAAAAAGTCAAAAATGGTGCTACCAAGAAAGATGGCATCAGCTCTAGCTGGAAATCGAGCATAATAAGGCCTCGTTCTGACCCTGTGAGCCTCGATTTTTGAACCCTATCCTATGTTGATTCAAGTTGATTAGGATCTGGTCGGATTCTCGGTCCACTTATTACCTAAGTTTAATAACTAAGTCATATAACTATAATTATTAAAGCCTAAGTTAGCTCACTGGAACCTATTACGAGTCACCACTAATTTTGACCTATATTAAATTAGGAAAGGAGAGTTAGGGTTCGGGGGCTTGGTATACGTCTTATTTAGGGTTCAATTACTTTCATTACCCCTCCTAGGTCGATTTTTCTCTACTTATGTCATTTACGGCTTAACGAGGCGATTTAACCGAAGTGCTTAGGTTTATGATTTTTTTATGTTTTTAGCTATTTTTGACAGAAATTAAAGTGAAAAGTGAAATTACCTAAACTAGAGTTTAGAGGCAGATAAGGTCGAATTTTGTTTCTGTCCGTGGCCACGGACCTACTGTCCGAACCCACAGACCCTAATTAACCTAGTTATATAGAAAAATTGAATTGAAAGAAAACAAAAATTTGAAAAAGTCCGGGGCACGGACATGCTTTGTATAATCCTAATTTTTGAAAATTGAAAATCTCGTCGCCGTCCGAGGGTGTCTGAGGCCACAGACAGGTCGTCCGGGACCCCAGACAGGCTGTCCGCACGCTCGGACTTGCCACAAACAGCGGCTTTTTGGTGGTTCCCGGTGGTGTTTTGGCTAAAAAATTATGGGTGCATAGCCTGAGAGATGTCCAATATGTTAGTAATCAAAGATTCTCAATTTGAAGTCGAATTAAATACGAAACTTAACAAATAAGTTAAAGGGCAGAAACTGAAACAAATGACAATTCGAAAGCTGTAAAAGGTTAGTTATACTCAAAATTTTACAAAAGATGGATGAAGTCGTGGGGAATCAAGAGAACGAGGTTCCAACCCGTTTTACCTTCAGGATTGATGAGACTCTTCACGTCGGGAATCTTTCGGTGCTTCGTTGGAACCGGTTTCGGAATGAGTTCATCCCGGGCTTCTAATCACTGATAGGGGAAGGTATTCTCTACTTTTTGGTGGTGATTTGGCTGTGGTTAATGACTAGAACGGTGTTGGGAAATGAAAAATGTGTGGAAGTGTGGATTTCAGAAGAATTTCGGTATAGTTTTGGTGTGTTTGGAAGTGCAAACGTGAGAGGCAGGCTATGGAGGACAGTTCTGATTGCCTAGGGTTCTTGGAGCTCTGGTTTGATCAAGGGATAAGGTTTCTTTAAGTAGGCCTCACTAAAGATAGAAATAATCCGTAAAAACTGAGATTTACCGATGTTTTAGCTCAAAGACTTCCAAAAGGAATCAGACTATGAAATTTTAACCATATGTAAAGGATGATTTTCTGATTATCCAAGGTGGAATCTAATTTTTTGATATTGGAATATTTTTAAATTCATTTCTCGTCAGATTCAATCAGAAATTACCAGAAAAAATATTGGAAATTCAAAAAATCAAAATTCCAAAGCCATTATGCTCAAAATGTCATCCTCTATCATGGATTAAAATTTCAAAGCATTTTGAGTTGATTTATGTCATTTTCAAAGGAGAGAGAAAGCTTATAGGGGGCTTAGGAGCCCTAAAATTTTACGAAAAACGCCCCTGAAGATGACTAAGCTGTCCCTAGCACTCCGGAATGTGCGACGATCGAACTGGAAATCCATGCTACTTGACTAAAATACCCTTTAGTACCTGCACCTAAGAGACTCTTCCGGGGATCAAAATTTGGGTATAACAGACCCAAGCTTCTTTAATTAGATGAAGATGAAGTAATTGAAACGCTACTATCAGAAGCGTCCAGTATAGAGTGAAATAATCTAGATTATTAGATTTATGGGTCACAGTGAAATAATCTCACTAGCTTAAAGAAGCTTGGGTCAGACGAGGCGTAAAACCACAGTTTGTACAACACATGTTGTAAGTAAATTTATTTGTTAAAAGGTTTTAACACCCTGGTGTGGATAAACTTTGATTTTGTACGAACTCCCTTCTTTATTTACCTTCTTTATAAAAGAATATATAGCTTTAATTTGTTAATTGGCATTTGCTACTTAGCATGTTTTCTCAAGAATAATGTTTTTTAAATATTCCTAATAATGTCATTGAAATTTATTTTGAGATGTAGATTGAAATAATGTTTTTTTTTCCATTACACTGTTGTTACTTGGAACAATCAAGTCCCACTATGAAATGTAGCAGAAACAAGAACAAAAATCAAACGAATTATAAAACAGAAGGTGCAAGACATTCTGAAATTGTAAATGTGACACTTGACTTGAGATCCATCAGTAGCGCTCCACATCAATACTCCTGGCCTCTTACTTCAACAGCAACAAACTCTCAATATAAGCCCGACAGTAAATTGGGCAGTTGCTACTACTGTAAACAACACTTGCCTTTTTAGTATTTGAATCATAAGCATATATAGTCGCACCGGCAAAATTGGGCAAATTGTGTCGCAAGATTAAACGACCGTCTTCGAGAAAAGTTTCAAAGGTAGGCCTCGGAGTCATCCCAGTATTCAAAGTGTAATATTTGCTCCAGTTCCCACTTTCCTCCAACACCCAGATATCAATAAAGCCATAAATACGGCATGCCAGTAGTCCTGTTGTTAATGAGCCTGATACTGGAACAGCAATCGGGTGACAGGTAGAGGTAATAAGTTCATTCGGCAGTGCGGTTGCTGACAGTGTCTCATAAGTCATATTGAATGAAATGTATGCTTTATTATGACCATAATATCTACACCCATATTCCTCGACCCAGTGCAGAGATCCTCCAATAGCAACCATCTCCGATATTCCAACACCATCACCCGGATGACAGGGACGGCCATGACCTTCTACACCTCTGCCCTTCCTCCACGCTCGAGATTTTAAAGAGAAAACATCAGTAATATTAGGATGTAAAGCACGACTGTAAAAGTTCACGACCTTGTAATCATCAGTCGAAGGATCATATCCAAGACATAAATCAAAATCTGAATAAGTAAATGATGATACAGATGGTGGAGGCGGGATGTTTAATCTTTTTCTGATAGAAGGGTTCCAAAGAACAATACTATCTTCAGTAGTCCATGTAGCTGGCTCCTTTTGCAGGAGCAGAAGTCCATCTATGTGACCGAAACTATCGGGCTTCTAATAAGATCTTGGTAAGTGAGAGGTTCCTCCGGTGCTGGGAAATTGAATTCTTGGGTTTGTTGATATGACTCAGTCGTAGTGCACCGACTGAACCACAGAGCGAAGTTCTCCAGAGTGAGTGGTTTCCTGCTGCTGTCAAGCACAAGTAGATAAGTTTCCTGACTGTTATTGGGGAAGTGACTGAGATGCAATGACGGGAAGTCAGGGTTGTCGATTATCGATTTCCACTCTTGGAGACTATTCTGAACCGGAGCAGAGATTTGACAGGGAGATACGAGAGTATCTGGATGCATATCTCAAATGGAATATTGAAGTTTCTAGTGTCTGGCTCCATTATGGTATAAAAAAAAGATCATAAACATCAAACCCTAGTCAACTATGAGTGACGGCAAAGCCTAAATTCATTCATTAATAAGGAAAAAGAAGCGAAATAGTATACCGCCAAGCTATAACGAATCCTGCCGAGAACAGTACACCGACCAAGAAAAGGAACCTGGGCTGAGACCAGAAGAAAAGTCTGGGATTAAAGACAAATTTAAACCCACCAAAGATGTCTCTCGCAGCTACAGAAAGTTCAGAATCCAATAAATAAACAACGAGATAAACAATTGAATAGAAAAATAACAACAGATTCGCAACAGAACCTCTAAAAAGACGCAGCAGCAGTAGAAACTAATATCAGCGAATCTCAGTCAGTTGTATGTTCAAAAAAAAAAAAAATCTCAGTCACTTGTGGAGGCAAAGGAAGAATGGAGGAGGCGTAAGCTTCATCTCTATATCAATACCTTACGCCAGTTGTGATAAGTAATGGTAGTTAAGGTAGTTTAGGAAGTTTTAGGGGTTTTTACTATTAGTATTTATTGTCATTAGTGTTTATTGTAATTTGAATAGCATTATTATTAGTTTGAATAGGATTAGGATCTTAGCATTTATTACTAGTTTGAATAGGATTTGGATCTTAGTATTTATTATTAGTTTGAATAAGATTTAGATCTAAGCATTTATTAGGATAGATATTACCGTTAGGATTTATTGTAAGTTTGAATAACATTTATTGATAGTTTGAATAGGATTAGGATTTTGGTAGTAGTTAGTATAAATAAGGGTTGGGGGTTGAAATACCCCAATCTAATTAACATTTTAAAACCATTATTTAATGGAATATAATCCAAATATAAATCATTTCACGTACGCATGCAAACCCATGCATGAAAACGTTACGTAAAAATAGTCGTTTCACCATAAACGCTAAAACGCTTTAGAAACATGTGATCAAGTATGACCTTGTATGACCTTCTAAAAACTCACACCAAATGGTCATACACTCATTATATGAATATATAAACATATTCCTAGGCTATATCCAGTCAAAACGCAAAATGCTCGGGAGTGCTCACGCACGCTCCTTAAAGCACGAAAAGCCCGAAGAAGTGCCGAGGTGGCACGAACTCCTATAAAATTAATTCCTAGAGTTCCTAACATCATTATTAACCATTCTAAAGAGAACCCACGAAGTGGTTTCTCAAAATTCAACAAAAATCTCAGGAGTATTTCTTAACGCTCCTTTTGGGCCCGGGAGTGTCCCGAAGCCCGTAAATTATGACTTGGGTTGATGTAACCCCATATAACTCAATGTAACATCCTAATACATCATTATTTACCATAATAAGTCTTTATAAGCACTTGGAACTCATAAAACCAATTTATTTCCCAAAATTTTCTTAGAGCACAAAAACACACCTTCGGGTGTCACTAAAACGCGTTTTACGTAATTACCTTGTATTTTTTGACATGCCACGAATTAAGAATCTTAAATAGGGTTAAAATGACCTTCTAAATCAGTTGGAGGCAGTGTCAAACCAGGTGCTCTATAGGGCCGATTTTATGTGCAAAAACTAGTATAAAATTGGCATTTAAAGTTTATAAAAGGCATAGAACATGGTGACTCACCTTCCCATGTGCTATAATACTTAATGACAGAAGAATATAAGTCTCATGTGAGCTCCATGCTGTCGAAAATATGAAGGGAAACAAGACCATGTGTGCTAGACAAAAATAAAATGAAAAAGGCAAAAAGTAGATCTAGATTCCACCTTTTTGATTTCTTTCTTTTTCATGTGACCTTCCATGCTTGTTCCAAGCTCTTAATGGCCGGTTGATAAGCTCCATTCAGGCCTTGAAATCGTCCACCTACAAGGAAGAAGAAGACAAGTTACAAACATTGAAAAATCAAAGGAATAAAGCATTACTTTTCTTACCTTGTCATTTAGCTCACATTATTTTGCTCCACCTTGCCTTGTCTTGCATTATGGCCGAAAATGTGCTGGTAACATGGGCATTTATTGA
Source organism: Limonium bicolor (assembly GCA_023374045.1). Classification (NCBI taxonomy): domain Eukaryota; kingdom Viridiplantae; phylum Streptophyta; class Magnoliopsida; order Caryophyllales; family Plumbaginaceae; genus Limonium; species Limonium bicolor. Next base: position 78,624,355 of record CM041777.1, on the reverse strand, counting down.
GCCAATAACCCATGGAATAAACTAAAGAAAAGAATGGTCAAATGACATAAAAATTAACAAAACAAAAAACAAACCCAACTTACCTTATACAATACGTGTGCACTCATTCTTTCCATTGCACACATCAATTCCAAATTGGTAAGTTCCTAACCCTCTCTTCTTGCTTCATCTTCTTCCTTTGAAGCTCTTAAGTCCATTAATGGAGTTTTAACTTCTATCTTCATCTTTAAGGTAATTTCCTAGCATTTCTTGTCAAGCCTTGAAGCAAAACTCTTCTAGCATACCTACAAGGTTTCGACATCAACTAATGCTCCAAGAAGGTTGTCTAAACCAACATTAATCCAAGGAGCATCTCAAAGTTATCTTAAGGTAGTTTTCAAGCTTGAAAATCCCTTAAATCACATTTATTTGTGTAACCGATTTCTATATCTTCTAAGGCTCTTTTCTTCTTCATTTTCATGAAGGAAAACTTGTTCTTCATCCACCTTAAGTGAGCCGAAATTATAAGGAGAAAGCTCAAGGTAAATTCTTGGAAAATTACTTACAAATCTACTTAAGATCTTTATTGAAGATCTAACTCCTAAACTCCTTCACCACTTGCATATAAGCAAAGTGGAGCATCAAAACTTCCTTGGAGAAAGCTTGGAGATTCAAGAAGAGTTCAAACACTTAACCACCTTTGTTAAGAAGTAAGTTTACTAAGTAAATCTTTATGTTATAAGCCTTGTTAAGCTTCTAAAAATTATACAAAAATTATGTACACCTCCTAGGTTATTTAAAACCGAAACTATATGGTATTATATGCCAAAAATATAATCTATAACATATATGGAAAATATTTACCTTAAGACACATTTTTGTGCCACAAAATTTATTTATGTTACATATCAATTCAAGCCGAAATATCAAGGGCAAAAATACTTTATTTTGAGATAAGAATCAATATAAGACATTACAATAATTTTTACATGAGTTACATAACTCCTATGAATTTATGTATAATTATTTTGACATATAAATCCACTTTTATATACTATATGGTCACTATTAAATCATGGCCGAATGTTCTAAGTGATAAATAGATTTTAATGAGCTACTTAAGTATATACACTTATATTATAAAGTTTGGAGAGTTAAAAATATTTTATTAGTGCTTAATGGCTAATTAATTAAGTTATGTGGCTTAAATGTAATTTTACAAAGTTTAGTGTGTTAATATAAAAACCGAGAGTTAAGGGTGTTCTTGGGATATATATGATATAATATAAGGTTAGGAATTAAGTTTATGAATTTTAGATAATTTAAACAAGGGTTAAAAATACATTTTATAAAGTTTTGGGCTATTATGCAATTTATAAAGTTGTTATGGAAGTTGGAAACTTATTAGTGGGTGAATTCATAATTAAGAGAATTATTAAGTTCACTTTCGAAATTTTGAGGAATTAAATATTTAAACTATAGTTTATAAGTTATTAAGAAAATATTATAAAGTTTTGGGATGAAAATGTAATTAAGGAAGAATAAATGACAAAGCCGAATTACTTTGGGGTTAGTTGGTAATTTAAGAATTTATATATATATATTCGGCATTTATGGAGAATTAAAATTAAAACTATAGTTATAAGGCATTATGTAAAGATTATAAGATTTTGTGGCTAAATTTCAATTATAGGAAATATATATATATGGGCTGAGAATTGGAGGGGCTAAGTTGTAATTTTCAAAAGTTATAATTTTAAAAGTATATACCAAAATATTAATGGTAGTTTTGTGATTTAATTAAATAAGGAATTAAAACTAAGTTATATAAAGAGATTAGAATTTAAATGTAAAGTTTATGAATTAATGTGGTTGTTTTGTAAATAACCGAATTACAAGGGTAATAATTTAGATTTAAATAAATATAGGTCCTATATGGATATTTGGAGGAATTAGAAGAAAGAATTTTGATAACGGAATTATGAAGATAAAACTATGACTTATATAGTTATAAGAAAAATTAAAGGTAACCAATAATTATTTTTATGGTTAAAGGAGGAAAAAAAACTATAAGAATTTTTATGTCCATGTATGGCATATAAAATAGTTAAGAAATTATAAGTTGCCATGTCACCTAGGCAATTAAAAATAAATAACAAATATAGTACATGGATAAATAACTACATGATTGTACATTAAAGGGATTATAAATAAATAAAAAAGGAATAACAAATAAGTTATACACAAAATCATGAGGTAACTAAAAGAAATAAACTCACATGAATAACAAATACAAAATTTGTTAAAAGATCCAATAGAATTATTATATAAGGGTAACATAAATTAACCTCTCAGTTAATCCTATTCTAGGACTTTGTTTGACCAGACGTTGACCGGGAATTAAAACAAGTACAGTCTACGGTGAACGGTATGGGATTCTTGCAACCTGTTTTCTACCGGATTACACCGGCTTGTGTGCTATCTGTTGTTTGAAATGACGACCAAGATAATTACTGTAAAATGTTGCTTACTCTTGTGCACTATGGTATTATTTTATGTGCGTGAATGATGCTAACTACAACGTGTATGTCCCACGCATACAAACACTACTATACCAGTGGACTAAATACCTCGCTTTATTATACCGAGAACTTGTACTCAAGTCTCTCACTGACTTCACTTTATAACAAATGTCATTATCCTAAACGTGATAATTGACATACACATTGTGTTCTTGTTTAACGTCTTTATATGACACCTAACAATTCTATACTACGAGAACGAGGAGCCCAGTTGGATCTGGCCATGCATGCTACAGGAGTTGTACCTGTCTCAGGTCATCTCCTACTCAATTTACATCGCGACGAAACATTTCAGTGGAGAGGAAGAATTTATTCCTCTCGAGGGTTCAATTCCCAACAGTTCAGTGGAGAGGAAGACTTCATTCCTCTCGAGGGTCGATTCCCACATTTCTAAGTACAGGGGTTAACTACGTTATCTTCTGAGGGACTAATTACCCAACCTTTCTCTATAACGGGGTCACTATACCTCCACTACATTGATATACTTTTATACATCTGTCAGTCTCACTGTGTGGACCCGACAGCTATCAAGTGATTACAGTTCATCTAACTTGACCTTCTGAAGTCTTGTTTAATGTAACATTGTTGTCCTTGTATGGATGCTTGTTATCATCATACTATGCTTGTTTACAGCTTTACAAAAAAATGAACTGCATGTATTCGACAAAGTAGTTGGTGTGGCCTGGTAGACGATGGGCTGCACGTTTTCCATACCAGCAATGTTTGCTGAGCCCCTTTGGGGGCACCCCCATTTTTCAGGTACCTGAAGTTGAGAAGATTACCACACCGAGTGTAGGTGGGGTAGATTCAAGCTATGGGAGTCTCCTACTAGTTATTTGTTTTACTAAGTATTTTACATTTGAGTTTGATTCCTAGTATCTCGGATTGTATTCGTATTTGGACCGTGACTTTTGGAGATTGTATTTGGAGTTAGCCTTGTTGGTCACAAGGGTGGCCAACGGCATTGTAATACCGCCCGGTTGTTGTATTTATTTCGCTGCAGTTGTACTTTATTGGGAGTGATCGCCGTACAGGTTATGGATTTCGGGTTGGGGTGTTACAGGGGTTGTAAGCAAGACATCGATGAATTGAATGTATTTTGGCCTCTTTGAGAGGATATTGGCCACTTCGGTGGAGTTATTAGGCCACTTCGGTGGAGTTACTTAGTAAGATAGGGCTTGATCCTATCAATTGGTATCAGAGCTCGTCCAGGCCAAGGGGTAATTGGAAGGGAAGAAACTTAGTGATGGAGTTTATTGGTGACGATTTTGAACCACTAGTTTTTGTGGGTGTTGACCCGTGAGGTTGGCTCAGCAGAATGCGGTCTTATTCACCATAATGGCATTGAAAAGATGAATGGTTCATGGCAGCAGGTTTTTGCATGGAAGGGGAAGCGAAAGAGTGGTTTCAATGGCTTTGGATGTCGTTTGGAAAACTTTCTTGGCCAAAATTTCAAGGATTCTTGATGGAAAGATTCCAGCCTTCATCAGCGAAGAACTTGAGCGCATACAATGGAGGTTGGGAGGTTTCAAAACAAAAAACAAATGGAAATGAAGAGCTGTTCATTGAGATCCTTGAGCGCATACAACGAAGGTTGGGAGAAATGCAAGAAATTATCAGTTGTGGTTCGCTATCAAATACGAAACAAAATCAATCGATTCAGTATTGTAACAATTCAAATCTGGAGAATTCCTTCAAGTCAGAATTGGAAACTGATCCAGCGAAGGACTTCTTCAAAGAAGAATCACAATTTGCGCTTTCGTCCCCACCGATAAATGAAATTGTTCCTGTTATGGAGTTGAAGGTCAAAGATGTGGGGAAGGAAATCACCATTAATGAAGCACCTTTTCCAAGTGCATTAATTGAAAGGGGGAAGAAAACTGTAAAAGAGAAGAAAAGAAAAAGATTCGAGGGGCAACGACAGCAAGCACGACGGCAAGTGCAACAGGCAGGAAGAAATTCTTCTCTTCGACTTCTTCTCGCATCAGGATTAATGGAAACAGAAAAAAGGAGGAGGCAAAGGAAGTTTGTTCGGTTGAAGAAGGTAAAGAAGAAACTGGTAAGAAGAAAGAGTAGGGGGAAAAGAACGATCAACATACCTGGGAAGCGAAGAAGAGTCGCTGATCAGAGTTTATTTCCTAAGCCTAATTTCTTCCCCAAGTGGCCCCGTAAATTTTCTGCTTCTGTTGGGTTGTTGTACTGTCTTCGACAAGTTTGTAGACGTTGGTTCACTTGCCTAAGAGGAAGAAGGTCAAGCTAAGATAGCGCACAAGATGGTAACCATCGTCGCGAGTTTTGAGGACGGCAGATCGAAGACAATCTTGGAGTGGTCCAAGCGCAACTAACCATATTCCCTTCAAACGAGTTTCGTTCTCTGTTCAACCGCCGATCAAATTTCTACTGCAGATTTTCACTATGCATCTGCTGGTGATTTTGGAAAAAGTAGAGAGAGAAAAAGGATCAAAGGATCACTTTTTTCCCATTTTTCTTTTCCAACCTTGGGGACAAGGTTGTTTGAGGGGGTGGGTAATGATAAGTCATGGTAGGTAGGTAGTTTAGGAAGTTCTAGGGGTTTTTACTATTAGTATTTATTGTCATTAGTGGTTTATTAGGTTAATTTGAATAGCATTTATTATTATAGTTTTAATAGGATAGGATCTTAGCATTTATTACTAGTTTGAATAGGATTTGGATCTTAGTATTTATTATTAGTTTGTATAAGATTTAGATCTTAGCATTTATTAGGATAGATATTACCGTTAGGATTTATTGTAAGTTTGAATAACATTTATTGATAGTTTGAATAGGATTAGGATTTTGGTTAGTAGTTAGTATAAATAAGGGTTGGGGGTTGTAAGCAAAGACATCGATGATTGAATGTATTTTGGCCTCTTTGAAAGGATATTGGCCACTTCGGTGGAGTTATTAGGCCACTTCGGTGGAGTTACTTAGTAAGATAGGGCTTGATCCTATCAAGTTGTCCCGTGCATTATATTGGCCATTGCCTAAACCAGACAATTTTACCATCAAAAACTCTTATGGTGTTTTATCTTTTCGGTCGAATTAAAGTAATAAGTTAATTTTTGTGGGGTGCTACACATGATTCAACTAGACCCCAACTTTTTTTAATAATAAAAATAAAAAAGACCATCTTTTTTATTAATATACATCAATAAAACTATGATAAAAGTAAAAAAAACCATAAAATGTATATGGGCCAATAGTACCGGACTCAAAATTTAGTCCAGTATTTATTCTCTTCATTTCATATTTTAATAGCTTTTCTTTTCAGTTAAGAAAAAGCATCATAACTTTATTTAAGAATTGAACCCTATTTCTTAATTTCTACTCAGTTGCATTTTCCCCACTCGTCTGTTCGTGAGCGCCGTTTCGAAACAAAACTACCGGTCTTCTCAATTATGTGTTCGAGGTATAAATCTATGATTTGTTCCTCGATACATGTGAAAGTAGCTTCTGTAATTTGAAAAATGATATATTAAAGTAGTTTCTGTATTTAATGTATACAATTTAATATGTCATGTTATGTGACATTTGTAGGTGCGCATACATGATGTTTCAACAATTGATTTGTTAAGTAATATGAAATTATTGTTTGCTTAAAAATGGGTTGAATAAGTTGGGTGATCAGGGTTGAAGGAGACTAGGTTAGGTGATGATTTTTGGACCTGTATAAGTTTGGATTAGATTGAGTTAATTAATGACATTCTAAATGGGTTGGACTGGGTTCCATTAACCCACGTGACACTTGAAAATGCACCTGCTGCTTAGAGAGGTTTTGGTTCTTTCTATAAAAATTAAATAAAAAATAAGATGTTGATTATAGCGCATTAATCAGCAGTGCACATTATTACAAGTAAAGGAGTACATGATTGGAGGCTCTTTAGTTCTATGCATGGCTTATACAGGTTTTGTTTAGGTACTTTTTTCATTAAGAAGTATAATCCCTTATCCAATACTTATTTGCTGGTGAACTATAGATGTTGACCAGTGGTTGACAGTTGTTGGCCATTAAACGACAGTCGTTGACTAGTGATTTATTGTACTTTCTCCACAACAAATAGGAGATACAAACATACCTTTTTTCCTTTCAATTCCTTTTCTCAATTTCATTCTGTTTCCCTTGCCCTAACAAATGCCTTAGTGGGTAGAGCTGGTAATACCCAACGGGTATCCGATAACTCATTTCACCGGCGGGTGAAAAACGGGTAAAATCCGATATAAACAATGGAAACTGGGTTACGAGTTTCAGTTGGGTCCGGGTGACAATTTTCACACATAACCCTTTTATATACTGACCAAACAAGGCCTTAGCCCTTAGGAAAAATCTAATTACTCACTCAGTTCTAGCCTATATTGTTGTTATACTATATCTAATGTTTAATTACTAACCAATGATGGTCAAATATGGCTGAACTTAAAATTTATAATGGGAAACTAAAAATACTCTTGTGTTTCATTATCATTATCATTTAAAGATTATTTTTTCACCTGTTTAGGGCCGGTGTGCCTGCGAGTTCGCATCGAGTTCGGGTGATCCTTAGCGGGTGACGTGTCGGTTTCAAGTGGATACAGGTGATGGGTGCAGGTGAAGCTTCATCCGACCCAAACCCGACCCATGCCTACCCTATTAGTGAGGGAGATATTGAAGAACCCAATGCAAACCATTTAGGGGTCTCCTTGGTGGAGGCCACACTTGCCTTTAATCCAATGTACGATCGATCCATTAGAGTTTAATTAGAACGAAGTAGTAGAGACACATTACAATCGGACGAACTGGAGGAGTTTATAAAAAAAGGGTCCCTTGGAGAAAACCCTAGTCGATCGTGTCAAAGGCCAATTGATAAGTGTCCAAATGAGCATGTTAGGGGTGTATTTAGTAAGTTTATCAACACTTTTCATGCTCATTTCTTCACTTTAGCTAATTCTCTAGTTTTGTGTTTTATTGGTGTTTTATACAATATTGCTGAAACATGAGGAATAACATAGCTAGGAATAAAGTAAATGAAGAGACGAACGTGTGGGCACGAGCGGATCCAAAATCGAAGCTAAAACGAAGAAGATATAACCTTTTGAAGACCAGTCTGCCCATAAAACCGACCCAGGGGGTCATTGGACTTTTTCCGGAATCTATTGGTTCAACTGACCCAAACGATCTCTCCAAGTGAGTCGGTTGTAACCTATTGGAATCGACCGACCCAAGGACCGACCCAGGTGGGTTGGTCAGGCAAAAATTCGCGCATGTGACAACGTCTTCTCCCAGAGGGACCGACCCACGTGGGTCGGTTGGGCTAAAAACTTGCCCAAAAATGTGATTTTAAAAGTAGAAGAAGAGAGGAGGGAGAAGGAATGAAGAGCCACGACCAATAATGAAGAAAAGAGAGGAGAAAAGAAGAAATGAAAGAAGAGGAGAAGCCTCCTCACCATTGAAGCTCTTCTTCAACCTCTCCCATGGCTAATTCTTCTCCTCTCTATCTTATTTGTGCTCTAATGGAGGCTTAACCTCCTTGTAGCTTGGAATGAGGATTTTGCCCCCAAATCCCTAAAACTCCATTGTTGAACCTTGAACCTATGTTTAAGCTTTATTTAGTTCTTGCTCTTAATTGAAGATGATTATTGAGTGATTATAGCCTTTAAGCTATTCTTTGTTAATTTAAGGATTTGCTTAGGGTTTTGCTCTAATTAGTTGTCATGTTGTTAAATCGATTGGTTTGATATCGCCGATTAGTTTGCAATTAGTGTGGATTTCTATGGACGGGTTTCCGGAAGTTGAAATCTATACCGTTGGGGACTAAAATCAATGTTAGCAGATTTTCAAAGGTTTTTGAGATGAGGTTACATTGCAACTTATGGTGGATTTAAGCTTAATGCTTCCGATTAAATTGGATATTCAAACTAGCATTTGGGTTCCAACTAATTGGCCAGGATTAATAGACCAACATCTGGCTATTAGTTAAATTCCCGTTGTTTTAGTAGTAAGTGGTATAATCGACAATTGGTAGTAAGGGGGTTATGGGTGCAAATATCCATCCCGGGCTACATCTGTCCTAATTTGGTTAGTTTGGTCTTATTGCTTTCCTTTATTTTCTCATTATCAAACCAAAACCAACCCCCCCCCCCCCCCATTTACATTTACACACGTGTTATATTCTTGCACAAACTCTAAACTTACAATTGATTAGATAGTTATGAAGTCCCTATGGATACGCCCTTGTGGGAATACAATGACTAGGTTCACTGTCCCTTAGTTCACAAGACAGTTTAATCACTATTTGCTCAACAAGTGTTTGGTGCCGTTGTCAGGGACTTCGGTCCAACTATATGGTTTATTATCAGAGAAGTTTTTGTGCATATTTTCATTTTCTTTATTTGTCCTTTTGTGTATAAATTTTTGTTTCTTTTTTGTAGGAACTTAATTCTGATGGACGGTCAATATATCAAGCAGAATGTTGGTATGACCACTCCTAAAGTACATTGTATGATGATACAACCTATGATCTAGATGTTGACTGTCAAGGGTGCGGAGCATACAATTTGTGGCCTCCTTGTGAGGACCTAATCTCTGGCCAAAAGAACTACAATCAATGGATTGTGTGCAATGGTGTGGAGGATATCATGAAGGTTCTCCCTATCCGATTGCAATTTCAAGGTTGGAAGCTCTCATGGAAGATTCCATCTTCCTTCAAGCTTGTGTGCCAAGTTTCTGGAGGAAACCATGAGAGCTCTCGTTGTGAGTCATTAATCACAAGATTGGAGACTCTCATGAAGGACCGGTTCTCATCTATACAATCCAAACCCCACGGAACAAGACTACAATCAATGGATTGTGTGCCATGGATGTGGAGGAGACCATGAAAGTTTTCATTGTCCTGAGCTCACAGTAGAGAGCAATTCCACCAGTTTGATGGATATGATGACAGAATATATCTCAGTGACCAATGCAAGTATTGCTAGAATCATCCACAACATGAACCTGCATGCTCAGCCAGATCGAGATATGCAAAAACTTCAGATTGAAGCGGTTCATAAGGAAGAGCAACTATTGAGGAGTTGAGCCACTCTCCCTCTACTCCTATGTTTGAGCATGAGAGCACATCATCGCCGAACAACCACCAACTTGATTATGAAGACAACTCATCAGAAGAGAGTTTCTACTTCGACCTCATGGAGTTTCCTCCCTCTAAAGTCAACCGCCAATGTCCCCCACCCCTCCCTTGTTCATCAATACAAGGAGGATGATCACATCCTCAATTTTGAGAAGGAGGAGACACTGCCTCCCTCCAAGTCATCAAAGGAGAGTGCCACCATCTACTTCAAAAAAGCCACCTCCCTCTGAACTTGATGTCCATCAAGGCTTTCCTATGAGCCTCACCCTAAAGACGAGGACTACTACATCCTCAAAACTGAGGAGGAGGAGCCACCCAACTTTAATCTTCATCTGGAGGATCAAGACCTTCCCCACATGTGCAATAATGATGTAAGGGAAGCATAAAGCTTACTTGTTAAGTGTGAAGGCCACCTTCCCATTTGATCCAGGACTAGATTTTTGAAGAGAAGTCCACCCCGGAGTTCTCCCTGTACCGCTAAATGAAGATAAGGAATTCTTCATCCTTAAATTTGAAGAGGAGTGTCCATCACTAGATGATTCTTGCACCAAGGATCATCAACCTTAATATTTGGGCCGTTCTTCAATGAAAAATGATGCCCGCCCAACCGACCCGTTGAAGCGCACTTCAATATTCATCTTCGATCTTGGAGGACTTCAATGTGGTATGGTCTAGCCAAGACCTTAGAGATGGGCAGCTTCCGGGAGGAAACCGGATGAATTTCTTTCATTTTCCTTTATTTAAGTTGTCAAGTTATCCTTTAGTCTTGTTTTTCTAACTTTTAACCCCGGTTGTAGTTGGTTTCTTCTAGTGTTTTAGGCAGGTGCAAGCAGGCAAGCAAGCAGTCAGGTGCAAGCACGCAAGCAGGTGCAAGCAGGCAAGCATGCAAGCATGCAGCCTGCTCACCATTCACCCATGCACGTAAAGTGCAGCCTTATGCACGTAAAACAATTGCCAGCGATGCATGTAGTCATGTGCAGCAGCCCATGCACATAATCCATGTTGTGCATCCACGTAATGTGCTCACTTCATTCACATCCAGCCTGTTGTTACATTTTGCATGCGTACATGCACGATTCCTTGCACCCCATGTGAGGAGCATACAAATCTGTAGCCATTCACATACAGAACTCCAATCATGCACGTATACACATTAAAAAAATGAATGTAGCAGCAAGCAACCACTCACCGTCCACATAAATCATGCCCACCCTGCACGTGAAGCTGGAGCTACAAGCAAGAAATTCGCGCACCTACAGAAGAAAAGGAAGAGGAGAGGGTTCTTCTTTTGGATTCACTCACGTGGATGTAAACAAATCCAACTTGTCATGCACGTAAATCCCAACCTCAAGCACGTAATACTTGATGAGAAATCATCCAAAGCAGCCATGTACCATGTCGTGCACATACGGCTAAGGCAACATGCATGTACGCAAGAAATTTATCTTCAAGTAATTCGCAAGTAGCATGCACACTTCAGATTTGCTGCACGTGAAGAGAGAGCACCATACACTCATACACGTAAGTGTGCAGCCTTACACACCTAATTTTGCAGCTACACTCAGTAACCATGCACTATGCACCTGATTTTACAACTTAAAGTCCACACGCAACCAAGCAACGCTAATTGAGGCTAAAGCTCAACTGTGGGGGAGTTCCTTCAATGCAAGTGACAACAATCTCAGGGGAGTACTCGTCTCTTTATTTTGACACTCTCATTTCTCTTCTTTCATTTTGTCAGTGGGCGTAGCTTCTGTGTAATGTTATTTGTGTCCTTGTGTTTTTCTTTTGCCTGGTTCCCGAAAAGGTCTTCTAAAACCTTCCCTGGTTTGTTGCTGAACAATGAGGACATTGTTCAATTAGTGTAGGGGAGTGACCTTTTCGGTGAATTATGTGCTTAAATGTTTAATCCATCTGCTTATCTTGTGTTGTTCAAAAGAAAACTTGGACCCTTGTGATGTGAGTTCTCATTAGGAACAAAAACCTGTTATAAATTGTGGGATAAACGCTCAAATTTTTCTTTTTGATTGCTTTTGAGGAGCATTTTACATGCAGTGTGGCCAAGTATCTTGAATAGTTGGATTTTTATTGCTTAAGGGTTCCTTCTGCCTTCTCTCTTAGGGACTGCTAAGGAGTATTTCATTGTGAAAATCTCTAAGAAACTTGCGAGACGCCATTGGTAACCAACAATGAGAGTTGAGTGCTCTAAATGCAAAGGCTACATGCCCAATTTTTGTCTCCTCATCTCTTATGCAAAAGTGAAACAAATGCATAAATCTATTTTGCCTTTTATTTTCTTCTCAATGCCCATTCTTGAGAGAAGTTGGCCATGGTAAAAGTTCTTCAAGTCACACAATCTTTAGAACTTTGAAGCACTTCGGATCATACCCCAAAAATCTAGATTTGTTTTTCCCTAAAAACACCCATGCCACCACTAATAGATGGTTTCACACTCCTCAAAGGTTTTAATCACTTTTTGCTTCTCTCTATCCTAAAATTCTTGTTAGTATTTGTTAGTCTTGAGCATCCTTACTTGCTTGGGTGCTTGGTTTTGCTTGAGGACAAGCAAAAAGGTAAGTGTTGGGGGTGCGAAGTGTCCAAATGATCATGGTTTAGGGGTGTATTTAGTATGTTTTATCAACACTTTTCATGCTCATTTCTCCACTTTAGCTAATTTCCCTCTAGTTTTGTATTTTATTGGTGTATTACGCAATTATTGCTGAAACAAGAGATGTAAATATCTGGGAATAAAGTAGACAAAGAGACTAACGTGTGTGCGCAAATGGATGCAAAATCGGAGCTAAAATGAAGATATCGCGTTTTGAAGACCAGCCTGCCCACAGGACCGACCCAGGTGGGTCGGTCGGACTTTTTCTGGTATCTACTTGTTCGACCGACCTAGACGACCTTCCCAGGTGGGTCGGTCGTAACCTACTAAACAGATCGACCCAGAGACCGACCCAAGTAGGTCGGTAGCGCAAAATTCACACGTGACGACTCTTCTCCTAGAGGCGACCGACCCACGAGACTGATCCACGTGGGTCGGTTGCGCTAAAAATTTGCCCAGAATCGTGATTTTAAAAGTGGAAGAAAGAGAAAGGAAATAACAGAAGAAGCCTCCTCAGCATTGAAGCTCTTCTTCAACCTTTCCCATGGCTAATTCTTCTCCTCTCTACAACCTTTCCCATGGCTAATTCTTTTCCTCTATCTTACTTGTGCTCTAATGGAGGCTTAACCTCCTTGTATACTGGGATGGGAATTTTGCCCCAAAATTCCTAAATCTTCATTGTTGAACCTTAAACACCTTAAACTTATGTTTATGCTTTATTTTAGTTATTGCTCTTAATTGAAGATGATTATTGAGTGATTATGGCCTTTAAGCTTGTCTTTGTTAATTTAGGATTTGCTTAGCGTTTTTCTCTAATTAATTGTCATGTTGTTAAATCAATTGGTTAAGGTTCCCGGAAGCTTAATGCTTCTGATTAAATTGGATATTAGAACTAGCATTTGGGTTCTAACTAGATTAGTTAGGATTAGTAGACCAACATCTGGCTATTAGTTAAATTCCCGTTGTTCGCAAGATAGTTTAATCACTACCATTCCAATACCCATTTTAATCATGCATCATGGGGAGATAGACCCCCATACCAACGACATATTTAATCAAACTAGTGTGCTGAAATGTGCATAGAGGAGGAATTGATCCCCTAAAGTTTAGGATGGATATAGAATGTCTTAACCATTGTACCATGATAGTTATTCACGACATATATATATACAGACTACATGGATATATTGAACGTTTGATACTGTAAATATAAATGAAAGTTTTTACCGATACATGGTCAAACCGGGGATATATTAAAAAAAAAAGGTATTTGTGAACTTTTAAAAAAATTCAAAAAAATAGTCGTTGCACAGTCGACTATGCGCAATTCAAATTTAAAAAAAATTCACAAAATGCCACGATTTGAGTTTATAATTCATGATATACCCCTTTTTGTCGTCAGGGGTATTTTGGTCATTTACTAGTGTGACTTAACGACGAAACTAAAGTCTGTTAGCGAACAGTGGCATTTTGTGAATTTCAAACTCAAATCGTGGCATTTTGTGAACAACTTTCCAAAAAGGGGTTATCGTGAATTATAAACTCAATTGTGGCATTTTATGAATTTTCCCTTAATATTTTAATTTAAATAATGAAACAAATTAATTTAATGCAACCAAAATAGTAAAAATAATAAAAATTTAAGTATATCGTTGGCTTCACATTATAAATTTTTTAAAAATATACATATATATCTTTTAAAATCTTTGAAATGTCAGAAATTATACAAAAAGATAATATATTATATAAAATTACTTATTCTATTAAATCATATTCTTAGTGTTACGAATATTAATATAATATACATCATTTTATGAAAATTAAAACTTCTAAATAATGCATTATATTTTTGTAACTTTGTATAATATAATAATTTCATAAATTTAAATAGATGTATAATATTATACAATCTTAACTAATGTAAATTGTTATAACTTTACTATTTTTCAAAATCCTATTAATTTGTGTGTTGCTTTGTAAATTAAAAACATTAATATATAGTATATTTATGTACGTTTTATTAAAATTTTGTGTAACTTTTAACATTTTGAAAAATGTATACATACATACACACGCACATATATATATATATATATATTCTATTTACTTTGCAAATTTTAACCTACAAATCAACTAATTTAATTGTTATTACTTTTAGTTTTTTTAGGTTTTATTAGTTTATGTGGATTTTGTAAATTAAAAGCATCATTTTACTATATAAAAACTGTAATAAATTAAATATATATAAACACACACATATATACAATTTACTAATTTTAATTATTATTACTTTTATTTTATTATTTTGTACATTTTAACCAACATAATTACTAATTAAATTATTAATACTTGTACTCTATTTGATAATGTATTAATATGTGTGATACTTTGAAACTTATAAATATTATAAGTATCAAAAATATAATACGTTAGGTATATCTTATATGATAAAATATTTATTTTCACGAATTAGACAATTTTTGTTTACTATAGTTCTTTTTTTAAATTTTGATAGCTAAAAGGTAGCTGTATATGTTAGTATTTCAAATTATGTAGTACTCACACGTTTAAGTTATAATACAATAATAATTTTGCTAACGCATTTACTTCTTACCAAGTAATTAAGGATCTCGCATGGTGGGATGGTGGTCCTCATCATTTCTCACTCACTTACATACTGACAATATAGATATTTATTAGTGGATCTTTGATAGATGGGGCCAGTTTTGCAAGAATGGATATTGAAGTGTGTTTTCATTAGTTGTGTATTGCGAGTAGCCCAATTTGTAATAATACACATACTTGTGAGTAGCCCAATGTGTAATAAATACACTTTCAAGATGCAATTATACGCGGTGGTCTAAAGTAATGCTCAACACTAATTCAATTTTTGCTTTTGCTTTAAGACAACACTTTAATTAACATGATGGGATCCGTGTGTGTTTAGGTTTTAAGTCTGGATAAAATATTATCGGGATAATAATGCAGTAATTAAGATTGTTGTTTGGGTAGTTAACCATTTATGCAATCCTTAGTTTCCAAGTTATGGTGGATTTTTGCAAATAATTAATACACATACTTCCTCTTACTTATCTTTATATACATTAATTTGGGGTATTGTCTTAAAAATCTATCTTTCTCATAATTATAAATGGGTGTGTATTTTGAATTATATAGTTATTACACGTTTTAATTATAGAATTATAATTTTTCTACCGCTTGAAAATCTTAGCTATCATTTCTTATAATGTAGCACAATATCAACTAAAATCTCATTAACATCATTAGTTAGTAGCAATTCCAAAATTTAAGATAGTAACAATTTTTCTACTTGTCAAAAATATTTGCTACCGTCGCCCAAACAATAGCAGAACAACAAACGTGATCAAGTGTCAATAGCAATTTCATTAACTTAGCCTATCTATTTGGTACTATTAAGATAATAGCAATTTAGCTACTAGTTATAATATTTTTTGCTACTATTGATGAAATAGTAGCACAATAGCTACCATGATTGAATTAGCCACATCCATCAATAGCAATTCCTTAACTTAGCTACCAATGTTGGTAGCGAAATTGTTCTTACTTAAAGAAGCAAGATGAAATCAAAAATAGCTAATACTAACGGTAGGAGTCATGTAAGGCGGTAGCGATTTGGCTACTATTTAAAAATTTTAGTTACCATTTTCATTGTTGTAGCACAACAACACCACTATGTCAGTACCATTAAAGATCAGTAGCGATTTTTGAAATTAGCTACCAATATGTGTGGTAGCAAATTATCGGTAGCAAACTTGGTTAATCTAGTTGTGTTTGGTGCTTGTTTTTCACTGATTTTGGGAGTATCC
The DNA here is from genome assembly GCA_023374045.1 of Limonium bicolor. NCBI lineage: Eukaryota > Viridiplantae > Streptophyta > Magnoliopsida > Caryophyllales > Plumbaginaceae > Limonium > Limonium bicolor. The sequence goes on along the minus strand of CM041777.1, from coordinate 78,608,214 downwards.
TTGCGAGATAGCTGAGTAGGTAAGCTATTCTCAACCCGTGATAAAAAGTTGTAGGTTTGACGTCCTGCCCCCATAGGACTCAATTCACTCTTTTAAAAACATGATGTCTTTGGGAACCACCTAACATTATGAGCTCACCAATTCTTTTAAAATAATGTAAATATACCCTTGTTATATTTTTCTCTATTAGTTTCCAATTTTCTATTTATCTTTTCTTATGTATTATATTTATCTTCATCTACAAATCAATTGTCTTTCACTGTAAATCTAATTTGCTTAATTATTTTTCTTTTATCATGTCTCTATTCTTCCTATTCCCATAGATTAATCTGTAAGACTATAGTTAATATCGCTGATGTGGCTAAGTAGTCTAGTGGCATGCTTTTACCTATGTATAAATATGCCTTCCTGTACCTGAGTTCATTAATCATGGAAAAGTATTCCCGCTTCTTTTTTTATTTCTTTCTCCCTTCTCTGTCTCTCCGTCGCACCTTCACTTTGCCTCTAACGGAGTTCCTAGCTCACCTTGTGTATTCACAAGTTCTTCATAGTATCAGAGCTTGAAGTGCTCTCCCGCTCTACTAATTGATCGAAATGTCTGGATCGAATAAATCTACATCTGGTGAAGTGAGCTCCAAATCTGTATCTAACTTCGTTATCTGCATCGAATGATTATCAACTAATCGGAATCTCGACGATTAAGCTGAGTGGAGAGTGAAATTGCCTAATTCTGGAGGACTCAAATGCTTAATCTTCTAGAACATGTTCAATTCTTGAAGTGGTAGAAAAGGATTCCTCGTTCGACAGTTCAGATCTCGCTATATGGAAGGAGGAGGATACGCTGGTCAGGACATGGATAATTGCAACCATCTCGAAGGACTAGGTAGAGCAGGTTGTTGGTTGTATCCCTACTAAAGCTATTTGGATCGAGTTACAAAACGAGTTTCTTGAATAAAAAAGCATCATGAATTTCAACTTAAACAAAAACTCTGATCTAAAGCTTGGAGATAAATCAAGGAATATATCAAGGTGTCCAAAGCAGTCTGTGATAGTCTCTCTGCAATCAAGCATTCTATTCCCGAGGATGACAAAGTTCTAATGTCCGCGCAAGGTTGTGTGAAGAGATATAAAGTTCTTCGCTCAATCATGCTAACTCGTGCACCTTACGCTACATTCAAGGATTTTAGTGATGTGATTGAAGCTTATGATCTGAGGGAAGGAGAAGATGACAAAGAAGAAGTGAAAATCAATTTTCAAAATTCTACGTTTATTGTCACGCATGAAAATACCACTGAAATTAATTATAAGCGAGGAAGAGGTTTTGGTAACTACTACCATGGAAGATGCAATAGAAACAATTATTGTAGAAGAAACTGTCGAGGTAGTGGTTATTAACAAATATCTTGTGGCACTACTGGCTTCAAGAAACGAAACATTTTTGATGCTGGAGGAACATATAGCTCTATTGAGAATCCTTGTTAACTATGTCGAAGAACAAATCACACTGCCCTCTCTTACTTCTATAGGTTAGATCACTCATACAATGAAGCTACAGAATAAAACCTACCCAAAGCCTTCAATATATTCACTACTGATGAAGATTCCTTGACTATGTACATTGATTCCGCGGCAACAACTCACATGGTTAACAATATAGGCATGATTGTTCTACCTAAACCTTATAAAGGTAGTGAGTCAATTATTGTTGGAAATCGGTCGAGGTTATGCGTACAATACACTGGTGAGGGTCAACTTAAAGGTCACAATGGCTTGGTGAAAGTAAATAGTGTTCTGGTTGTTCCAATATTGAAGAGAAATTTGTTATCTGTTAGTGGTCTCACTAAAGATAACTTATGCACTGTTGAGTTTGTTAACTCCAGGTTCTGTATAAAGGATCAAGGGGAGAAAGTCTGGTGAGTAGTATTCTGTAGATAAGGCAGTCAATGAAGCTCATGTGGTTTGCACTACTAACATGGCTACAACTGAGGTGCGGTGAAATACCCCGAACTTAAATATGGTGATTAGAATATTTTAATATGGTATTTAAGGGCCTAAGTGCCTAAGTAATTTTGGTAAAGAAAATAAATCCAAAAGAAATGAGAAAAAACGCTCAGAAAGCGGAAAACACTAAAATGAGCATTAAATAACCATAGGAGGTACGAGACCTCGGTTATAGTATCGTAAGGATTCCTAAGGCTTATTCATGCCTAATTAGTATACGGGAATGATTCCCGAAGAAACCGGATTCAACTAAGGTGTTAAAACGCTAGAAGAGCTTTAGCGCACATTTTTCGAGGAAACCCGAAAACGTGATTTTAAGTGGTCAAACGAACCCGTAAAAATTACGAATCATTAAGTAACAATTAGAAAGCACTAATGGAAGCTTAATAAGCAATAAAAGTAAAGAAACGAGAAAAATCCGGAAAACGGGTTCCATTTAGTAAAAACTGTAACAACCGGGAAGTAGTGGGGTGAGAATGTAATAAAATAAAACTAGTGTGTCCACTTTTGTAAATAAAAAGCCAAAATGTGAATGTGTGTGTGTGTTGGTCGACAGCCCCCTCTCTCACATACCCTCTTCACTTCCTAATATGCTAAAGGATAAATAAGAAAAATAAAAAGTAACCCCACACTCTCTCACCTCACTCTCTCTCTCTTTCATCTCTCTCCTACCCTTCTCCTTCCCCACCGATTTCTCTCTCAATTCCCCCCCCCTTGCTGGCGATTTTGAGAAGCTTCAACACCTCCCATGGCTTCTCTTCTTTCTCCTCATGCTCTAGCTCCATTTGAGCTCCAAATGTAAAATAAATTGCATATTTGAACTCCCCTCTTCAAGCTCTACATTCCTATCTTTTCAAAATCCGAAATGAGCAACTTCATCTACATGGGTTTTCCCCATTTGGAGAGAAAAGCACACCATTGTGAAGCTTGGAGTCTCCTCTTTCAAACAAGGTAAAAATCTCCATGAAAGACCTCACTTTTCTCCATCTCCTTGGTATGACCGATTTTTGTCTCTCTCTCTCTTACCTTGTTTTTTCTCTTGCTTTGGAGCATTGTTTTAACCCTCCAATGGTGGAGTAATCCCCTTCTTGATTCAAGGGTGAGAATCCCTCTCAAAGATCTCTAAAGGTAAAACCCTAACTTGTACTCTAAGCCTTTTTATGGAATTAGAATTCTCTAAGGGTTTAGAAGAGTAATTAAAATACATTTTTGTGTTTCTTGGGTGTTGGGATGGAGCTTGACAACTCCATTCCCATTTGACCGATTTGGACAAGAAAGAGAGGAAGAGGAGAAATGGAAAAGAAATGAAGGAATCAAAAGCTCAAGGTAAGAGCCCCCTTTTAATGCTTAATCTAATGCATTAGTGTAATGGGAATGGATAAGCAAATAAAAGAACCTAAACTAATGTACTAGTATTGTAGTTGTGGATGTTTGAGTATGTGTGAGCAAATGTGTGGATTTGTAGGCCTTAGAGCCAAATGAATGGTGTATGTGTATTAGTAATGCTATTTGAGGAAATATTAGTGTATAGATATTTTGTATGTGTGCTGGTAGAACCCTTGTGGTTTGGCTAGAATAGAGATGAATTTGATGAGGAAGGATATGTGTAGATAAGTAAGGAAAGTAGGTGAACTATGGCAACATTTTTGGTAGGAATTGTGTATTAAGAATGACTTGGTGAATGGGAGAACCAAGGTATGTATTGGGGATAGTAAAGATGTTTAGAAACCATGGATAGATGGTTGTAGTATGTGGAGTTAAGATATAAAATCTGTAGCAAAAGAGGTATCAAAATGCATTGTAGAACTAGGAAGAAATTGGTGTGCAAGATTTTGTAAAATGAGTGTTGGAACTTGGGTGTAGGTAGTGTAATGGTTTGGAAATGAGTTGGCATGGTAAGGTAAGGCATTTAGAGTGCTAGGAATGACATTGGTTGAGGAAGTATTGGATGGGAGAATTGAGTTTTAAAATATGTAGCATAAGTGTAACAAAAACTGTTACATATGTTGTAGAAGAAGTAAGGAAATTGTGTAAGTTGTGTGATGGATTTAGTAATGGATTTGGTGGATGAATTAAGGCGATTTAGAGGGCTTAATTAGTGCTAAATCATGTGGGGTTACATGTAGGAAGATTGAGAAAGAAATGGGTAAAGAAGGGAACTGAAAATAGACTTTTAAACTGAAGTACTGGGCCGGACATACCTTGGGACCGAACCTGCAAGGTCGGTCGAGCCTAAAAATACAAAGACGGGGAGTCTACTGGAATGGACCGACCTTGGACCGGACATGCAAGGTCGGTCGGCCAGAAAATTCCCGTCATAAAACCTTCTGGAATGGACCGACCTTGGGGACCGGACTTGCAAGGTCGGTCAGCCTAAAATTCACCTGTAATGTAACTTACTGGAATGGACCGACCTTGGGACCGGACTTGCAAGGTCGGTCGGCCCTGAAATTTTCCAGCGTATTAACCTACTGACTTCGACCTTTGGGACCGACCCTGGGTAAGGTCGGTCAAGTCAAAACAAAAAAAAATGATTAAAGCTATCATATGTATATATATATGCCTATACACATATGTATATGTATGTAGTAGTACACCATTAATGGAATGAAATGGTGAGGAAATGCACAAGTGAGTAAGGGGACAAGCTAAGAAAGTTGTAAGCATAAGAACAGTAAGTATACCGGGATAACGGGGTAAGTACGGGAGTAGTAATTATTTGTATATCATATGAGCATAGTATTAATAACAATGATTGGAAACATTATCAGTGGGACAAGGGTGAACCAAGGAACAAGGGGACACGCGGTAAAGCTAAACCCGGTGAAAGGTATGATTTTCTTATGCCCCGTATGCTAACCGAGCTACGTTGATTTGTATGCTGTATGCCGGTTAATCAAGACTAAAGTATGAAAACGGTTTATTGTCTTTCATTGTATGTCTTGTTGTATGATGTATGAGCTAACCTTTCTTGATTGATTGTGTGACCTCACTTAGTGCGTAGACCGACTCATAGATGAGTCTTTTTGTGTAGTGACTCGTAGTAAGGGTCATGGGGTGAACTCATGGAACCGTAGAAACGCACTAAACTTATAAACCAATAAACGACAATGCAAACCAATGAACTCACTAGAATGTGGAAGAGAGTACGGGAGTAGTAACCTCCCGATAACGGTAAGAGAACCGAAATGAATAATCCACAAACAATAAGTAGTGGAAGTGTATAAGTAACCTCTATTAGAGGAATTAATCTTGGTGCAAGACATGAACCATGAGAGTAGTAAAGAATAACGAGGGATCTCCAAACCCCTTAGCAATTAGTCGACCCATTATGAGAGGACCCGATTGATGTAAGTATGTCCCGATCACGAGAGTATTCGATACGTTGGGGAAACCCTTAAATCTGAGGATACTAGACGGTGGTAATTCCCTAAGCTAGTGGAGGTTATCCAGAGAGATACTTCTAGGCTAATCTATGAGACTGCAATGTACTCTGAGAGAAGAGTGTTGGGAATTAGAGTAGTCCGGTACAAACGGACATTTGAGTATTTGAGGAGCTAAGCGTATAGCCCTTGTATCGTAGGTCCGGAGGCGAGTCTTGTGTATGACTCCGCCTAGAGGCCCAAGTAATGAGTATTGAGTATTGTGTATGTATGAGTAAGTAATGATACTGAGTAAAAGTGAGTATGAGTATGTGATAGTACCGAGTATTGAGTATGTATGAGTAAGTACGAGTATGGAGTACGTATGAGTAAGTATGGAGTATGGAGTATGGAGTGTGGAGTAGCAAGTATACACAAGTATAGTAGCGAGTACAGAGTAAGGATCGTGTACGAGTAAGGTATTGAACATGGAGTGATGAGTATGCAAGAATAAGGAGTGAGTACGAGTAGAGTAGTGAGTAACGCAATGAAAGAGTAATGAATAAGTAACTAGTACGAATGGTTGACTATCGAATTGTCTTCCTTAGTAAGTATTGAACCTTGTATGTGTATGTAGGTATTGTCGATTGTATTGTTGTAGCATGAGTATGTATGTATGCATGTAAAAAGAACTCCATGTATATCCGACCCCAAGTAGTCGGCGTACCGCGGTTAGCACGCGGTATATGCGAAATTCATATTCAGCGTAAGCTGACCCCCTAGGGGGAACGTTTTTAGTGTGCAGGTACTCGAAGCTGACCACCGTTCGAGAGAGTAGGACGGGGACTGCAATGTAAGCATGGGTAGTTGTATAATAGGGATTGTATTTGGAATGTATTGCGGAATTGGAAGTTCCAAACTGTATCGGTAATTTAAGGATTGTAGTAGACTCGGTATAGTAATGTATTGGAGTTGTAATTGAATTATGGTTGAGTATGCAATGGGAAGTATTGTATTGTGTAGAGTACTCGGTATGTTCATTTCATCAGACCGATAGTATGTAGTATTGTAACTCGCCTTGTTAGTCACGTGGGTGACTAACGGCATTGTACACCCGCCGTTGTGTATGGAGTATCCGCTGCGAAGGTAAGTATTGTACAGTAATGACGGTGTTAGCGGTAGGGGTGTTACTGAAATACCCCTAAATTTTAAAATACATTTATTTTCAGTTTCGAGTATATATTATAGTTTGTGTGGTTACGTGTTATTGTTTGCAAGTATAGTATATATGAATGTATATATTATACATGTATTATGAAGGTTACGCGTTTTTATTTACTAAAGAGAATTCATTCTAACAAATAACTTGTTTAAATTGGACCAATTGTTATTTTATTAATGATCCTTGTATTTCTCAAGCTAACTTGGTATATTTATTATTAAAAAATGGAGTAATAATAATAAAATGATATGATTCAAAGTAATGTTGATAAAATACATTTTTTATATAGTTTATGAGTATATCAGTTCATGACCAATTTAAATAGTTTGTTTATGGTATTATACTATAATTTACGAGCGTACTATAAATAAAGATAATTCGTGTTAATAGAATAACATGTTTTTAAAAGTAAATCGGTTTGTGATTTTTAATGTCATAACAATTATCCTTGTGTATACTAATTATTTAGCATATTTATTTGTTTATAATGGAGTTATAATAATTATAATGTTACGATTTAAATACTACTTCAATTGAACTATCTAAATAAGTTAGTTTTAATCCATCGGTTCATCCTTTGAGTTTTTCTGATTTTTAATGAATTGGTTGGTATTCTTTTTCTCTTGGTTTCCTTCCGGTTCAATTCCTCACTTTTTAGATTCTCTGATCGGCTATATAAGGGTTGTCCGTCCTACTCATCTTAATCATCCAATTTAGTTTCTATCTTTCTCATCTTCCTTCGGCCAGCTCTCTCTCTTACATCCTTTTATGATTCACACAACAAGATGTTGCTTCTTCCTTCCTTTTTATTTTATCTCGGTTTACAGACACAATAAAACCAAATATATATATCATTTATGCCCTACCTTCCCATCACTTACATAGGCACAAACAGAAAAAAACATAATATACGCCTCATTTCCTTTCTCTACACATGCATAGCAAAATAAAAAAAAAATAGTTAGAAGAAGATCAGCTGTCACTCACACACAAAGGGTAAGTAGAGATGGAGAGATAAGTCAGTTTTCTTCCTACGTAATCCACGACGCGTAGGTAGCAGAGCTCCGAATTTGTGAAAGATAACATTAATAGATTTCGTGCTTGGTTGTTGTAAATCGTTGCTAAATATCAAGTAAGTTACTACGTTCACTAATTTTTATTATATTTATAATAATGAATTTCACGTGGATGTGAATTTTGTGTGTGATCATTGTTTGAGATTGAAGTGTTAAGTGTTAGTGATAATTTCATTTTCTTATATGAGTGATTTATTTTTGTAACGGATATCAGTGGTTATTTAAATATATTTTCTAAAAGAGATTGATGGAAAATTGTTATGAGTTTATGAGATCAAGTGATATTGTTGTGAAATCGTTAACGAAATGATTTTGTGAAAATTGAATTATTTATTCATTAAGGATGATATCATAATTATTTATGGTGAAATATGTGGATTTTGATGAGATTATATGGTAAAGAATAATAATGAATAAATGAATTTTTAAGAGGAGAAACCATGGTGCATGTGGGCCTCATTAGGACACATGAAAGAGATGATATATGCGGGCCGCACTAGGACGCATAAGTTTGAGATACTGTGGGCCGCACTAGGACACAGTTAGCCCTAGATCTACTCTAGTCTTTTGAACTATTGGGGTGTGCACACTTAAGGATTTAGTGGCTTGGTTGGATTCCCGGCTGCGTGTTGGGGTCCGGGTTACAGCTGCGTGTTGTACCCAAAGAGAAAGTAAAGTTGTTTTTCCTGACTGCGCGTTGGGACAAGGAAGATAATTAAAATAATCTGACTAATATATTTTTGGGTTACTAAAGAAATCCAATGTGAAGTATTTTACAGTTATGATAATTTTGTTGTTGTGTGTTAATATTGTCGAATGTGTTGTATGTTGTGTGGTTATATGTTAAAAATGATTTCTAAAGAGAAAATGATTTTTACGTGTGAAGTGGTAGCTTACTCAGTTTTTTTGACTTTATCGTGGCCCTTTCTATGTTGTTTGGATTTCTGCCACAGGTACTGATGAAGTCCTTGGGGTTTGGGAAGGCGACTCCACATAGTCCGATTATTTATAGTTGGATTTTATTTTTGGCTTGATAATTCTACATTTGTAGAAATTATTTTAATAGGCGTTGTATTTACTTTATTAATAATAATAGGTCGTTAGTGAGTTAATTATTTAGGCCTTAGCACTCGTTTAATTGCGAGTGTGGCAAAATGCCCCGGGTTTAGGTTTCGATTCCGCTCTTACTAATATTAAACTTGAATTGCAAAAAAAAAAATTGACTAAATAAAAGTTAGAAAATCCGGATTGTTATTATGGACATTGGTTTTTCTTGTCAAAAATAATGAATTGGTTATTTAGTTAATTGTTTAGGCTTCACACTCGTTCTTTTGCGAGTGTGGCAGTAATACTCCGGATTAGGTTTTGTTTCCGCTGCTTATCAATATAAATATTGAATTGTAAAAAATTGACCTAATAAAATGTTAGAAAATCCGGGGTGTTACAAAGTGGTATCAGAGCAAAACCGGCTAGAAAATAGGTTAAGAAAGATATAAAAATTGAATAATTATTTTAGGATTAAAATTTGGACAAGCCGTCTTTTGGGGGGAATTAGTTTCCAATGCTTTCTTTGTTTTTATTGCATTTTGAGATATTTTGTGTGATTATGATTGAATGTTTTTTTATGCTTGATATGTTGAAATATTGATTGCGGTATATGTTGACACAAAGGCATAAGTGTAGATTTTAGATATGATCAAAGTTGATGATATTTATGAAAATGTTGATAACCTATGATGCTCAAGTGATAATGTTATGAATTTTGTGATTTACAATAATTCCTTTTATTGAATAATATATAATGAATGTTATATGATTGAAACTCCATAGTGAAGTGTATTTTATTGACAATGATAGGAATTTTATTTGAATGAATTATAGTCTTGTGGTTGTGAACTTAGGCGAGATTTCTTGCAGTGGAGAACCTTATCGAATTATTCCTCATCTCTTTGAGTCAGGTAAAAGTTAATTCTAAGGTTAATTATGAGGATGTAATATTCTTTTAAGGGAGGTAGACGGCAATAACCAAATTTATCATGGTTAGAGATATGATATAAACCTTAGTGTAAAGTAACTACAATTGATAATTTCTTAGTGGGACCATTGGTTAGTGGGGTGAGATCGAGCTTCAGGGACGAAGCTTTATTTTAAGGGGGGAATAATGAAATACCCCTAAATTTTAAAATACATTTATTTTCTAGTTTACGAGTATATATTATAGTTTGTGAGGTTACGTGTTATTGTTTGCAAGTATAGTATTATGAATGTATATATTTATACATGTATTATGAAGGTTACGCGTTTGTTATTTACTAAAGAGAATTCATTCTAACAAATAACTTGTTTAAATTGGACCAATTGTTATTTTATTAATGATCCTTGTATTTCTCAAGCTAACTTGGTATATTTATTAATTAAAAATGGAGTAATAATAATAATGATATGATTCAAAGAGTAATGTTGATTAAAATACATATTTTATATAGTTTATGAGTATATCAGTTCATGACCAATTTAAATAGTTAGTTTATGGTATTATACTATAATTTACGAGCGTACTATATAATAAAGATAATTCGTGTTAATAGAATAACATGTTTTAAAAGTAAATCGGTTGTGATTTTTAATGTCATAACAATTCCTTGTGTATATCTAATTATTTAGCATATTTATTTGTTTATAATGGAGTTATAATAATTATAATGTTACGATTTAAATACTACTTCAATTGAACTATACTAAATAAGTTAGTTTTAATCCATCGGTTTCATCCTTTGAGTTTTTCTGATTTTATTAATGAATTGGTTGGTATTCTTTTTCTCTTGGGTTTCCTTCCGGTTCGCATTCCCTCACTTTTTAGATTCTCTGATCGGCTATATAAGGGTTGTCGTCCTACTCATCTTAATCATCCAATTTAGTTTCTATCTTTCTCATCTTCCTTCGGCCAGCTCTCTCTCTTACATCCTTTTATGATTCACACAACAAGATGTTGCTTCTTCCTTCCTTTTTATTTTATCTCGGTTTACAGACACAATAAAACCAATATATATACATCATTTATGCCTACCTTCCCATCACTTACATAGGCACAAACAGAAAAAAAATATATACGCCTCATTTCCTTTCTCTACACATGCATAGCAAAATAAAAAAATAGTTAGAAGAAGATCCAGCCTGTCAACTCACACACAAAGGGTAGAGTAGAGATGGAGAGATAAGTCAGTTTTCTTCCTACGTAATCCACGACGCGTAGGTAGCAGAGCTTTGAATTTGTGAAAGATAACATTAATAGATTTCGTGCTTGGTTGTTGTAAATCGTTGCTAAATATCAAGTAAGTTACTACGTTCACTAATTTTTATTATATTTATAATAATGAATTTTCACGTGGATGTGAATTTTGTGTGTGATCATTGTTTGAGATTGAAGTGTTAAGTGTTAGTGATAATTTCATTTTCTTATATGAGTGATTTATTTTTGTAACAGATATCAGTGGTTATTTAAATATATTTTCTAAAAGAGATTGATGGAAAATTGTTATGAGTTTATGAGATCAAGTGATATTGTTGTGAAATCGTTAACGAAATGATTTTGTGAAAATTGAATTATTTATTCATTAAGATGATATCATAATTTATTTATGGTGAAATATGTGGATTTTGATGAGATTATATGGTAAGAATAATAATGAATAAATGAATTTTTAAGAGGAGAAAACCATGGTGCATGTGGGCCTCATTAGGACACATGAAAGAGATGATATATGCGGGCCGCACTAGGACGCATAAGTTTGAGATACTGTGGGCCGCACTAGGACACAGTTAGCCCTAGATCTACTCTGTAGTCTTTTGAACTATTGGGGTGTGCACACTTAGGATTTAGTGGCTTGGTTGGATTCCCGGCTGCGTGTTGGGGTCCGGGTTACAGCTGCGTGTTGTACCCAAAGAGAAAGTAAAGTTGTTTTGTCCTGGCTGCGCGTTGGGACAAGGAAGATAATTAAAATAATCTGACTAATATATTTTTGGGTTACTAAAGAAATCCAATGTGAAGTATTTTACAGTTATGATATTTTTGTTGTTGTGTGTTAATATTGTTGAGATGTGTTGTATTTGTGTGGTTATAATGTTAAAAATGATTTCTAAAGAGAAAATGATTTTTACGTAGTGAAGTGGTAGCTTACTCAGTTTTTTGACTTTATCGTGGCCTTTCTATGTTTGTTTGGATTTCTGCCACAGGTACTGATGAAGTCCTTGGGGTTTGGGAAGGCGACTCCACATAGTCTGATTATTTTATTGGATTTTATTTTGGCTTGATAATTCTATTTGTAGAAATTATTTTAATAGGCGTTTATTTACTTTATAATAATAATAGGTTGTTAGTGAGTTAATTATTTAGGCTTAGCACTCGTTTAGTTGCGAGTGTGGCAATAATGCCCGGGTTTAGGTTTCGATTCCGCTACTTACTAATATTAAATTGAATTGCAAAAAAAAATTGACTAATAAAATGTTAGAAAATCCGGATTGTTTATGGACATTGTTTTTCTTGTCAAAAATAATGAATTGGTTATTTAGTTAATTGTTTAGGCTTCACACTCGTTCTTTTGCGAGTGTGGCAGTAATACTCCGGATTAGGTTTTGTTTCCGCTGCTTATCAATATAAATATGAATTGTAAAAATTGACCTAATAAATGTTAGAAAATCCGGGGTGTTACAGTTACATGCGGCATGCTCGTCGGATATCATCATTCCAAGATGATTCAAACTCTGCATCAGCATCATTGAATCACTGTTAGTACTTGGAAAAAGAAGAATAATGTCTATTCTAGCTAGCAAATGGGAAAGAGTTGTAAGCTTCCATTTAGACCTAGCATATAAATTTTGGTGAAAGATTTGATAACATCATTGTAATGTATGGGGTCTCACACCTGTGTCTCATCTAGGGCTTTCGATACTATGTTGTACTCATTGATTATCATAGTCACTTACTTGGTTATACCTTTTGAAGACAAAGTCGGTGTTTTTCAAATCTTATCAAGTTTCAATGTATGATTGAATGTTTAGTTTGATAAGAAAAAATTAGAATCTTTCAATATGATGTAGGTGGTGAGTTTATGAGTCAATCTTTCACTCAATTGTTGAGCATTATGGGGATTATTCTGCTTGTTTCATGTCCTAGTACACCTGAACATAATGGGGTTCCCTGAAAGAAAGCGTCATCACATTGTTGAGATGATTCACACCTTACTATATCACTCCAACTTGCCCATCAGTTTTAGGAAAAAACATTCATGACTTCAATGTTTCTGATCAATAGGTTGCCTTCATCAACCCTGAACTCTTAAATTCCTTTTGTCAAAATGTACAACAAACAACTTGATTACTCTTTAGAACCTTTGGCTGTAGATGTTTTCCCTTCCTTCGAAACAAAACAACCCATAAACTAGAACCAAGATCTTTACCTTGTTTTCATTGGTTATAGTCACCTCCACAAAGGTTATCGTTGTTATCATATACCTACAAGAAAATTTTACATTTCTTGACATGTAGTCTTTGACACTGCTTTTCCCTACAAGATTGCCAACCCAACTCTATTACTAGCTTTTCAATAAATGAAAGGTTCATATTGTTCTTGCATAAGATTCACTTTTATTAAACTTAAGATTCACTTTAAAAAAACAAAGGATTCACATTGTTTAATGTGAAAGTTCACTTCTCTTAAACATAAGATGCACTCGTTTTAAACATAAGATTCACTTTTCTGAAACGAAAGATTCATTTTTCAAAAAATGAAATGTTAAATGTGTTTTCATTGGGTCCCACGGGTCAACGTCTAGGTTTGTGAAATTATTAAAGAATACTAATGTGGTTCGGTTATTAACAACCACTCAATAAAAATATAACCCTGCCCCTACATATAACCCTAGGATGGCTAACGTCGTCGAAGAAGCTAACACCGTCGAAAAGCTAATACCGTCAATGAAGGCTAATGTGGTTCGACTATTAAACACCTCACAATAAAAAAAGATAACCTACCCCATTCAACTCTTTGATGACTAACATTATGAAAAAAGCTAGCACTGTCGAAACATATAAAAGTTATGTATTTTTATTGATTTTTATAGTGAATCTTAAAACATATGTACATATAAAAGTAGAAATTTTAAATTATATCAAACATATTCATGTTGGATCTTATTTTGAAGAGCTCGAATTATGATGAACAACGATATAAAATTTAGGGAAAATTCACGGGATACCACTAAAAGTTTGTTGATTTACAAAATACCACAGTTTTAAAAAAACATTTTCAGATACCACAAAAAATAATTTTAATTCACCAGATACCACAAAAAATAATTTTAATTCACCAGATACCACTAAATACTAAATCTAAAATTTTAAGACCAAAGTACCCATACTTGCTAAGAAACATAGTTCACATTATACCACATAAATATTTTAATTCACAAAATCACAAGAATTCATAAAATATATTAAAAAACAGTACAAAATAACAAAAACTTAAACTTATTATATATATTTATTAAAATTATATAAATAAAAAGTACCATATATAAATAAAAATTCTATTAGAATATAAAAAAATTATAATAGTATTTAAAAGCTAAAAAAGTTGACTAAAATAAATACTAAAAAGAATATGATAACCTAATTTTATAACATCACTTTATATAATATATTAAAAAAACAGCAAGGATAAAATTAAGTTCATTTTATAAGGTTATATTTGTACAAATTAAAAAATAGCATAAATGTATAACTTTATATAATATAATAAAAAAGTAACTAGGAAAAATTTAAGTATTGTTTCTATAAATTAAAATTAAAAAACATAAATATGTAATAATAAAACTTCTAATAATATAGAGAATTATAAAACGTATAATACATTAGAGAAGCCAAATATAAAGTGGTATTATAAAATATTAGATTATCATATACTACTTAACTATTTTATTTTAGTAAAAATTTTTAGCTTTAAAATAATATATTCTAATTTTTATTTTGAATAGAATTTATAATTATATATGATACTTTTTATTTTATACAGTTGTAACAAATATATTAATAAATTTGTATTTTTTTATTTTTTAACTGTGTTTAATATTTTTAATAATTTTTGTGTTATCTTGTGAATTAAAAATATTTTATTAATCTTGTGGTATCTTATATTAGATTATCAAATACTTAACTATTTTATTTTAGTCAAATTTTTAGCTTTAAAATCATATATTCTAATTTTTATATTTTTACAGAATTTTCAATTATATATATTGTACGTTTATTTTATACAATTTGAACAAAATATTAATAAATTTTTATTAATTTTTACTTTTTTAATTTATTATTTTTGTGGTATCTTGTGAATTAAAAATATTTAAGTGTTTATCTATGTTTCTTAATAAGTAGGGGTATTTTGGTCTAAAAAAGTTTAGGTTTAGTAATTAGTGGTATTCGGTGAATTAAAATTATTTTTTATGGTATCTAAAAAACTTTTTAAAAAACTTAGGTATTTTGTGAATTAACAAACTTTTTAGTAGTATCCCGTGAATTTTTTTCCTATAATTTATGTTATTTGAACTTATATTTAATAAATACAACACTTTTGTGTTCATAAAATTTGGATTTTGACTGTTTCTAAATCTGTAATGTAGACAAGTTTCTTTTATTTATTCCCTTTAGATTCTTTGATTTTGCTTTATTTCTTTTTTCGCTTTGTAGTGGTTAATTTCCATAGAATTTGATTTTGTATGAGCTCCCTACTTTCTTTACCTTTGTAAAGAATAAAGACAATAGCTTTAATTACATTAATTTGTTAATTGGAATTTGCTACTTAATTAAGAAGAATGTTTTTTTACTATTCCTAATAATGTCATTGTAATTTATTTTGAGCTATAGATTGAAGTAATGTTTTTCCCTGCCGTTGGTTGCTACTCTCTCGCCTCGTGTATAAATTTCATTCTTTTAATCTCATCCCCCTGCATTACCTTCCCAATTAATTTTGATTTAGACCCTCTCTAGCAACTTGTAGCGGATATAGGCGATGACTAAATTAACATCTCAATTGAAGCTAAGAAGAAAATGAGAAAAAAAAAAAAACACTTCCATTACATTGTTGTTACTAGAAACAAAGTTCCAACTATGAAATGTAACCAAAACCAAGAACAAAAATCCAACGAATTATAAAACAGAAGCTGCACGACATTCTGAAATGGTAAATGTGAAGCTTGAGATCCTGCCCTTTAACTTCAACAGCAACAAACTCTCAATATAAGCCCCACAGTAAAGTAGGTATTAGCAACCCCCGTAAACAACACTTTTCCGTTTAGTAGTTAGTAAATCAAGCATACTGAACTCGTACGCTTAGTCGTGTTTTCACTTCGCACAGTCGGAATTTTAAAAAACTTTACGATCTTGCCCCTGCTTTAATATATTTCATAAATTACTATATTTAACCACAATTTATAACATATTACGAGGTGACCCCAAATTTCATTACGCACAGTCGGAATTCCAATACGCTCAGTCAGAAAACGACCAATTAAGGGGCTAATGTAGGCAAAATTTATTAAAAGCGGTTCGAAAAAAAGCAAAGAAGGATTTCGAAGTACTTATATAAGTAAAAAAATATATCATAAAAATTATCAGCAAAGTATACTATGACAAAGTAGACGAAAAGACGAACGCGTCGGCGCAAACGGATCGAAAAACAAAGCTATAACAAAGAAGATATGACAATTTTAAAACCGGAACTTGGCGAAAATGGTATACTTTGCTGATAATTTTAAAACCGGAAGCTATAACGAAGAAGATATAGTAATTTATGAAAGATATTAAAGTAGGGGCAAAATGATCATTTTCCGACTGTGCGAAGTGAACACAACAGAGAGTATATACTTGCACCGGTGAAATCTGGTAAATTTTGTCGCCAGATTAAACGACCATCTTCGAGAAAAGTCTCAAAGATACACCTCGGGATCATCCCAGTATCCAAAGTGTAATATTTGCTCCAGTTCCCACTTTCCTCCAACACCCAGATTTCAGTAAAGCCATAAATACGGCATGTCAATAGCAGTGGCGGACCCAGAGATTAAAAATTATGGGGTCACTGACAAATAAAAATTTTTGTAGTTAATTTTTTATGACATTTGTGGGGTCACTAAGACATAAAATATCTACTATTTTATAAAAAACTATATTAAAACTCAATATATTAATTTTTTTAAAAAAAAGTCACGGGCGACGTGACCCTACTAGGTCCGCCCCTGGCCAATAGTCCTGTTAATGAGCCTGGTACTGTAACAGCAATCAGGTGACAGGTAGGGGTAATAAGATGATCTGGCAGTGCGGTAGCTGACAGTGTCTCATAAGTCATATTGAATGAAATGTATTTTTATTATGACCTCCATTTCTATACCAGTATCCTCGACCCAGTGCACAGATCCTCCAATAGCAACCTTCTCCGATAGGCCAACAGCATCACGCGAATGACCTTCTACACCTCTGCCCTTCCTCCACGCTCGAGATTTTAAAGAGAAAACTTCAGTAATATTAGGATGTTGCCTAGGACGGTAAAAGCTCACGACCTTGTAACTCTTCAGTCGAAGGATCATATCCGAGACATAACCCATCAGCAGATGATGGTACAGTTGGAGGAGGCGGGATGTTTAATATTTTTCTGATAGAAGGGTTCCATAGAACAATACTATTTTCGGTCCATCTATAACCGCGCCTTCGCAGGAGCAGCAGTCCATCTATGTGACCATAAACAGAGCAAACCATCCGCTAGAGTTGCAATGAGCGCAGTCAAACTCTCCCTCCTCCTCTCTCCTACCTCACGTGTTTCTCACCATGCCTCCACCGCGTACAACTCCATCTGAGCAACTCCACCGCCTAGCAAACCACCCAGGAGACAACCCCCTCACAAATCTCACCACCCAACCATCACAAATCATCTTCCCAAACACCCCCTACAAATCTCACCTCTCAATCATTCCTCAAACAACCCTCGCACCCCTCCGGCGCAATCAATCTCTCATAACCCAGCACCACAAAATGGTCTCTTCCATTCAGATGCCAAACGTCAGATCAGAGCCGGGTTCCACCGTATTCGTTGACAACATAAGCCCACTGTCAAGAGTAGGGACATTACTACAAATTTTTGACAAGTTTGGACCTATAGTGGTATCCGACTACCTAAGAATCCGAGAGTCAGAACTAAAACCAGATATGGCTTCGTTGAATATATAACGAAAGAGGATGCATTCAGAGCTATAAAAGAAACCGATGGAATGGTATAGATGGTCACCGACTCCAGGCACAACAAGCTATAGACTGGAAAGCTTCTGCAGGCGCCCCACCAACATACTAAAAGGCAAGGAATTCCTCAACAACAGGGACAGCAAAGAACACCCCCACCGCCACCACCCCAACAATATTCATGACGAAAAGCAGCAAAACTCAAAAGGAATTTTAAGTCTGGAATTCCCGCTACATGTGAAAGAACGACTGGACAGAAGCGTCGTAATCAACACCCCATTGGATTCGCAAGCTGAATATCTCATGGAGAAACTGGGAGTCTGGCAGCAAGAAACCGAAAGCATCACATGCCTATCTAGAACAAGATACATGATAACCTACAAAACACATGAAAAGGCAGAAAGCTTCATCTCCTCTGAAATAGGAAACGGAGAAGGCTGGAGAAAAAGCTTTTGGAATCCCGCAGACCAGATGGTAAGTCGGCGTACATCTATCGTCATCAGGGGAATTCCAATCCAGGCTTGGTCGGAAACAACAGTTCACGCTATCACTCGTCACTTGGGCAACATTGTAACAATTGACACGGACATGCAGCAACCGCCAAGATGTTTGGAGGCGCATGCTACGGTCGAAACAACGTTCATGGCAACCATTAACGAGGAAAAAAGATAGACATCGAAGGCATGGTTTACAACGTTGGAATAATAGAATGCTGGTCAGAAGCTCCGGTAGAGCACGGTCAAGAGAACAAAACAGAGCAACCGCCAGCAGCGGAACAGACGGTGACAGAACAGACGGTGGCAGAACAGACGGTGGCGGAACACCAAACACCGGAAAAAATACTTAGCGAAACGGCTCAGTATACCCAATCCCCACTGGAGCAAACGACAACCTCTAGTGGACCACAGTCACGATCTGAACTCGTACCGTTTCTCCCAAAGCAGTTGGAATAAAAAAAAAAAAAGAATTCACAATCCAAGTGGGGAAAACAATATTAATATATAACACTTTTCCATGGGTGAAAAGAAAAGTGTACAGTCTCGAGCAAATCCCACAATTAATATATCATTTCACAAACAACCTCTCACGTATGGATACAACCACTCATCCACTCATGTGAGACACCCACTTCCTCGCATGAATTGAGGCGCATGAACCCAGAAAACTCCACCAACATTATTTCTCTTAATTATCCGCGGTTCCCGGCAGTACCAGCCCCCATTGCAGACTTCAGCAGCCCTGATTTTTCTCCCATGCGCCGCACTCAACCCGAAGATGTCGAGCCCTGCCCATACTCCCAGCTTTCCTATGCATCCCTTCCTCTCTCTCTCCTAACACCCAAACAATTATTCCATCAACCCAAACAATTATTCCTTCAACCCCTGTCCCTCAACACGACTCGCATGATGACCCTGCCACTTCTATCCCCTGTCACGCTTACCAAATCCCGGGCATTAATCTAGAAGTGGTCCTCTCTCCTGATAGCTTGTCTTCGAGTTTTGATCTTTCTCCTTCTGATATTTCCTCTACCTCCGCTCCCCCTAGCCCTTCTCTTGCTGAAGCTCAAGCATGCCTTGATTTTGGACGTAGGCTTGGCTGTCATTATCCTCATCCAGAAGTGTCCTTGCAAAACTTTAGACATATTCTTAAACGTGATAACCAAGCCCGAAATAAGCCAGCCCCTAAGCAGTTTGCGAGACCATCTCCTTTGGCAAAAGGTGGCACCTGCAAGACCTCCCGGCCAGCGACCACGGCTACAAAGAAAACCACTCACCCCCGGCATCAACATATTCGAAACACCCGGCATTAGATGGTTCAAGAGATATCGTTTTCGATTGTCCCACCATACCGCAGCAAGATGGAACAAACAACACCCAAGAAATGTATTCAAAGAAAGGATATTTAGCTTGGTTTTTCATGGTTGTTTTCGAATGGGGTGCAGAATATTCACACAGTTGAGAGATTTAATACATCAATTACCAACAAGCGACTGGCCTACGAATGGAGCAAGATCCGCTTTCAACACATAGTTTGACAGCTCACCTCATTTGCGAAGCCTAATCATATGCTCTTACTTTGATTTTGTCCCTTTTAGTAACGTTTTTATAATATGTATTTTGTTCTTTGTAATGTCCTTAAGCGGGAAAGGCATTCATGCCTCAGTACTGCTATGTAAGCTGGACAACCAGCCAATTATCAAAAAAAAATCTATGTGACCATAAACTTTGAGAGTTTCTGCCGGTGCTGGGAAATTGAATTCTAGGGTTTGTTGATGTCGTAGTGCACCGACTGAACCACAGAGCGGTGTTCTCCGGAGTGAGTAGTTTCCTGTGAAATACCCCTAAATTAATTTAAATTAATTTAGGGGATTTCTTTTGTTAAATTAAATTATTATATGGAATAATGAATATTAAATTATTATATGGAGCTGTGAAATTTATTTAGGGGTTTTTCTCCTATTTAACCCTATTTATTATACATTATATAGTATTATGAATTTAATAATAAGATTTAAGTCAATAAATCTTGGGAAAATTTCTAAACACTTTAAATATTATAAAGATTTTAGGAAGTGTTGGAACATTGTTTTTGAAACATAAAAGTCAATATAAAGTTCTAGAAACCTTAAAGCTTATTAAGCCTTGCTAGAGTTGACTTTTTGAGAATGGTCAAACCAGGCCATGAAACCTATACCAATAATAGGTTATGAAAACCATGAAGATCGATAAAAAGACGTTAAAAACGGATCATCCTAGCCAAAGTTATGATAAATTGAACTTTAGAGCCAAAATTTAGGAGGTTGCTGCGTGTCCAAGACTGGCTGACTCAGCCGCGCCCAGTCAGCCCCGATTTAACTTAGTCGTTTCAGATTTCTTTCAGTTTTGGCATGCCATGGGTCGATCTTTAGACACCTATATCTTTTTCCCTACTCCACCATTTGGTATGCCGTTTGTTTCATTGGATTCTCCTATCTTTCCTCTTTCCAACCATTACTCACACACCATCTAACTCTTCTACAATGATCGGAAAGTTGAACCAAAGTTACCTCCTCGCGAGTTCGTAACCCAGAACTGCAGTTTTTCCTGAAATCGGGTAAACTTCATCATGCCATAACTTCTTCATTTCTCATCCAAATTTCTTGTTCTTTAGCTTGTTCTGAAGATCTCTAATCCCTCTATAACTTTCATGTTGATGGCCAAGGCTGATTCTCACTAGTTTGGGAGATAAATCTGTCTAAAGATGTCTACTCGATCACGGCGGTAATTTTGCCCAGTTCATCCCGAAACCAACTAGGTAAACACGGATCTTGTGAGATCTGTAACTTTCTCCCTAGTTCATCAAAATCAATGATTCTTCCACTAACATCTAGAGTTACATGTCTAGTTTGGATTGTGATAGGTTCCATGAATCAAGTCTCTCTCAGTTGGTGCTAGTTGATTCGAGAAGGAGCATACCTGAACCGCACATAAAATATCGATTTCTAGTTTTCCCGATTTTTTCGCCCCGTTAATGCAATTCTGGTGAGTCTCCGATCAAATTGCTCCGATGTTGATGTTCGTAGTCATGTTTCCGATCAAACCCACATGCCAATTTAGTCTATTATGCATTACAATGGGAGAATTTGTCAAAATTGAATTCGAATTGAACTTTGAACCCTAACTTCGAATCAGATTCGAAACTACTCAATTCTGCATGAAAATTGGGGAAATGAGTACCATTAGAACCGGGATTTGATTACGAATCGATAGGAACAAGAATCATCGAATTTCGTTATGTAGATTGTGAGATATCGAGTGATTAGTACTCGGGTGTGAATTCGGAAATCCTGAAGAACTCGCGAGTTCTGGGCCGTCCGATCTCAGTTAATAAATGGACGGCCGAGATTAGATCGTGGGGATTTAAGTGTAATTAGTTAATATATTTTCCAGCATAAAGTCCTAACTTGATATCGATGATTATTTAATGGCCTTCCCAAATGTATTGACTTGAATTTTAAACCATAGATTCCTTATAAATCTAGTTATTTGATGTAACAGGGTTTGAGTTTTTAAACATAAGTTATGATTTTTTAAAGTTACGAGAATTATGGAATTATTTGGTATTTAAAAAAAGATATTTTTATGAAATAAAATTTTTATAATATGTCTAAAATGTTATAGTTATTATATATTAAATTTGGGAATTTTTGGACAAGGGTGAATAGGTTTAAAAATTAGGTTTATGGAATTTTCATAAGAATAACTTATAAATATGGTTTTTAATGTAACAAAAATTAAAGTATGGTTTGTTAATAAGTTTTTTAGGTTGGGGAAAATAAAGGAAACTAAATTAATATTTTATAACAGATGTTTATAAATTTTGGGTATTATCTTTAGGTGAAGTACAATTGTTTACACATAAAAATACTTATTGAAAAAATAAAATGGAACTTATTAAATCGAGGTATTAAACTAAACTACATATTTTATTATGGAGGTTAATATGCTGAATTAAACTAGGGCAAACACTTTTTTTATAAACCAATATCAGTTGTGGAAATGTCTAAAAGGTATTAATATAATTTAAATACAATAAGAATTTCTTAAAGATATTTTGGATAAATTCTAAGGAAAATATAAGTGTATATGTAAATACATAAGAATAAATAAAAGTATAACATACCTTATGGGAAGCGTATTAAGAGGGAAAAATTGGGATAAATCTTATTCTTACGTGACAATTAAAAAATATCAAAAGTTATGTGGCATCTAGGTGGACTATCAGGGGGAAATACATATCTTAAACCTTAAATGGTGATAAAGTGAGTTAGTCAAGCGTAACCAAAGGGTTTAAATAACTACAACCTATAATCAGAGTGGGTAAATGGAATAAGTTAAGTATGCACTAAAGATTTAATTACGAGATCTAGCCAGATCCTTAGGAGGGAGTAACTGTAAAACAAAACTATAGACTAATAAAAAATGGGGGATGTGTAGCATTATAGTGCCTTAACTAATTAATGCTTGGAATCTTAATTAGGTGATTAGTGGAAGTAGTTCGCATTTTCAAGTTTGGTTTACTGCTTCTACATATACCAGGTACGATTTCTCGTACTCAGATACTTTTGCTGACGGACTTTATGGAATGTTTTGGAAAACGTTAACTGAGATGAAATTAATTTCAAAAGGAAACTGTTTGTGTGACTAACTCAGCTTGATGTGACTGACGAGCCTTGGATGTACAACTCACATGATCATTGGTTCCTCTTATCTGGTTTGCCTCATTAGATATTGACTGTTGAGGGTTTACGCCTCTGCACTTGTAGGACTAAGTGTTTTGGTATTGCACTTGTACAGTTAATAATCTAGTGGGAATATGGGAAAATTTTAATCTTGGTATTGGGTATGGATTATTTCTAATAATGTGGTGCACTCACTTTTCACCGATGACTGAGAACGGGTCGGTGGCAGCGGAGGTCTGCTATACCTCGTCCATATGGACAACTGACAGCGGAGGTCTGTTTACCTCGTCCTTGTGACAACTGACTGGCGGGGGGGCCATCTCTCCCAATTGGGTTTATTCCACTCTTGAGTTAAGGTTCTTGGGTCTCTTCTTCCATTCCTAGTCCTTGTGACTACTTGGGTCTTTCTACTCCTAATTGGAACTGAATCTAACACAAGCAATGGATGTTCACTGACTTATGATGTGGTTTCTTTTACGTTGGCTCACTTTACCTTCATGTTATTATCTCCTTGACTTGTTATCTTTGACTTGGTGTTTTGGTGTGCCTTGTTCTTCTGCTTTTGTTCTAAGTGTTTGACTTCATCTATTGTTTATTTTTAAGATTATGCTTTAAACTGTTGTTTGGAGAGTTGTACCAGTTCCATTCCAGGGAACTGACTCCCCTTCCTGGGGTGGGCTGCTTGGTTTCATCTTGCAGGTACGAATTGCTATACAGGTAGTCACGAAGAGTATGAGTGTATGGGATGGGAATTAAAAAACTTTGGAGAGCTATTGTATTTTGTTATTATTCTTTTATGTTATGTTTTCTTGAGTTCAGACCGTAGCATTTGTAATGTCATAAGTTGTAATTGGTGAGGTTTGGTGTCGGGTGTTTGGAACCCGATGATCTGTAATCGCCTTAGTATTTATTTCCGCTGCATTTATGATAAAGGGGCGTTACATCCTGCCCAGTCAAGCATAAGTAGATAAGTTTCCTGGTTGTTGTTTGGGAAGTGATTGAGGTGCAGTGACGGGAAGTCAGGGTTGTCGATTATCGATTTCCACTCCTTGGAGACTATCCTGAACCGTAGCAGAGATTTGACAGGGAGATACAGAGTATCTGGATGCATATATCAAATGGAACATTGAAGTTTCTAGTGTCTGGTTCCGTTACTGGTATAAAAAAAGATCAAAAACATCAAACCCTAGTCAACTTATTATGAGTGACCGCAAAGCCTAATTTCATTCATGAATAGGAAAAAGAAGCGAAATAGTACCACCAAGCTATAACGATCCTGCGAGAAGTCGAGAACAGTACCGACCCAAAAGATGCAGCAGCAGTAGAAACTAAATAATAAAAACAAATCTCAGTCAGTTGTGGAGGCAAAGGAAGAAAGGAGGTAAGCTTCGTCTCTAAATTAGTATATCTCTCTTCATGTTAGCCAGTTGTCCCCGTGCATTATATAGGCCCTCGCCTAAACAAGACAATTTTAACCCTAACTCAAAACTCAATCCGAGCTCGAGGCCTACTTTGGCTGATTTAGGGTTGATTATTGATCAATTTGTGAGAATAATAAATTATTTTTTGTGGAGTGAGTTAGGGAAAAAAAACCCGGAAGCAAGTATTTGACCCCTCAATCCCTTGTACGGTTGCTTCTTCCTGTAATCCCTGGAAACGGTGTTTTTTTTACTTGTATAGAAGCGATAATTCAATTATCGGCATCTGGAAAGCTTCTGTACAAGTCAAAATACTACCGTTGGAGGCTGTACAGAAGCGGATAATTCAATTATCGGCCTTCGAAAACAAACTATAAAACAACATGTGGGGTGACCGAGAAGTTCCTCACGCTCATTTTTCCCCCTTCAAAATCCTTCCAAAATCCTCTAATTTACACTCTCTTTTAAAATCTTCTTGTTTCCGTAGAGTAATATGGGAGACCAATACCAGATGGGCGAACAAGGTCCATTGGAGTCGCAGTCTTTCAGCTTGCAGACGACTCACATATCTATGGCGTACGCCTCAACGAACGGTTAGTATTTATTAATTAATTTTTATTACACTATTTATGTATATATGTTATAATAGGTTAACCAACATTAGTAGTTTATTTAGTTATTTGATGTAGTTAAATTAAATGTTATCTTTTCTACCATAATTATTAATTGTAGAATAATTAGTTAAATTAAAGCGTAGTTTATATATAATGAATCTTAGTAATTATTTTATTCTCATCGGATAATTAATTATACATAGTTTATTTATTGAACATAGTTTATGTATATCCTTAGTTAATAGTTGTTTAACTAAATATTTTTCGTATCAATTTTTTAAATTACACCAAAACAATCAATGAATTTTAGTAACTTTATGTATTTCATAGTTATTAGTTAATTATTTTTTATATTATCTATCTACGTAATAGTAGTTTAGTTTAATTGTTAATTCACTGTAGTAGTTTAGTTTATGCACCGTATGATTTAATTGTAGATAATGTACCATAGAAATTTATTTAAATTATATTGTAGTTAATATATATTGTTTAGTTAAATAACACATACTATATGTTGTTTAGTTTAATTATTTGTTCGAAACAGGTTAAGTGAATGCTAGTTTTTAAATTGTATAATCAATTGATAATTTAAGGTGTAGATGATTATATTGTATTTAATCTATTATTATTAGAACTATTTACATGTGATTGATATTTCTTAGTGGTTGAATGATTAATTTATTAGAATTAGTATTAGTAATCGATTAAACTGTAATTCGTATGGAATGTAGAGATATGCACAGTACAGAAACAGGACATTGAAAACCCGGTCTTGTTGGAAGGTGCTACCCCACATGATGCTATCTTACCCTACAAGAGCTGGTTTTGTTGGGCCAGCGAATTTGAGGATTAATAACTGCACAGGCATCATTAGTGCTATGATTGATAGATGACGTCCTGAGACGCACACCTTTTTGATGCCATTTAGGGAGGTCAGCATAACCTTAGAGGATGTATATTTTGTTGCCTTGCTACTGAGGGGTTACCCATCTGTGACTCTACTAGTAATGTGGATGTGAATGCTATATGTCTACGGCTTCTTGGTGATGTCCCCCCTTCTCACAAGGGGAATCAGATACCAATTGCTTGGCTGGCTAAGAGATTTGTGGAGACGGACGACGATTTTGGTCAGCGTGACATTCATCAGCAGCTAGGGATGTCAATTTCGGGTTTTGGGTCGGGTTGACCTCAACCCGAACCCGACCTGCTCGATTGCATGCTCAACCCAAAACCGACCCAAACCGAAACGGGTCAGATTTGATCAACCCGAAACCAACCTGCTCTGCATATTCCTACCCAAACCCGACCTGATTAACCCGAACCCAAAATTGACCCGCAACCCAAACCCAAATTCTATCCGAAACTAACCCGAAATTCGCACACCTTGTAATTACAATTTTTGTATTTGAACAAAATCAGAAACAAAAAAAACTTAAAGAGGAAAAAATTTAACCAAATACACAATACATCGTCATTTAAGAAGAAAACAAACATAGTACTTCAACAAAATGTTAACAGTGTTTAGCTGCATTGTAATTGTATGACCAAACCACACAAAAGATAAAACAATCGTAATTAGGGGCTCTCCATTACATTACAGCTCACTATATTACAACTCACAAGATAAAAAAACATAGCAGTACGGTTTTGTTGTATACAACAAGAGAATAACCGACTGCAATTAGAAAAACTCAAATTGTGTGCTGTGCCGCCTTGATTCTTCTAGTTCCAATCCATGTCAAACAACACCACCTGCTAGAACAAGAAATTCATAACACACCACACGTAATATTAAACACTTGACAATACTAATTTCAATATTGAAGTTTAACCCAAAGATAGTGCTTGGACATTGTTATGAATTACATGTCCTGTTATTTTTGGTGGATAAGTGCTTAAATTATCAACTAAATTATCTGGAATGATGAATCTTAGCAAGTGATTAATCTGTTAAAAAGTTCATAAGCTTGGTCTACTAACTTGGCCTACTGTCCAGCAGAGAAAGGAGCAAAAACTTACTAGTGGATAACTTATTCTACCCCTTCCGAAAGTACTTAAGAATGACTCTTTCATCTCACTAGCCTCTTTTTTTGTACATTCTTATAACATCACTACTAAACATTTAAGATTCAAGTACTTGCGAGCTTCCCTAAAGGCTGAGAACTCGATAAAGTTAAGAGGA